>CM070548.1:90966587-91414965 GCA_036346405.1 Phyllostachys edulis | reverse complement strand
AAGGAACCCCAGAGAAGGTTTCAAGGCTACAAGCAAGCGAAGGACGTCCAAAAAACAAAAAGCTTCGGGGTTCCAAAGGAGCTCGAGATGCACACAAGGTGCACCAGACTTAGGGAGGTTGCGAGCGAGAGGACAGAAGGAGAAATGGGACTCGGGGAGGTCTAAGCGTTTGGGAGGTCTGGACCCAGGAGGTGCGGACGAGGAGGACAACATAAAGGAGGTCGGACCTTTGGATCCAGAGATGAAGGAGAGGTCGGGCGGAGGTGGGTAAAAGATGGACCGAGAGAAGGAAGACCAACAAAGCTCCAATAACTCAATAAATCGACAAGGAACTTTAGTTGTAGTTTGAGTTAGGCAGCTTAAATTCATTATGAAATCGGGTTAAGCTTTGAATTCTCATCAAAACAAAATGGTTCTTTTTATTTGAAAATTCCAAAAGATTTAAAAAAAATTCAGGTGTCACAACATGCCCACAGCAATCAGTGGAGGGCGTCTCCTAGCACGTGAGGTTTTGAAGACCTCCTCTTCCCATAGCTCGAGCTCCCTAGGTGGTCTTCTTTGTTGATTAACCAGAGGGCACAAAGCCATGAGTACTTTGAATGTACTCGACAAGCGATAGGAAATGTATGCAAATAGTATTCATGCTAGGCTCAACAAGGATAGCTTTATAGTTACTTTGTAGAGCAATATTATTTGGAAATACAATAAGTAGATTGCAAAGCTCAATTTGAAACATTAATACATAAGTAATCAAGTTTCTTTGAAAACAACTTCGTGAACACCTGTTCACTTCCCGGACCACTTTCGTGAGCACCACCTTCTTGCCCATACCACTCGGGACCAACCAAGACCCCAAGTTTTGAGAAAGTCTACCCCTTGCGTGAAATCACTAGGCATGTCCATAACCGGGGACATGGCTATTCGAATAGTTTTACACTCTGCAGAGGTTCTACAGCTGTACCCACAGGACACGAATTCTCTAGTTTGTTTGGCATCCGTCGATACCACTGCTCACTACCTTAGGTAAGCAGTCTAGAGCACATGACAAGGCCTTTACAAAGCTCTGCTTTGACTCGGTTCTGCCCGCTAAGGTTTCGTCATTCTAGACCCCCTCTTGCGCTATGTGATTCCATCTGGTAACTTGAAGATCACGCCACCATGACAGAACCAAACCAAAGCATTAATAATTAGTCAGCCAGGTCCACCCCGTAAATGAACTTGTGGTTGCACGGTATGGCCCGGATCAATGGCTTACAAGGTTAAGTCATTAGTGGTTGCTCAGGCGAGACCTCCTCATCCCAGTGTGCTTCCTGCACCCCCTTTACTGCACGATCACTCGCCCAAGCGAAAATATTTTGGGTTCAACCCGGCCAATGACCACCCTAGTCATGGCACAACCAATTATTATTAGCGGCCACACAGGCCATGGAAACACATGCCACAATTCCATATTCTCTTAGTCAAATTTAACATCATAGAAACAAGTGATCGAGAGACAACGCATAACTAAGCAGGTCTAAGCAATATACGCACACTTGTTAGTTATCACAATAAGAATGTCCAACTAGGATTACCCACCTATGGTGTCCAAAGGAACATGTCAACATGTCGAACACAAGCATTCAAGAGTCATCTTGACGAGTAGGTGTTTAGCTAATTCCCAAACCATTTTTATACAAATAGCCATGCATGTTGGTATAAAACAATATAATTTTATAAAGGAACGACATGATCAAAGGTCTCGACTTGTCTTCATTAAAAAGTCATGGTTCTTGGTAGAGGTCAGGGTCCAAGAACTCTTGAGCCGGAATCTATACGTGCGAAAAGAGCCAAATAAATACAACGAATTCAAATAAAGAACCAAAAACTACCAAACTAGATCCAAAAGAAAAGCCACAGAAGCGAAGAACTAGAAATGGACTCTCGGGAGAGATCCAGCGAGAGGTGGAGGTCCCGAGGTCCCTCTGAAGGATCTTGTAACACCACGGCTTTACGAGCCTTTTGAAAATTTTAAAATAAAAAGAACCATTTTGTTTTGATGAGAATTCAAAGCTTAACTTGAGACTTTCAGAATTTGGGTATTTAAAATGACTAAACCAAACTTTAACTAAACCTAAAGCTTGGTTTATTTGGTGTTGTTCGAGCTCTTGTGTTGTCTCTCCCTATCTCTGCCAGTTCTGCTCTCCTCTTAGCCCTGCTCTTTCTATCCAGACCTCCTTGAGTTTGGACCTCTCCTCGTGTCCAGATTTCCTTTGTGGCTAGACCCCCCCCCCCCTTTTCTTGTTTGATTGGGCATTCCTTAATGCCCAGATCTCCTATGTGTCTAGACCTCTCTTGTATCTAGATTTCTCTCTGTGATTCAAACATCCTCTTTGTTGGTTTGAGTCTCTTCAAGGTTTAGATCTTTTTGCCGCTTTGGCATTTATTTTATGACCAGACCTATCCCTTGCTTGGACACTCCTTTGTACCCAAACCTCTCTCGTGTTCATTTGGACCACCCTGTATCCATTTGAACCTACCTTTAGTTCATCTGGACCTCCCTGTGTCCACTTGAACTTCCCTCTTGTTCATGTAGACCTCCGGTGTTCACCTAAACTTTCTGTGTGTTCCTTTGGACCTCCCTGTGTTCATTGGAACCCCTTCTGTATTCATTTGAACCCCCCCCCCCTTGTGTTCATTTAAATCTCCATGTACCCTTTGCCCTTCTGTGTTCTTTTGGACCACCGGGTCCCTAAGGGCCTCCTGGTCCTTCATCTTGGCGATCAGGACCTCTCCGGTTCATCTGACCGCCAAGACCTCCTTTGGCTTCATCTTGACCGTTGAGACCTCCCCTGTGTTGGTCTTGACCATCGAGATCTCTTTGATCTTCTCTTGACCATCGGGATCACCTTTGAGTTTATCCTGATCATCAAGACCTCCTTTAGACCACTTTCTGTGGATCTCCTCCGTTGGATCCCTCTCCCTTAGAAACCCCTCCGTCCAAACCTCCTTAAATGCGGATCGATGGTCAGGACCTCACTTTGTTTGGATCTAAGGGTCTGAGACCTCCTTTGTGTTGCCTTCTTTGGTCTAGACCTTCTTAGGTCTAGACCTCCCGTCATCCTTGGGACCTTCTGTGTCCTTTAAGACCTCCCTTTGGATATCTTAGCCGTCGGGACTTCCCTTGATTAGATCTTGACCGTTAAGACTTCCCCTTTGTTGATCTGACCGTCAGGACCTCCCCTTGAGGATTTGACCGTCAGGACCTCCCCTTTGAGGATTGACCGTCAGGACCTCCCCTGTGTGGATCTGACCGTCAGGACCACCCTTTGTGGATCTAACCGTCATGACCTCCCCTTGAGGATCTAACCGTCAGGACCTCCTCTTTGAGGATCGTGACGGGACTTCCCTTGATTTGATCTAAACGTCAGGACCTCCCCTTGAGAGATCGTGGTCGGGACCTCCCTTGAGAGATCCGACCGTCAGGACCTCCCTTTAATTTGATCTGACTGTCAGGACCTCCCCTTGTAGATCTTGACCGTTAGGACCTCCCTCGAGAGATCTTGACCCTCGAACCTCTTGTGAACTGTGAGCAGGTATTTTAGACCTCCTGTCCTCGAGACCTCCTCGTGTCTTTTGGACCTCCTTATAAGACCTCCCTAATAGGTCACGATCTCCTTTGTCCGGCCATGACCTTCCCTTTGGCCGTGACCACTTTCTTTTGACCAAGTTGTTCCCAAGTTTGACAAGTCCCACTTGCCAGCCTTGTTATTCCTTGTCATCTCCGTCACATAAGTACCTTGTGCATTTAATACATGTTGCGTCACATTAAATGCAGCCATATACGTGGCTCGTACACCGAATGTGGTCACATTGCTTGGCACCTTGATTTCTTCCCTTGTTCCCTTCCTTCACAGCAAACATTATTTTACTATCTTTTCACTAAGCTTGGTCGTACCCTATCTTATCCATCATCTACCCTTGACACGTATGTTTCCAGTGTCTTCTTGCCTACTTTGGCTATAATTAGCCCGAGTGATCCTGCCTCATCACCTTTTCCACACATAACACCCTTGTTCTTACTCAGTTGCTCTGAGTTAAGGCTCTATCATTGAGAACTCCGTTGAAGCTGTGCCGCCGCTACGTCACCATCAGCGATTTCATTGGAGCCTCTGTGACGTCCTCATCATCACCTTTAGCTGGTTGCCAACCAACCACTGAACCAGCTCTTTCATCTTGTCCTCGAACTCGTGCCTGATTTTGGTAAGTTCCCTTGTACCTTGTTTTTCTTTCTACTCCTATGGTTGTATGGTATAACCGTATCTTCCTTGGGATCCACCGTGTGGTCTCTTTTTGCATAGACAACCCTCTCAGTCTGTGCGCAAAGATTACCTCCCCGGACCTCCCTGGTCTATTGAGAGATCACCCTTTTTAGGTCTTTTGCTAAAGACCACCTTCCCACCTTGGACCTCTTCTCAGTGAGTCAAGCTTTTACCCTAGGAGCCCGTTTTTAGTATAATGTTTTCTAGCAATCTGAGATTTGAAATCTTTTGGAATTTCCTTGATATTTTTATTTGGAGCTCTATTTGAATTTGTCTCTTTTCTCCCATGTAGATTGCGAAGACTCCAAGGAGTTTGAGTGCACTGAAGAGGGAGACTCTCAAGTTAGTAAGTAAGGCAAGTTATGCCCTTGATCATGTTGAACCCAGTAATTTAAGTTTATTATGTTGGTTTCAACTAAATATTGTATGCATATTTGGATTCAAATAATTTAATCCCTATTTTTAAGCTCTTAGATATTCCTGCAATCTTTTGTACAACCAAACTTACTATTGTCCTGTCACCCTTGATACCCTAGATGAAAACCTAGTTGATACAATAGTATGGACTAGAGATATTGCAAAACTTGATACTTAGCCAAGCCTAGATCAATCCTTGTTTTGGGAGATTTCACTGCCAAAGACCAATGTGTCAATTGTTTTAATCCATGACATTGGGTTGTCATGGAGTTTTGTAAAAAGGTTTATAAAAAGCAAACAAATGAAAAATTGGTTCAGACTGGGGCGAACTGGTTGCTTGGTAGGTGCATGTCCATACACGAGCTCAACTTGGGTAGAGTTGAGGCTTAGGGGTTCTGAGACAGTCGCCCTAGTCAATTAAGGACCAGTCTTTGAGTGTATTTTGTCGTGCCTTACCGTGCAACCACATGTCCTGTATGGGCAGGACCTGGCTGATTAATTTGCAAAGTTCCACTGTAGTTGTCCATATGGTTGAGTTGGGTGGTCCTTCATGACCTACGTACATGCATTCCCACTAGTGCAAGAGGAGGCCATGAACTCTGTGGGTTTCTATCCACAGGGACCGAAACCTTAGCGATGGGGGACTACGGTGGAATAATGCATTGTAAAGGCCTTGTCATGAGCTCTAGATCTCTCACCAAAGGAAGTATGAGGTGGCAATGACGAATGCCAAACAAACTGGAGAAATCATGTCATGTGAGTAAAGTTGTACACCTCTGCAGAGTAAAAATCTATTCGAATAGCCGAGTCATGATCAAGGACATACTGGCAAATCTGCTCTTAGTTAGATGTTGTTTTTGTTTTAAAAAGATTTGACAAACTGATTTTTGTTGGGATTTCTATCCCATGGGTTTTGGCGGGGAGCCATGTGACAAGCGGGTATCCTTCACCACTTGATGATGAATGTTATCCAACTGTAAAATTGATTTGAGAAAATGAATTTTAATTATAAGATTACCTGCCTGAGAACTTAGTATATGTAATTGAAAGAAACTTGGCTTTGTACAAATCAACCATATTATGCCCTCCGTTGAGATATTTGTTATGCATTTCATTCTGTTTATCCACGGGAGTGACTTGCGAGCACGGTTATTGTGCTCACTCTTGCTCAATATAACCTTTGGTAGGAGAAGACTCTAACAGTGAAGAAGACCAAACCGACTAGGTTGTGCCTCCAATCAGTTGCCTATGGCGTGCTGATGGACTACCGTTCTCTTTGATCCTTTTGTTTTTTTATGTTCGGCCCAAGGCGTTTTTTGTAAGCAACTCTGTTGATATTTATAAATAAAAGTATGTGTTTTGGATGTCACCACTTTCATTTCTGTGTGGGCTAGCAGCTGATATTGGGACTAGCTCATTTACACAGAGGTCTTGGGGTCATCCCTAAGTCTCATGACCTCCTTCGGGTTATGGTCATGAGCTTGAGGGTGGTCCTGAACCCAACGACCTCTCCTGGACCTCCAGGAGGTCTTGAAAGATCTTCGGGTGGTCCTATTGGACCTTCGGTGGTCTGGATGGACCTCCAGGAGAGATTCTGTGGGACCTCTTGGGAGGACCTGAGGTTCCTCCGTACGGTCTGGACCTCTTGGGGGGTCCTGGCGGACCTTCTGGGTGGACCTGACCTCTCGGTTGGCCTTTAAGGATCGCCCAGATGACCCCAAAGAATTTCTGGTCGTCGCAGATACCACTACTCACGTGGTCGTAAAAGGGACACAACTATGCAACGTGGTTGTGAGAGAGCAAAAAGGAGGACAGGACTCGAAGAAACTCACCCGGACAGAGAGAGAGAGAGAGAGAGAGAGAAAGAGGTCAGAGAAGACTGGAGGAGGATGGCGAACGGCGCAGGCGCTCTGGTGAACTCTTCGGCGGTGAGGTGGTCGAAGGCGGCGCAGGTCCGGCGGCTCCTTGGCGACGAGCAGGCAACGGCGCGGCTCCAGCGAACTTCTTAGCAAAACTTCAAGCACTGAGAAGCTGGGTGAGAGCAAGAGAATTGGGTGAGGAAAAGGTGATGAGAGGGGGCTGCTCAGGCTTTTATAGCTGGGGAGGACGGGAAGAGCAGTTGAGAGACTCTGAAGCACACGTGATCAAGGGTAGGTGAAGGAGGAGATGGGAGCAGGTCTGGGAGGAGACAAGAGGGGGAAACGGGTACTACAGAAAAGATAGCATTTAATGTGACACAACAACATTTAATGCTCAAGGACTTTGCGTCAGCAGTGACCCAACAGGAGGAAGAAGAAGGTGGACAGAGCTGACAGGTGGGGCCAGTCAAAACTCGAAAGGGTGGTCCAACCAAAGGGGAGGTCGAGACCAAGGAGGAGGTCGTGGCCCAGGGGTGGTCGTGGCCTGCTCTCCAGACCACCCGGAGGTCTTCAAGGACCACCCGGAGGTGCAGACGAGAGGGGTCCAAACGAGAGGAGGTCGGACAAAGGGGAGGTCCAAATGAGAGGGGGTCTAAACCAAAAGGGATGTCTAAATTGAGAGGGAGGTCTAAACCAAAAGGGATGTCTAAACCGAGAGAGGTCCAACGAGAGGGGGTTCAAACCAAAAGGGAGGTCTAAGCGGATAGAGAGGCCCAACGAGAGGAGGTCTAAACCAAAAGGGAAGTCTAAACCAAGAGGGAGGTAGGAGCAAGCAGAGGAAGGGATTTCAACACTAGAGAACTCCAAAGAACTCTAGAGAAACCGAACTTTGGATTAGTTGAAGTTGGATTAATTCATATTAAATCGCTGCAAATTTCCAAATTCTCCAAGTTAAGCTTGAGCAATTCACAAAACCAAATGGTTATTTTTATTTTTCAAAAATCTCAAAAAAGCCCAAAAAATTGGGATGTTACACGGCGTCCTCTCCTCCGCGCTACATCCAATGCTCCTCGAGCTTCTTTGAACATCCTATTTTTGGGGTGGTTCTTAATTTGGCTTAATTTGGTTTTCGGTTTGTAAAGAAGTTTTAAAATTCAAAACTTATTTCAATGAAGTTTGTATTTCCAAAATCTCTCAAAAACTTCAACATTCGATTTCAAAATCTTCCTTGGGCTCAGCCTATTTCTCCTCACCTTTTTTTTCTCTCGGGCCTAGCCCGACCAAGTGGCTGCCGCTTTTTCCCCAAGACTATAGCCCCTTGCCACCTCATTTCAAGCAGAGCCATCCCCGATCGTCCATGCATGACGGAGCCCATGCCCTCACATGCCCAGCCCTTCTATTCGTCAGCCTGACGCCAACGCCCGCCCATGCCTCGTGAGAGCGCACCCATCCTGCGTGCCGTCGCTCCATGGGGCCTCGCCCATGCCACAGGCCACCGAGCCTCCTCAACGGCTTCTTCCTCCCCCTTTGGCTATAAGAGAGCCCCAGCATCTCGCCCTTGCCCTCCCCTCTCGTCTCTTCCTCTTCCCCATGCGCAAAACCAAAGAAAAGCCGAGCTTCCCTCACGGCCGCCGCACTGTCCTCGTCGCTAGCGCTCCAGTGAGCTCCCCTCTCGGCCACCTACGTCACATGGTGTTCCCAAGCCCGATGAGCCTTTCCCCTCAACCAATTTTGGGTTTCGTGTAGTGTGTCGCTGGATTTCCTCCTCTTCGTGCAGTGCTAAGAACCCTGTGTGACATTCTAGGACCAAACACATAGACATTCGCTATCACTTTCTTAGAGACCATGTAGAGAGGGGTGATATTGTGCTAGAATTTGTGGAGTCCGAGGCTCAGTTAGCTGATATTCTCACCAAGCCTTTAGACCCAACTAGGTTTTCCACCTTGAGGAGTGAGTTAGGGGTAATTTACCCCTATGGGTTGATTTGAGGGGGGGGGTTGGTTCTCTTCTGAGCTTTCCTTGCTCATCTGATCTTTCCTTGATCTTTTTACTCAACTTGCTGATTTTTTATCTTTTTAGGCTATTTGAGTTTTTCTTGCATCTCATTGTATCATATTGCATTGATATGAAAATCACAAAAGATGCATTGTAATATAAGCTTTACTACTTGTCCTTTAAATAGATGAAGCTTTGCTTATTACCCTTTTGAGCTTTAGTATTTCAATTCTTGCTCAATGTCATATCTAGTTCTTTGATTTGCTAGAATTATCATGCTTTCACATGTGTAGCTAAGTCTTTGCTAAATGAGCTAGAACTTTAAGACAACTTGAACTAAAAAAATACAATTTGTAGATCTCTTAGCTAGTTACACAATTAGTGATCTTTTTGTGACACTGGCCCTGTCAAAATTGATTTGTTAGCTCTTGAATCTAGAATTGAACATTTCTTGAGCTTCTTATTCCTCTGTGAATCTAAAACTGCTCTTGTGCAAAATAAAAAAAATCAAATTTTAAGATTCTCATGTGATTAAATTGTGCCAAACTATTCTCACGAGACTGCATGTCAAAGACATAAACTTGGAGATAGTTTGATGATCCAAACGATCTCATGGGGACTGCTTGTCAAAATTGACATGAACATCAAGATCTGTCGTCTTGGTTGAAGCTTACGAAGAGTTTGTGGATGGCTCCTAGTCCAGGATCTTCTTCACTAAGATAGACCTTTAATCAACATCAATATTCATTGCAAATGAACACTGTTGTAAAAATTGAGTGATTAAGGTTCTTTGAGCAAAATAATTCAATTTAGGACTTTTTGTCTCTAGGATGGTCGTTGTTAGCTTCTTGATCTCACATTGACATTCTGACATGGCCATTATCATTTTAGGATCCCTGTTGATGAACTTGCTAAATTTGAAGCTTTGCTTAAATTGTTACAATCCATCGTTTTATCTTGAGCCTTCTAGCTTAGCTTTGATATATATATCTTAACATGATCTTGCTAGCGTTTTCAAGCTTGATATGTATTGAGTAATAGTAGAAATGCTAGCTTGTTCTTTTAGGTAATCTCCAAAGCTTCTTGTACTAAAAATTAAAAATTACAAAAAAAAAATGGAGCCACTCCATTGCATTTCATGCATGCTCTTTCTTATGTTTTTTCCTTATTTTTGCATTTATCATCTCTGGATGAAAGGAAGGCGTGATTCATTGATGACTCCATTGCCAACGGGGAGAAGATGTAACAAAAATATTAAAAATGGGAGCTATTTGGAGAAAAAAAGGAAAATAAAATTTAACAAAATTATGATCATAGTGAGGGGAGAATTTAATTTGCATTCTTATAATCTTATTGCCATTTCTGAACTTGAATTGTAATTCTTGAAACCTCACAATGATCAAAGGTCAAATTGAACAATTGTTCTTTCATATGGACTTTAAGTGAGATTTTTTACTCTTCTCTTGAAATTGAAGCTTTCTTGCTTTCTTTTACTCGATCTCACTTGCCTATGCTAATCTGAAGCTAACTTGGTCATTTCCATTGCTTTCTCTTGTTTTTGGAACAAGTTGTACCTTTCTTGTGAAAACATGAGTATTTTTCATTTTCAAACCTCAAACTTACATTTTGAGAAATTACCAATGTGTTCATCAAGGGGAGATTGTGGATATCATGGGGATATGCTCACGATCTTAGGATGATGATACAATTGACAATGCCAAAAAGGTTTATCGAAACACTCGTTTTTTGCAAAGTTCATTTGTCAGGGCTCAAAGCGGTCGACCCGCCAAGGTGGTGGTCGACCCGACCACTCTAGCGATCACTGGCCAAGGCTTTGATCTAGTGGGTGGCGGTCGACCAAGCCAATGGGCGGCGGTCGACAAACCATAAAGGAACTTTCGAATTTAGAGCCGGCCAATAATAGAGGGTGTAGGCAAGAGAGAGGTTTCTTCTACACTTGGTCTCATAATTTTTGGAGCTTTGAGTCAAAAGTTCTATTCATTTGAAATTCGAGAGGTTTCAATTTCTAGGGAGGAAATTTGGCTAAGTCCTTACTAAGCTTGTCGAGGCCAGGCCGAGGCGGTCGACCCCACTCATGGTGTGATCGGCCGGTTTTGACTTGTTCGCCAGCCAGCATGACGGCGATGTTTGTTGGTTAGGTCAAGATCATGGGTTTTAGTGCATATGTGTTGCATGATGCATGTTTTGACTAATGTGGGTCACGTTGCGAAGAATTTGTTCTCGGAATCGATTTCTTTGTCTATTATTGTGCAGGAAGCTTGGAGGTCAACGACGGTCGACGGCGAGGATGATCGGGACTAGGCTTAGAGTGCTGAGGTTCAGAACGATCGAGAATGCCGGGTAAAGTCGAAAACTCAAGCATGACGCAAAATAGACAAGGTTGACCGAACGGAAGTTCGGTCTGTTGGTTGCATCAAGCGTATGAGTCGGTGCAAGTGCCATGGTGGTTTCGGTGGGGCCGGATGGGAGAGACTTGCCGATATGAAAAGAGCCGTTGATCAACCTACGTGGCGAAGCATGGGATTGCTTCATGAAGATTTGGACTCGATCTTTGGAGAAGGGTTGAGAAGGGGTATTTTGGTAACTTCACCTAAATACCGCTTTGATGGGTTTTGGCTGAACCGTGGCGCAAGACAGTGCAAGGAGAAGTGATTTAGGTCAAGAGAAGATGAAGATGGCGCTTTGAAATACGTGCGTAAGTGAAACCCGTTTGTGTGTGGGCTTAACGGGTGCTCATTAGGAATATCCTTCTAGAAGCTAGCCTCCATTATAAATAGGGGAGGGTCTGGTTTTGCACCCCCAACCCTTGTATTGAAAAACCCTAGTTTGTATTTAGAGAGAGGATAGTGGAGAGGTTAGGGTTCTAGGGAGTTGGATTAATTGTGTGCTCAAGTGTTGAGCTTTTGTCCTCCTGGATGGAATGGCTATAAACCAATATCAATCTCAAATCAATCCAAGCAAGATTCTCCTAGATGAGTCTCTTCTTGTTCTTACTCTCTATTTTGTGATTTTAGGGCTTTTTTTTGATCCGTTGGTTTTCTTTTGGTTTCTTGCCTGGATCTTGCTTGCTGTGATATGTGGAAATGCATCTAGGATCATCTTGATCATCGTTTACCTACAAGCAAGTTTTTATATCATGTTTTGGTTTTTACTCGATTTTGAAGCAACTTTCACTCAAACGGAAAAAAGGTTGGAACTTTGGCAATAATCTTCACAATCCTTGATTGGAATAGGTTTCTGACATCCTAGAGAAGGTATGTTTCAAGTTTCGTGAAGTTTGGAGTTGTGAATCGAAAGTTAGACCAATTTGTAATTTCGAGTTTGAGCTGATTTTACTGTTCATAGAACTGGAGATCAAACTGCCCCTTTAGGAGAGGTCAGACCGCCCCTGGTGAGAGGTCTGACCATCCAACTCTTTATGAATTGAGTTTTTGATATTTTTAGTCGTTTTACTTCGGGGTTTTGATTGGATTCAATACAAATCTTCCGCTATGCTTGCACATTGATCTTCATAGCTCTCTTAGCTATTGAAGTGAAAATCGTGTTGAATCGATCAAGGTGAAAAGAGACGGTGCTCTATTCACCCCTCCCCGATCACCTTTTCGGTCCAACAACCTTCAATCCAGGCGAGTCAATACTTTGACCATATCGAACCTACATTTCATGCAAATTATGTTCTTTTAAAATAGCAAATTGCATGCTTAATTCCTTATGCAAATGTATGTCAAATCTTTAAGAGTTAGTTACCTACCTACTTGGTAATTAAATATTAATATGCCATCCTTGACACTTGAATTCCTAAATCCTTGTCACCCTAGATATTAAGTGATAACTTTACTAGTTATATGTTGTACTTTAGTGACATGCTAGTCTTACTTAAGTACTAGGACATTAAATGCTCTAATCATCATCTTTTAAAACATGAAATTATTTTGAGTAGTCATTGGATGGACATGACTGAAATAATTGAGTTAAAATGGTTTTCTTCTCAAAACCCTAATAACTTCTTCATTACCACATCCGGGTGGATGGTATGATAGTGGGTGCCGGCGTAGCACGAGAATAGTTGGAATGTGGTATGAACCGCCCAGATAACCCCAAGAACTTAATCCGGTGATGATCTCCCAATGTAAAACAGTACGACTACAAGTCTATAATGGTGTCAACATGGCTAAATAATTTGTGTCTATCGGTACGAGTTGCACCATTGGAGGACCCGCTACGTCGTAAGCCTTCGTGGTTACGGGTTGGGGTGTACGACTACTGGTCTATGTGGCGTAAGCCGTATGACGCAAGAGGGTCTAGGTAAGGGTTGACGGTGCATGTGAGTGTAACCCTACCGGTGAAACCTTCGTGGGTGTAACTAATACTAAGAGATGTATTGTATAGGCCTTGTGGTAATGACCCTTGATTCACATGTCTAAGAAAATGTGTGTACATATTAAGACGATTATCTCTTGTGGGTGAAGTGTACAGTCTCTGAGTCTAAAGCTATTGAACAGCTCGTGTCTCTGGTTAAAAGGCGAGCATGAGAACTTACTAGAGATAGTTCTATTTCAACAAAAAAAAACCTTTGTGGGTGGGATGAAAAACTTATCGGTCTCACCTAGCCCTGAAATTGGATTTTTCCTGTATGATCGTACCCAGTGATGTTAATAGGTGGAGGTAACCCCAATTAAAATTAAGCATAAGGTGAAGGTAACCTTCGTTGTATTTAATATTGCACAATTACTCTCTTTAATAAAATACAATTTGGTTAAAATACTAAGTGATAGGAATTTCTAATAATGGTAATTGAAAATGTTGCCTTTAGCCAATAATATGACCCAAGCCATCCTTATTAAGTCTTGCATATATATTGTTACATCATGCGTGTTGCCTCGCGAGCACGGAAGTTGCTCATCCTCGCTCTTTTCCCAAACCCTCAGAACCCGTGGATCTAGGATACTATGCCTTCTATGAGGATCCAAACGTCGACGGACAAGGCAATAATGAAGAGTAGTTTAGTTCTTTTAGCCTAGGTCTCGCCTCAGTTTAGCTGGCTCAGTCGGTGTTTGTGTACATCAATATTATCTAAGCTTTTGGGTAATATCGACGACGTACAGGTTACTCCGATTGCTTACCCGTGGAGAGATATGCTCTACCCTTTTGTTTCATTGTTGTTTCCGTTGTTTTGTAATATAATCTTTTGGCATTTTCAGCCTTATTGTAAAATCGACCCGATCGCGGCTGTGTGACTATGATGTTTGTAGTATAAAGAATTGTTTAGTCTACGTCCCGTATGAATTGATTCATAATATATCTGTGATCACTATCTATTGATCGAGAAAATAGTACAGATAGTTTTCACAGAGAATTTTAGATTGCAAAATCCGGGTCTGACACCGGCGCTCACCTGGGGATTGCATTGCAATCGGCACGGAGGCTAGCTGGTGGAAATGCCGAAACTGAGCAAGCCTGGAACATGCCAGCCGCAGGCTAGCGAAGGAGGCTATACAGCGTTGCCCTGCGGTCCGGCCGCAGGCTGGCGATTATCTCAACGTAATGTGTATTTCCATTTACATAGGCCGACCATAGCAATACCAACCAAACGATAACCTCATCTCTCTCTCTCATAAAAGAAGAAGCAAAGTATAACATAATTACAAGAAACAGAAGCAGCAGAGCAACCACTTGACATGACAGTACAACCATGTCACGGACGTCAGAACATGTGTGTCAACCAGCTAACACTACAACCTCGTTACAACCTTCAGAATACGAGTTGCAACTGCTCAACAGTATAACAGCATTCAACAGGAGTCTCATTACAAATTTAAATAAGATGTGCATATCAGTAGTATTAAGTATTACTAACTCATTGACACACCACAGAACCACTCAACAGTATAGCATCATAAAAGAACACAAGAAACTGTAATCGAAGCTCGTTTCATATCGAATAGCTGTCAAGTGTTTCAACAACAAAGGCCGCTCACAAATGCCCAGAGCAAGCAAAACAGAGTAGTATTACAAAAGGCAAGAAAACATAGCTGAAGCATTACAAACATGTCTAAGAAATAAGCATAAACCGAAGTAACTGTGCTATGCTAGATGATAGAATTCATCAGGACCAAAAGCCATGGGCGTTGCCATGTTTCCATTTTTCAATTTGATATTATTGTGTAGTGTTTCTAAGGGATAACTATCACCAGGATCAGGTGACTATTGCAGCAAGAGGGAATGGGCACCTCTAGTCTATCTTAACAGATGAGAAGAGGTAATGAACGAAGTAGAATGAGAGCAAGAAGCCAATCGCGCGGTTGACAGCATGATGGCAAGAGCCATGATGAGGAATAGCCAAGATAGAGTGTCGCGGAGACTGGTCCGCTCAGGCTCCTGAGGTCGAACACCAGATAGTTGATCGAGTACAGGAAGACATAGAAAGCGACGGAGCCAGAAGCAAAGAAGGCTTTCCACCACCACTTCCAGTCCTCCACACAAAGATGCATGTAGGTTAGGACCAGGAAACCTCACCGCAGACAATGACCAGCAGGAAAAGGACAATGAACAGGAAGCCAAAGACGTAGTAGAACCTCCCCAACCAAATGCTAGAAAGGATGAAGAATAGCTCAATGAAGAGGGTGCCAAAAGGCAATGTTCCCGCACCGAGCACAAGCAGCCATGAAGGGAACTTGCGCTCAGGGATCTCTCGTGGAATTTGGTTGGTACGGACAGGATATTCAATGCTTGCAGCACGTGTACCTAGCAAGCCTCCAATAAGTGTGAGTGGCACAGAGATGCAGAACCACAGGGCCAGGAGGGTGAAGAACAGTGAGATGGGTAAAGCTCCGGTGCTCTTCTTGCCCCACAGGATGGAGTTCAGCACAGTCAGGATGACAAAAACAATGCCAGGGAAGAAGCAGGAGGTTAGCCAAGCAACAGATTTCCACCCTTCTGAGGTTCCTTTGATAGTCCTCCAAACACGGACACCGACATATCCAGCAACAATTCCAAGGAAGAGGTAGAGAATGATCATTCCAGTCAGGAGCATTCCCCTGGAAGCAGGTGAGAGGAAACCCAGAGAAGCAAACACGATTGTAACAACCGCCATACCAGTGATCTGGATACCATCAGCGACCATAACACACAACAGCTTTGAGCAGCTGGGCTCTCTGAAGACATCGCCAACAACAAGTTTCCATCCCGAGAGCTCCTCATTCATCTGAGCTTGTGCTTCCTTATCCATCTCCTCGTACCGTGTCAGATCCCTACGGACAGTCCTCAGGAATATGACAAACACAATACCGGCCAAGAAGAAGACGACCATCATCGAGTTCATGATCGAGAACCAGTGCACCTTTGCACCATCCATCTTCAGGTATGCGTCCCACCTTGATGGCCACTTGATGTTGCTCTTGACATACTCAACCTCGTAGGTAAATGTAATCCGCTCATTCTCACGGATCACCTGAGATTTCTCGAGCTCCAATGGGCAGTTCACAGAGTCAACCTTGTCGTACATCTTGAGCTTGGTCATCGCTGCAGGATCACGCCTCACACTGCAAGGCACGACCTCAAAACCAACAATCTGGTATCCACTCTTGCGATCAGACTCAACCAGTGCAACACCATCCTCGCTTGTGACCACAACATCACCCTGGGCCTGGTACTGATGGACCAAGACCTTGAACTTGAGATGGTTAATGACATAATCATCATTGCTCCCCATCAGGTTGTACCCGACCGGGAACCCAGTCCACTGGATCTTCACCCCATTCTGCTCGGTGAACCTCATGACTGGCAGATTGTCAAGCACCATGTTGACCTGGTACAGATCTCGCGCCCGCTTCTTGAAAAGCTCGGCCTGCTCCTTGGTGAGTGGGTCAGTGGTGCAGAGGTGCACCGACTCATTGATGTTGACGAGGAAGCGGTATGGTGAGTTGTTGATCTGGTCACCCATGAGGATTTCGCCGAGGTTCTCAGCGCTCTTCTTGACGCCCTCCGGGGGCTTGCAGTACGGTAGGCTATAGTAGCCGAAGGGCAGCTCGGTCTCGATGGACGTGAGCGAGTTGACCTTGGCCGCGATCGCCTCACCGGGGAGTAAGTGTGCATGAAGGTGCCGGGGAGGTAGAAGGCGTCGACACCGGGACGCAGGCTCAGGAGCAGCACGAGCAGGGAAGCCGAGATCCATCGGGAAGACGACGTCTTGGGGAGCATTGCGGCAACAACTCCTAGTGACAGATCAACCAAGAACTTGACCTGGAAGAAATTGGACCCAAGAAACTCAAATCAAAATGGTTCCCTGAAATTGCCATTATTTCGTTTCTTTCTTGATCTAATCTAATGGGCAGTATGAATACATATCGTCAAAGACAAACAAATTTGAATCAAACAACGAACCCTTATATCACAGAATCAACGTGGGGGTGTGGGGGGGGGGGCGCGAGGAGATAACCACGAGCCCAAATCTACAGATTTGAGATGGGAGACATCACCAAACGTTGAAATCGCAGCATGGTTTGTATCGCCTAATCGCTTACTGGTAAAACCACTAATCACTAGATAAGAACATGCCATACCAAAAGGAATCCAACCGAAGTAATCTAATTCCAAAACCCAAGTTAAGGGAAAGGGAGATCCAGATCTCCAAAACGCGGCGGCTCCGAGCTCTATACCTCCACGGAGATCGACTCGCGACGAGACGCGGGGAAGGGAATGGGCGGGGGGAGAGGGGGATCAGGGGGAAGGGAAGCTCACCTCAGATCTGGAAGAGCGCGGCCTAAGGCAAACCCAGGCGAGGTCAAAACATGAAAGCCCGAGGCCGAGGCACCCCTCGAGATCGAGGAGGGGGAGAAGAAGAAGAAGTAAACGCCTCGCCGTCCAAATCGACGAGGGCGAGACGCGGCACGAACCCGCCAATTTTATACCCTCCTCGACGCACGGACGCTGCTCCCTCCTCCTTCACTCCGTCCAGTTTTGATTCTTCTCCTTTATTTATTTAATAAGTAGGGTGTCGTCAAGTATAGGGCTGGGAATTAGGCCGAGCCGTGCGGTATGGTCCGGGTCTATTATCTTTGACCGCGTCGTCTTTGTCTTAGTGTCGTATCGGTTCACCTTATATTCGGTTAGGTCGAGTGACTCCCAAAACTCGTCGTCTTTGGGTCGTCTTGCGTCATCCAATCCCAATTTCTAAATAACTATAGACGCAGCAGAGACGGAGGCGATGGAGATGGCGACCGCCATCTTCATTCCACTCGTGCTGTATCGTTAAAACCTAGTTAAAATTGAATTAATTGCGTAAAAAATGAGCACATAAATATTTCGACCGACACAAACCAATATTGACACAGTGCTGACACGAACTAATACGGGCGTTTACTTCTCCTGCTAAATTATCACTACTAATTCCCCCCTTAAATTTACCTTGCTACTTAATTTCTCCTTTACTTTTTTAATCTCTAATATCTCATTACTACCTAATTCTTTTTCTCACCTACCCATCTAATCTCCCTATCCTCTCTCCTGTCTTATCCTATTCGGTTGAGCACCAGGCCACGTTCCCCATTCTTCTCTTCTCTTCCTCCTGACTCCATCTCCTCATCTCTCTGTCTCTCTGGGCTCCCCAGTATGGTAGTCACCTTCTTCACCAAATGCGGCTCCTCATGGCATGCCACGGCCTCTTACCACCACTACTTGGCCATGGGTCCTGCTTGCACTCATACCACGCATGTTCGACTGCTTGCATTGTCCGTCATGAGGAAGGCGACAGAGGTGACGTGGCAAGAGAGGCGGAGGCAGCCTTGGCTTGGCGGCAATGAGGCATATGAGCAGCGTCACATACATGGGAGCTCTGTGGCACTGCGTGGTGAGTCATGGCGGGGCTTAACGCATGCATCTTGCGTTATGCCGTGCCGTCTGTGCCGGGTCGAGCTTAACTCCTCCGTGCCATCTTGTCTTGCCCGTCGTGTCCCGTCCTCGAGCACGGCCAGCCATTCGTCTTGCGTCTTGGTCCGGCCGCCACGTGGCGTCTTGTGTGCAGGCGTCTTGCGTCGATCGCCTCGTCTTGACTGAAAAGCTTTACCCGTGTCCACTCTAGTCAAGCATATGTAATATGTACAAAGCTAAAGCGAGAGTTGAGCGGTTGTCTGCAGTATATAGTAAACTTCTTCTTTATTAATTAAGATAAGAAAGATAAGATAAATCTCCTCTCTTTTTTGCCGTGTGTTTGAATCTGAAATTTGTGAATTCTGTGAGCAATTTTTTTGTTAGGTCGTGGGCCATTTCGTCGGTTCGTGAATAGTGTTTCGGTGGAGTATTTTGGTGTTGGTCCCCGTTGTGGGGATCCGGGTTTCCTATTGGCCCGCTTCCGCTTGCTCTACACGTGTGTGATCACTGTCTAATTTCGGTCGTCGTTTGACTTGGGTGGGTTCGGCAGGTTGGGTAGGGAGCCTAACCAGGCAATGACATGTGGGCCACCCGGCCAGAACAGCAAATCACTGGGCAGAAGAAGGTTACGACGGATCGCGAGGCTCAGATCCGCACCGTCGGTCGAGCCGGAGTTATTAGTTTTTTTTTGTTTAAGCTGACGCCGTAGCCCGTAGGCCCAAATCCCAATGCAGCAGAGGACCGAGGAGTAGCGGTGCTACCGTGCTCTACATCGCGGTTGGTGATGCCTGCCTGCCTGCCTGCCTGCCTGTTGACATCCTAAATCCTAATCAACGAGATCGTGTCAAGACTGCCTGGTCATTATTGTACTTAATGCGCCTCAGATAGACTGATAATAAAGAGAAGGATGATGAAGACAAATGCCTAAATGTCTAAATGTCTCATGGACACCATGAAACCATGAATCATGTCCCACAGTTTTGGTAATCAGACACTGCAATCATGTATAGTTGACGTCAAAACAAGATGACGACCACCCAAAAAATTTATGCAATGAACAACCTAAGTAAGAACTACTCCTGCATAGAAATATTCAGATGCGTTTCCATGGTCCAGCCACGCAAAGGCGATCTCAACCTGCCGTCGTGATGCCTTAACTTGGCCACCCACCATCACTCCCTTTCCAGGGCCAATCAAAGGCTTCGCTATCACACCTCTTCCCCAGCTCGCACCAATACTACCTTGCATCGACCTGCCGCTCATTAAACTTCTTGCATTTCTTAGGAAACAATCATGTTTGCGGGAAGGGCCGGTGGGGTGGAGAATCCGCGACATGAACCGACGAAAAATCCCCGGGAAAAAGTTTTCAATAAAAAAAGAGAGGGGCTAGCATTGCATGAACACGAAAAGGGACAAGTTTCTTAGAAAGAACACTACTACCTTCTTTCATTAAAAAAACAGCAGGTCGGATCTGTCAGAAATAAAAAGGACTTCTGCATTCGAGAGCAAGAAACAAGCACATGCCAATTTGCCATGTAGAATTACCGCCCATAAGCCACTCGAAGACAGAAATAATGCATACAAGTTCACCTGATATGTTCTGAAGCTGCAGGGAATAAGTGTAACTAGAGTAGAAGTGTAGAACTGTGGAAGACGATGGAGATGGGGAAGTAGAGCAATCCACATCGACGTCGGGTTTCTGGTACGTTTTGTTTGTTATGATAGCCTGTGAGTTGTGACTGAGAAGAACAGCACAACATCAAGGGGGGAAATAATGTGCAACAACACAACAGCAAAGAAAAAGACTTGCTTCCAGAAAAAAAAAAACAGCAGAGAATTGTGGCATTTCGTTACAGTCATAAACTGAACACGACTGATCACTGAATAAAAGCACCCTCCAAAATGAAGTTTCAACCGCCATACGAGAAAGTGGTCAATCAAAAGTGCCTAATGAAAAAAGGGGGGTTTTTTTAATGAGGAATGAAAAAAGGGCTGAACCTGCCTAACAATACTGGAGCTCCATCTTCAGTATGGGTTATGGTGCCATGCATAGATCCTGGTATGTGTCAAATCAAGTTCAAGCCACCAAACCATATGGCACCTGACATGTTAACTTTACAAGGCACAGACAGACATATACAGAGTTGCGTCATTTCATTTTCCCAGCAGGAACAAGTACTACTCTCTCGTCACAAAAAAATATCGTTTTGAATATCGTCACGGTCTTCAAAATACAACTTTAACCATTGATTTCGATTGTAATAGATTTAGAAAACCTAATAAAATTATACTTTTATAATATCTCTTTTCAATACAAAACTATATGTATCATTTTCATGTGTTCAATCTAAATATTGAAAAAAACATCGATAGCTAAAGTTTGATTGCACGTACCCCAAAACAATATTCTTTTGTCACCAAAGGGAATAGTAAGCAATGAAGATTGAACTTAGATACTCCAGATTCAAGCACAAAAAAAACTACGGTAATCTTTGTACATCTGATTTGCTTACTGTAGTTCCATTTATATGACACATATTTTCAGGACTATCTTATCAAATATTATCCAACAGCGAAAAACCAGTAAGAGATGGACATGGAACTGTCAAAATTATGGTGCAATATGCGAAAACAAATTAAAGTGTTTTCCAAAATATTTGAATTATGTTTGTTACAGATTTCAGAATTAACTTCATTAAAGGAATGTGCCTGGACAGAAGCAAACCTAATGAAAGCTGAAATGAGTCACTAGAAATACAGGCGAGTAATATGAAATAAATAACCACATATCACTCTTAGTCACGAAGGGATCAAGTAAAATGGTACATATGAATTATCATGCCTAATTATTAAACCTGAACAAGATGTAGTGCTGTATGGAATCTTGGCCAAATAGATAAGTCAGAAGAAGAGCACAAACTAGCGTGCATGGGAAACACAACTCTGTAAATATCACTTATACCACAAGATAATAATTCTCCATGTGCCTTACTTACAAAATGAAACAAGCCAACCACTCCATAAAGCACCCATAATATGGTAAAATGCATGCAGGAATATACCAAAAAAAGGCTTATATGGTTGAATTTACGTAAAGTAGTATGTTTTTCAAACATCTGTACTAAGTTCCAAAGCAGTTATTCTATAACTAAAATTTATTTTAAAATTCTCATGTTTTATAGCAAGATAACCTTCATACAAGAATGGTAAAAGATACCCTCCTATCACATGACAAACCGCCAAAATTTTCAATTGGATGAACTATCCAAAATCATTTGATAAAGTCTTTTCAAATCAAAACTAAATTCTAACTTTGAGTGACTTTGCTTGGCTTATCCATGACCATGGACACAGCTATTCGAATAGTTTTACACTTTGTAGAGGTTGTACAACTTTACCCACAAGAGATAATCATCTTATAATATCGGCCATGACACGCTTCCTTAGAGTGTGACTAAGCGATTATCACGAGGCCATTACAATACCATGCTTTAACACCAACCTGCCCGATGATCTTTACCCCAAGTCATGGATGTCATGTACCATCGATCCAAAGCCCACCGTTGTGGGGGATAACCTGCCCGGACAAGGATGTTTGTTACCATCACCCGAAGCAAGCCCCGACAGACATGGACGCCTTTTACCATCGTCTGCACAAACATAAAATCAGCTTGCGAGCATAATGCTAGAACATGATAAATTAGTTGACCAGGTCCTACCCACACAAGACATGTGGTTGTACAATGGGGCTTGCCAAGATACGGCTCGAAGACTGGTCCTTAACTAACTTGAGCAACTTTCAATAAAACCCTAGTCTCGATCATATAAATGAATCGATCCCGTGCATCAACTTGCATTGTCCAAACATCCATTTCGCCCAAGTCTAAACCAACTTTTATTTATTTTCCAAGTTAAATCATTTTCCAAAATCTCTATGGTAAAAACAACACCATAGCCTCATTTTAAATCATAGTTAAATATTTGGCTAAACTCCACATATTCAATATTTTTTGTCTAAGTTTTGTCTAAGCATAAAGTTTTTCAACAAGGGCATCTTGTCAATACTATTGTATTAACTAGAGTTTTATCTAGGACGACAAGGTGTGAGGGGTTGATGCCCAAGAATTATCAATTCCAAGATCAGTAAGTCAACCATCAATATTAGAATCATACTCTCCAAATCAATCTATTATGTCTATTAATCCACCACATCATTGTTTACATTAGTCCACCAACAATTGTAGATCTACCCAACACTATTATTCAATTAACTCCACCAATTTTATAAATTCTCTATAATTCAACCAATGCACCTGAATTCCAATCATAACTTACTATCATAATCTAACTTCATTCTTTATTCATCACCTATACCTGATCACCTTGTCAAAACTATATTTCCAACAATCACTAATAATACCTCTAAATCCAAATTCACTATTTGATCATATACTCCAATCCCCAACAATATATTCCTATAATTCATTATCCCATAAAATGTATTCCTACAATCCGATATCAACAATTATATTCCTATAATTCAATATCCAACAATAATCTATTTCTATAATCCAACATCCAACAATCCAATATCCAACAATAATCTATTTTTATAATACAACATCCAACAATCCAATATCCAACATTAATCTATTTCTATAATCCAGCGAAGGCCCACCTACTGCTTCGTGCGTGAAGTCTTATAGTCTTGGGTGTCTTGATTTACTGCTGCGTCATTTGCATGACTAGCGTGTGGATCGCTTTCGTGCAAGACATGATGATTGGGCTAGCACTGTGTTGATTGATTCTGCTGCGCCGTGGAGGTTTGCTGTCTGCCGCTCCAACCGTTCTTCAAATTGCTGCTCTTACTGTTGATTGGCACTAGTTAAGTGCTGTATCTTTTACATGAATGCATGATGGCTTGAACAGTAGAGGAAAGAGGAAGAAGCCAGGAAAGAGAAGAGGAAAATTAGGAGGAAGAAGTCAGGATCCGGGTTTTCGTCGTGTGGGTAACGATCAAGTTTTTCCCACTGTTATTTATTTTATCGAGAGTTTTAAAATGATATTAGAAGAAAGAATTAGCATGTTTCTAGTCAGGGAAAAATCGAGCAGTAGATTGGTTTAGTCTGCTGTTTTGTTGTACGATTATTTCGGGTACCATGTGGGCATAATTTGAGGATGTCATCTACTAGTTAATTGTAGATAATTTTCGTAGCTTTTCGTAGAATATTTAATCTTGTCGATCGGACGATTAATTTTTGAGTTACGAATTTTGTAAGCCTGTTGTCTAGAGAGTTGTCATCTTTTGGCAACATCTTGGTAATTTGTAGATTAAAATTAGTAAATGGACTAATTATGGTTTTCACTCTACAAAAAAAGTGTAGATAACTATCTAAGGATTCTAGAGAATCTGAGAACAAGAATTTTGGTTGGGTAGAACAAGAGATATGATTTTAGGAAGACTGATGTTTGGAAACTGTTGCTATTTTAATGCTGGGTCAGCTAGGGGTGGCCGACCGGTAAAGGAAGAGTGTTGTGGATGGTGAAATGTGTAGGAGCGACATCGTTAATTATCGTTAGTTTATCACTATAGTTTGTTTTGAGGTTTGGTGTTTAGTGTAGGAGGAGTCGCATCGGGTTTGTGATCAACCTCTAATCAATCTGTTCCTCGCTACTAGGAAAGGCAAGTACATGGAAGACAAGGATCAATGGTTGATCACTATATTTCTTTATCACCCATTACCATTATTGTTTGTGCTTATATTTTATTTTAATTGCAAGCAATGAGAATGGTTATGGATTATTTCGTATTGTTGGATATGTGAATGGTGGTCGATGATGATAATGACGAAACTATGAAACAATTTGCATTCATAAGCATCATTACATATGAGAAAGTGATCGTGTTGATCACAACTCCATGGGAGTGGAGGAGGTCCCCGATCCTTGAGGAGGATGGGCTTGAGAGTGAACATTGTCGCAAGTGTTCACTCACGCTATACCAGTATACACGAAAAGAAGTGCATGTGGACATGTAGTGTAGAGATACATTGTGTCGATGTTTTAGAACCGATCTTAAGTATGATTGTTTGATTCGGGGGATCTCCAAGATTGATCACGCAGAGAGAACGACACAGGGATTTTATACAGGTTCAAGCCTTCTCCAGAGAGAATAACAACCCTACTCCTGTGTGGCTATATTGAGTATGCTGGTTACAAATCAAGAGAAAGACCAAAGTCTAATGTCTTGTGTTCTTGGTCCTCCTCTCTCTTCCTCTTTTTTCTTGTCTCTATCATCTCATAGCCTTTATATAATGTGCGAAGAGGTGGCCGTTTCTCGAGGCTAAGAGACGCCTCATTATCTCATATAATGGGCACGTTGATGGTAGTTATTGCTGGAGTAGTAACCCCTCCACGTCGCCTGATAGTTATTGTCAGAGACAGAGGCGTATTGCATGCAGTTATTCTAGAGAATAACAACGTATGCTAACTACTTAGAGTCCCTAATCGATTGGGCCTACTTGTCTGCAAGCTCCATCGATTATAGGATGGTCGTAACTGACCTGGAGGTAGAAGAACTTACGACCATATGGTGGTTGTAGAAAAGGTTATGACCACATGGTAGTCGTAGAAAAATTTACAACCATGAGATGGTCGTAGAAAAGCTTACGACCATGAGGTAGTCGTAGAAGGACTTATGACTATGAGGGTGGTCGCAGAAGGACTTACGATCTCTTGGCTAGCTTCTCCCTTATAAACATTAAGGGGTATACCCAAGAACCATACGATGGCATTGTTATCCATAATAAGAATTACAGAAAAATAATTAAATGAGGATTATCAGATCCTCATCATCTAGCCCCCCAGCTTCAAGTGAAAGTAACTTACTTGAAAAAGGAGTCGTAGATAATCTTATGACCAGAAGGTGGACGTAGAAACGGTGGTCGAAGGAAAGGCTTTTCAATCGGTATTTCATTTGACCGAAATAGACTTGGTCAAGAAGGTAATTTCACTTGAGGTGTAAAGACAGACTCGATTTTCTCGAATAGACAAATTAAAGAATCTCAATCGACTCTCATAGACACATGCTGTTGAGGCGGTTCTCAAGAGGTGGTAGCTGTTGGGTTGCCACGTCTTTAACTCAAGTGTGGTTATAAAAACTTACCGTGGGTGTGATTCTAGGGTTCTTACTTTCCCCCAATCACTCCAACTGCTCATCGAGCCCTTGCATTCTCTACCGCCAATCAAATCGTATGCCCTCTATAGACCTTTCCAAATCCAAATCTCCCTCTCTTGAGAAAGATGGCCGGAATTGCTTCCCAGTGGGCTGAATCGGAGATGGATGCGACTAAGATGAAGGCTTTGGTCGCCGTCGAGAAGAACCCGAAGAAAGATTTTGTGAACTGGTTTGAAGCTTCGGGGCAATATTGGCCATCAGGGGAGATTGGTCAAATTCCCATCTTCCAGACGTATTGTGAGTGTAGCCTTCGATTGTCTGGTCACCCTTTTCTCACACTCGTACTCGAGCACTTTGGAGTGGAATTGGTGAACCTTGTTCCCAATTCCATCACGATGTTGGGCGTGTTCGTATACTTGTGTGAGGCCTACCTGGGAATTCCGGCCGACCTGAAACTATTCCAATATTTCTACAGGATGACCAGAATAGTGGGAGTCGCCGGTAGCTATGGTCTCAAGCTCCACAATGGAAAGTCAAAGAGTACATTTAGATGTTCACCCGGTCGTCATGGTCGGGCTGTAAGAAGAAGTGGTTCTACTGGGAGATGACCACTGAAGACAGCCTTTCTTTCGTTTGGAACGCTGCCGAGAAGATTTCATCCTATGATTCAACTCACAAAGATCTTGGCTGGATCGCCCTCTATATTCAAGCCATCAAAGACTTGAAAGAAGATGGGCTCACTGGATGGCACGTGGTGAAGGATTTCATCACGCACTGCATTAGCCCGTTGAAGAAATGAGCACATGCCTTGCGGATGTACTCGGGGGCTAATGATTTGACCAAAGATTATGAGAAAAGTAAGTAATCTTTCAACTTGGATTTCTTTTGGTTAATCTCAAGCCTAACAACTAAGTGTTCTATCTACTTGTGCAGATCTCCCTCAAACAGAGATTGACATCCGAGTTAACGTCATTTGTGAGAAAGCTCCGCCACCCAGTGTGGTGGTTCCTCGAATCCTGGCGGTCTTGTCCGCAGAAGATAAGATGGAACGCCTAAATATAACCAAAGAATGGTTTTATCTGTAGGATCTCATAGTCGTAGAAATACTTATGACTAGGGGATTGTCGTAGAAAAACTTACGACTAGGTGTTGGTCGTAGGACTTACGACTAGGGGATTGTCGTAGAAAAACTTACGACTAGGTGCTGGTCGTAGAAGGACTTACGACCAGGGGGTTGTCGTTGAAAAACTTATGACTAGGTACTGGTCGTAGAAGGACTTATGACCAGGGGATTGTCGTAGAAAAACTTACAACAAGGTATTGGTCGTAGAAGGACTTACGGCCACTTAGTAATATTTCTTTTTCTGACTCCTACAGAAAGTAGGCATGGAAGACCGTCGGGACGACCAAGAGGTTGGACCGATGGTCATTGGCACGCAGGTAGAGCAAGCCAAAGTTCCTCCAGCTAAAAAGCGTCGACTTGTGAGGGTCGCCGATAAGGGAGATGCAGGCTCAAGCTCTGCTACTTCGATCAGGCCTTTTGAGATATTTGCTGCGGATATGGCTCCTGCAGAGAAAGCCAAGGTGATCGAAGTAACCCAAGATCTCAAACACAAAGCTCCCAAGACCAAGGTACCCTTTGTAACATCCTGATTTTTAGAGCTTTTTGAAAATTTTCAAATGAAAATTAACCATTTGGTTTATTGGATTAACAAAGCTTAACCTTGAAATGTTAGAAAATAAAAACCATTTAAAATGAGTTAATCAAAACCTAAATTAAATCAAAATTGGTTTTAATTGCATTTCTTGGGATTTATTGGATTTAAAGTCAAAAAGAGTGCATTAGGTACTTTATTGGATTTTCTGGAATTTACAAAGGCTTTACCTTTTGTCCCAAGGCTAAAAATAATTTATTTGGAAAATTAATAGCTAAACTATAGTTATAAATAATTTTATTAAGTTCCAAATAATTCAAGGAAATTCGTGTATTTTTCTAGAATTTTTTGACCTAATTAGCTATTTTCTAAAACCATTTTCAATTTCTTGAATTATTTAAATAAAAATGTATTGAAATTCCCCCTTTTCCTTTCGGACCGTCTCCTCCCTGGCCCGCTCCTATTCCTCCTTGACCCATTTTCTCTCCTCCTCTGCCCGCTCGCGCCAGATGGCCCAATGAGCCATGTGACCCATTCCACTTCACGCCTTCTCTCTCTCGTTGATGGGCCCACCCGCCAGCATCGTCCTCCGGTCGTATTCCTTATCCCCTTCCTGCCCATTGAACGCCCATGTCGCCCCCTGTTTTCTTCGCCACACCCGCGATTTCCACCGACGCCCTCGCCCATCCTCGCCTCGTCAGCAGGCATTGAATGCTAAATCGCCTCCATTCCTTGCCCGTCGTCCCCTCCACTTCTCCCTTGAATCTGTGCGCGCCATGCCCTGAGGTGGCAGAGCTTCGCCTTGTGTGCCCCCGTCCGTTGAGCCAGCTCCCCACTCCTCCTTCGCCCTTATAAAAGGAAGCACACGAAGCCCCTTCCTCCCCTCTCTCTTTCCCCTCTCCCCACTCCCTCTCTCTCGTCCCCAATCATCCGGATTTCACCGGTGAAGAGCTTCGGCTGGGGCTTCTTCCACCGCCATTAGCATCGCCGTGGGAGCACCTCCGCCTCCACCGTCTCCACCTTCGGCTTTACACGGGCGAGGGCCACCCGTGTCTTGCGCACTCCACTCCAGCCAGCAGAACTCGTCGCCGCTTTCGATCGCCGCCGACCATCCCTCCACCACCAGTCGCTAATTTGGTGTGCCTTGTATTCACCGTGCGCTCCTCTTCACGTTGCAACCACCCATCGGGCTCGCCACGCAGCGGCCATGCAGCACAGCCTTGACCAGCGCCACGTCGGGCCGCTACTAACGTGGCCTCCACGTCAATGCCACCTAGCACCACCTCCCCGCCTCTGCCTCGTGGCATGCACGCATGGCACAGCCCTATACCGTGGGCCCCACGTGTCGGCGGCTCAGCTTTTTCCGAATAAAAAATAAATCCAAAAATTCTGAAAATTCCCAATTTCATCATTTTATGTATTTGTAAACTTTAGAAGCCATATCTTCTTCGTTCAAACTCCGATTCAAGCGATTCAAATTTATAAATTCATCTAAAATCAAGATATACCTATCTACACTAAAATTACTTGATTTGGAGTTCATTTGAATTCATTTGGGTATTATTTGAATTTGGTTCCTTTTCGCGTGTAGATTTCGACGACTCCGGGGAACCCGAATATTGCGAAGAAGTAGATCCTCAAGCATTTGAGCAAGGCAAGTTAAACCTTTGATCATATTAAATCCCAATATTTTTAAATTATTTAAATCCCATTTTTAATGATTATTGCATGCTTATTTAAATTTAATAAATTTAAATTCCCGTTTCAACCTTTATAGTTATTCCATATTCCGTTCTATAGCCAAACCTTTCTATTAAATCAATCGTTCCTTGATAGTTGATACCTTAGTTAAAACCTAGTTGATACATTAGTATGAACTAGACCATGTTGTAAAACATTATGCTTAGACAAGGCTTAGACCAAAATGTTTACTTTGGGGAATTTAGACACAAACTCAACTATGCTTTAAACAATGCTATGGTATGGCTATACCATAGTAATCCTTGAAATGATTTAACTTGTTAAATAAAATAAAATTGGTTTGGGCTTGGGCGAAATAGATGTTTGGATGGTGCATGTTAATGCACGAGATTGAATCATTTCTATAATCGACGCCCATGGGTTTTATGGAAAGTCGCCCAAGTCAATTAAGGACCGGTCTTCGAGCGTATTTTGTTAAGCCCTATCGTACTACCACATGTCCTGAATGGGCAGGACCTGGCTAAATAATTTGTGTCATTCACCGTGGTTGTGCCATTCGGTTGCGTGGGTGTCTTTTATGACCTATTTTTATGTATTCCCACCTGGCGCAAGAGGGGGCCTGAACCCGACGGGTTTCTATCCAAAGGGAGCGAAACCTTAGCGAGGCAGGACTACGTTGGGATGATACATTGTAAAGGCCTTGTGATAATTACTTAGTCACACACCTACGGAAATGTGTGAGCGGACAGTATAATTAACTATTCGAATAGCTGTGTCCACGATCAAGTACATGCTACCAAAGCTACTCCACGTTAGATTTTTTATTTTGTTTTCAAAAGGACTTGATTAAATGGTTTTGGATTTCTATCCAAATGGAAAATTAGGCGGGTAGCCATGTGATGGGAGAGTATCCTTCACCACTTGTTGATGAATGTTATCTAACTATAAAACTTGAGATTTAGAAAATGAATTTTAGTTATAGAGTAAACTGCTTGAAAACTTAGTATGAATATTTAAATAAAAAATATCATTTTATGCAAATTGAGCCATATAAGCCTCCCTTTGTTGAATCCTTGCATGCATTATAATCTGTTAATTGGGTGTAACTTGCGGAGTACATTCATTTGTACTCACATTACTTAATAAATTATAGATCAGGAGAAGAGTACTATGAGAAGAATGAGAACTTGGACGACTAGGCTACGCCCTCCAGACGATTGCCTGTGGCGAATCCTGTGGTCTACCTTACCGCTTTACTTCCGATGTATTTTGCTTGTTGGCTTTACGCCCCTTTTGTAAAAGACTCTAAGTATTTCAATGAATGTCGTTTTATAGTTATGCTATCCACTTTTGTTGACTGTGTACACTAGCTGTTGCTGGACTAGTGCATGAAGCACAGAGAATCTGGAATCCTTCGCTCCCGGGTTCGATAAGAAGTGGTATCAGAGCATATCGACTGTAGGTCACAACCTAGCTAGAATGGCCGCTAGTTAAAAATCCCAAAACTTATTTTATAACAAGAAAAATAATTTGTTCTCTTTTCATCTTGGTCATCTATCTATCCTTAACTTCTTTTTAGCAATTCTTTCTTACCTAAATTATTTCTTCACCTTTTTACAATGTTGAATGGATCCTCTTTTCCTTGAAATTTTCTATAGATAGTCTCACGATTATTTAACCATTGTAGTCAAGACCTCAAGGCATGAAGTGGTCAAAGGAGCATCGCCATGCAAGAATCACCAAAGATCGTAAGTGTCGAGTAGAACGTTGTATAAAGCTATTAAAGTTATTTGGAAATGCGTTTTGAGATGGTTGTTTGTTTGGGTTGGTTGTTTCGCTCTATCCCCCTTAGTTTCTCTTCTCTTTCCTAAGTCTTTGAAGATCTAACAGATGGTGACTACTACTTAGCGGCGTTGGCGACACTAGCGATCGAGACGAGAGGAATGAAGGTGACCAAGGAACCACTTCCACCACCACTACCCCCTCCAGCTAAAGGACCCGACTGGAACCAGATGATGGCTAACCAAGCTCAGTTGATTAGTCTGCTCACACAATCAATCAACAACATGCAAAACTTGCAAGCAGTAGCTGTAACATCCTAATTTTCTGAGCTTTAAAAATTCTTTAAATAGTTGGTAGAGAGAAAATTCACCATTTGGATTTATTTGAATTTAATTCAAAAGCTTAAATATGGACTTTGAGTAACAAATAATTTAATATGACTAAAGTCAACATGAACAATGGCCAAAACTATTTTATTTGGATTCTATGTGCTTGGATATATTTTCTAGAATTTTCTAGAATTTTTCCACGTTCATTTGCTAATTTCTATTGCTTATTTGAATTCTCAGTATTTTCTAAATTGGAAAAGCTATTTAAAATCTCCCAATGACTTGGTAGAATTCCATCGGCCCGATTCCCTTCCTCGTGTGTGGCCGCTTGTGGCCCATTCACGCACTCACTCGCCGGCCGTCTCCGTCGCGCATACGTCGTGGCAGTCCGATTGGTTTGACGCCTTTCGGGATCACCGTCGTCGCTTCATGTATCTCTCGCGTCGACGGCGTGTGGGCCCGCTTAAGTCGTTGTCCCGAGCCGATCTCTTCCTCATGACCTTGGCGCCTGGTTGCGCCATTTTAGGACCTCAAGCTCCGTCAAACCATGGCGCTAACAACCCGATTCGTCTTGCGAGACGAGCCCTTCTAAAGCCCCATCCTTCCGCTTTTGGATTCAAATGAATTTGAATTTGAATTCGCCTCTATCTCCTATTCTCTGCGAGCTCTTTTTAGTTGTTTTCACCTTGCGCCAACCACGCCGCTGGCCATCTCGCGCCTATAAATAGCCCCGAGCATCGCCGCCACCCTTTCCAAAACCCTCACCCATCGCCTCTCCCGAGGAGCCCTAAGCGCCGTAGTAATTCCTCATCTAGGGTTTTCGTACGCTTAAATCTTTGTCGAATTATGCCACCGTCATCGCCGCTTGCGTCGTCGTGGAGCACATTCTTGCGAAGTCGTAGTCATGACCTCTTGCCTCTAGAGCCCCTTCGCATCGCGGGGAGCACCACCGGAGCCCTCGTTAGACAACAACCGGCTCACCGCCCGGCCGCCACCGATGTCTCGACCACCGGGAGCGCATCACCAGTCTTGTGATAACGAGCTTCTGCGCTTACCACCACTTTCGGTGAGGAGCTGCCGTTATTTGGCGACTAGTGGGATCCGTCTTGTGCGCCGCCACTTGCCGTCGCCGTGTCGGTAGCCACCTTAGCACCCTTGCCTCAAGTGGCGCGTGCGTGTCAACCACGTGGCGCCAACTCGCGGTTACCGCGTCTTGTAGTCGCATACACCAGGTAGAGCGGATCCCAAATCCCACGTGGTCTTAGTCCACGGTGCACCCAACCACTTCGGTGGGACCCACATGTCGGTGAGTCTGTTCACCAAACCCATCGGCGGCGTCGGTGTTCGCGCAATATTTTGATTTTTCTATTAAGAAATAATTCGGATCATTCTGAAAATAGGATTTCCTTTAGATTCAAACTTCCAAAGCCCATATCTTTTGCATCCGAACTCCAAATCAGTCCATTCAAATTTTTAAATTCATCTAAATTCCAGATCTCTCTATATGAGATTTTTATTTAATTTTTTGGAGTTGTTTTGCTTCTGTTATTTATTTAGTTTGTTTGTTTGCTTCGTTTGCGAGTAGACTTTGACACTTCTGGAAGATTTGAAGAAGAAGGAGCACCTCAAGACCAAGATTAATTTCTAGACCTGTTCCAAGGCAAGCTATACCTTTGACCATCTTAAATCCCAGTTTGCTAAAAGTTATTTTATTTCAAATTATTGCATTTAATTCAAATAATTATTTAAATTCTTTTGGGTATAGTTAATGATCCAAATTGTTATATCTTCCTTGTATAATTGATATGTCTTAATCCTTTGTCACCCTAGTTGGTAATATTATAGCACCAACGTGGGTTGGTTAGATGCGATTAGATTGCTTAGCCATGCCATGAATCATCTGTTCATGTAAAGTTACAATTATCAACTTGACTAAGTGACTATGGAACTTGTGATAATCTGTGTGTACTATGTGCTATTATGGCATGTGTTGCACTTAACCAAGCTGGGTGGTAAAGGTTTAGGCTGAGGCAAGTGGTGGAAGCGTGTGACATGGTGGCTATGTGGTATGGGAATATGAATCTGTGTACCTTAGTTAGAATTTGGAAGTCTTGCCTTGGTCAATTAAGGATTGAACTTTGTGCGCCATTGAACCGAGCCCTTACATGCGATCACATGCTGTTATGGGGCGGGCCTAGCTTAATAAGATCTGAATTTTTACATTGATTGCTCGAGGCGATAGTTTAGGCTATGTGAAAAGGGTGGAGGTGTGTGCTACCATGTAGTCGCATCGTGGGGCGATTCATTGCTTCCTGTCCCAGCGGTGTGTGTCATACCATCCTTTGTGTATAGTTTGGTATGGCGTAAGCACTTCGAGTGTCAATGTTAAGATGAAGTTTCTGAACCATTTGTTATGACTAGTGCTTGCTACACTAGTTGTATTTTGTGGGTAAAGTGTACAACATCTGCAGAGTGTTAAACAATCTATTCGAATAGCTGTGTCTGCGGTCATGGACATGCTCGGGGATTTCACACGAGGGGTAGATCTTCATAAAATATGTGGGAAGAGAGCTGTGCGATCTAAATCATATGGCTATGTGAATAATCTGTTTAGGCTATGTGTCTTTGTGAAATCAAATTGTTAAATTATTATTGTCTATTTGTTTTAGTTATGCTTTCAATCTATTATTTGTATTCAATTGCAAATGTTGCATTTACGCAAAGAACCACGAATGTTATTCCTTTGTATTAGGCACGCATGTATAATTGCATTTACGTGGTATGGCTTACAGTGCGGTTTGTGTACTCATGCTTGTTGTAAAATATGCAATGAAGAGGAGGAGTCTTTACTAGCATTGAGGAGGAGTTCATCGAAGGTGCGATCGTGGGTCTTGATCGATCGGTTACTGTGGTGAATTGATGGGATCTTGCCATTCTGTTTCAGCGCAATTTATTACTCTGTTAGCCTGCATGGCTTAATAAATGTAAACTTCGTAGTAAGGTCAAAACCCTTATTTGTTAATCAAATTATTCGTTTATGTTATTAATAAACTTGTGTGGGTTGATATCCATCTTTGTTGACCTTGTGTACACTAGCGTGATCTGGACTAGTGCATTATACGAGAGAGTCGAGAATCGTATTTTTGGGTCCCCAGCAATGCTGACTCAACCTCAAGCTTACGCTCCACCTCCCGAGGGCCAATATATCGAGTTCATGAGGATCGTCCTCCAACCTTCTCAATGACCTTAGAACAAATGGAAGGCGATGATTGGCTCGAGGCGATTAACAAGAAACTAGATATGGTCCGATTACCTCGATCGTGAGAATCTTGTTTGCCTCTCACCAACTAAATAGACCAGCGTTAGAATGGTGGGACAACTTCACCCAGTCTCACGCTGATGCTCAGACTATTACTTGGGATGAGTTCATGTAGGCTTTCCGCTGTGCATACATTCCATCAGGCACGATAACCCTAAATAAGAAAGAATTCCGCACCTTGCGCCAAGGCAGACGCTCCGTCAATGAGTATCTGCACAAGTTCAATCAATTAGCTCGCTATGCACCCGAGGATGTTACAACTGATGAAGCAAAGCAAGAACGTTTCTTGGAAGGGCTCAATAATGATCTTCCTGTCTGCCTCATTGCTCAAGATTGCACTGACTTCCAACAGTTGGTGAACAAGACTATCCGCTAGGAAGACAAGCACCAAGAGATGAAAAACTGCAAAAGGAGGAAGGCAAACCAGAAATTCAACCACGGGGTTTTCCCAAGCCCCGCACCACTCAGCCTCAACTACCTCAGCAGGGGAGATTCCAATCTTCCCCATCCAAGGCACCTATGCCAGCTCAGCGCACAATCAACTCTGGTTTCCGTAACACTTCTCCTGGTAGCCAGTTTCAGAAGAAGGCACCCACTACCTCAACTGCAGGAGCTACTTACTTCTATTGTAATGAAGTATGACACTATGACAATATGTGCCCAAAGAAGCAGCAGCCAGCAACCCCAACTCGACCAAATCAGGGAATTCCAACACCCGACAGCACTCTAGTTGTGAAGTTGTCGGTTCAGTACATAAAAGGACGTGTGAATCACGTCACAGCTGAAGAAACTCAGACTGCACAGATGTGGTCCTTGGTACGTTCCTTGTCAATTCAGTATCAGCATCAGTTTTATTTGATTCAGGAGCTTCGCATTCTTTTGTTTCAAATAAGTTTGTGGGAAAATATGAGTTATCTATCTCTCCTCTAGTTAACCCTATGTTAATCCTTTCCCCGGGCTCGAAAATGAGGACTAGTTCCCTATGCCCAAATCTTACCTTGGAAATATCAGAAGTATCTTTCCTTGCAGACTTAATAGTCTTGCAATCCCAAGGATTGGATGCGATTCTCGGAATGGATTGGTTAGCCAATAATCAAGGCCAGATGGACTGCGCCAATAGATCTTTCACCCTTACCAATAAACAAGGAATCCAAGTAGAGTTCAGACCTGAGACCCCTATTAAAGAAAGTCCTATCCTAACCAGTTTAAAGGAAGTAAAGCAGAAGGACATCCCAGTGGTAAAGGAATACCCGGATGTATTTCCTAAGGAATTACCCGGTATGCCACCAGATAGGGACATCATGTTCCTAATTGACTTAGTCCTAGGGCACTGGCAAAGGCTAAAGCAGACCTGATGGACGCTGATGCTCGGTCTTCACACGACGGCACACGTCGCACTCGGCAACGAACCTTGCAATCTCCCTCTTCATTCGGGTCCACCAAAATCTCCGCCGGAGATCTTGATACATCTTCGTGGCCCCGGGATGAATGGACAAAGGAGAATCATGGGCTTTGCGGAGGATCAAATTCCGCAAGTCCATGTCCTTTGGAATCACCAGGCGCTGCCCGAACCTCACAACACCAAGTTCATCTTCTGATAAGCACTTGGTTGTTCCGTTCTTAACATCCTGCCTGATTCGGTTCACTCCAACGTCCGATTGCTGAGCGGACTTGATCTAATCCACCAAGGTTGGTTGCATAACCACGGCAGCGAGGAAACCATGCTCAACCAAACCCAAGTTGAGCCGCTGAAATTCCTCCAGAAGGGTGGGCTGCTGCTCCTTGAGCAACAAAGCATTGCAATGCACTTTTCGACTAAGTGCATCGGCAATGACATTAGTCTTGCCCAGATGATAGTGAATACCCATGTCATAGTCTTTGATCAATTCCAACCATCTCCTTTGCCTAAGGTCCAGATCTGGTTGGGTGAAAAATACTTCAAGCTTTTGTGATCCGAATACACTTCACAACGATTACCGCTTAGGTAATGTCGCCAAAACTTAAGTGCATGAATCACAGCAGCTAGCTCCAAGTCATGGGTAGGATAGTTGAACTCATGAGGTCTCAATTGCCTTGATGCATAGGCTACTACCTTGCCTTCTTGCATAAGGACACAACCGAGGCCTCAACGAAAAACATCGCAAAAGATATCGAAGCTTCGATGGACATCGAGAAACACGAGAACGGGAGCTGTGGTCAAACGCTTCTTCAGTACTTCAAAACTTTCCTTACAAGCAACGGACCACAGAAACTTCTTGTCCTTCTTCTTTACAAAGATTGCTGGACAACCCTGCGGAGATGAGCTAGGGCAGATGAAACCCTTTTCTTGCAGCTCACCAAGTTGCTTCTTCAACTCCACCAACTCATTCGGTGGCATCCGGTGAGGCCTTTTTGAAATCGGGGCAGTACCGGGAGCCAACTCGATGACGAACTCGAGATCCCAAACTAGCGGCATCCCTGGAAGATCTTCGGGAAAGACATCGACGAAGTCACACACACTGCTGGGACTTCACAAATATCTAGAGCTGGCTTCGCTTCAAGCGCAAAGAAAAGCGGACCTTGCAGCTTCGGCGAAAAGTGAACCTGCTCATCGGAGGGACTTGTGAGGTAGATGAGCTTCCGGGCGCAATCGATTTGTCCCAAATGCTGAGACAACCAATCCATGCCAAGAATCACATCTAAGCTCGCAGAATTGAGGAGGATAAGATTCGCTAAAAATCTTACTCCCTCAATCTCAACAGGAACATCCCGACATTCGGTTTCAGCTCTCAACTCCGAACCAGGAGAGCGAATGAGCAACGGGACCAACAAAGGAGCAAAAAATAGATCACCAATAGCAGCAAAAGACTAGATACAAAAGAATGAGAAACTCCTGAATCAACAAAAACAGAAGCTGGACGAGAGTTGACAAGAAGCGTACCCAACACGACGTCGGGCGCCTCCTGTGCTCCCTCAGCGGAGATGGAGTTGACTTGATCATGAGCAACCTTCTGATCTTGATGCTTCACAGGGCAATTATTGGCGTAGTGCCCCTTCTTGTCACAATAGAAGCACGTGACCCCGGCGACATCGCAGAGGCCACCTTGCTGACTCACAGGTGCACGTGATTGAGACACGGTCTGCGGAGGGCGAGGGGTTGCTGCAAGCTTCTTAGGGCAATTATTCGCATAATCGCCCTTGCGTTTGCAGAAAAAGCAAGTGACTTCAGCTAGGTTGCGGAGGCCACCTCGAGCCTTCTTCTGGCGCTTGCGAAATTCCTTAAGCGCTCTCTCTTCGCCCTTGGCCATAATGGTATTGTCGACCAAAGTCTGAAGGTCGGGGAAGCCATAGACTGCTACTTTGTCCCGCAGCTCCTCAGACAAACCACCCAAAAACTTCTCTTGTTGGGCGGCATCGGTGGTTGCGAGGCTTACGAATAACCTAAGAATCATTGCGCTTCTCCGACTTGGCGATCACCCGATTTAGACCACACCCCTGGGATAGTGATCGTTCTCTCAGAGAGGAAACAAGTCACTTTAGCGATGGATAGGTTCGGGTAGGTGGTCTTTGTCACAGTTAGGACAAGCAGAAGTACACTGGTGGTTGTAGTGTCCTTCCTCACCACAGCGCTGACAAACCTTGACCCTCCCTAGAGTGCAACCGATGGCAATGTGCCCCACTTCACCACAGCGATAGCAAATAAGAAGAACTCGCCGCTCCTCAGGGCAGGGAGACCAAAATCCGTAACACTTGCCGGCGCCGAGGCGTTCTGACGTCTTGTCTGAGACGATTAGAGCGAGGATATTTTCATCGAGTCGACTTGCAGACCTAGCCCACCGCTGGTCTGTCCAGACATCCTGCTACGACAAGAGGGGTTAGCAAAACAACCCGAGAACTAGAAGCTAAAGAAAGCGAAAAACCAACGATTAGGGGAATGGAACATCACCCCAACTGAAAGCCAACAAGACAGCCAAGAAACCAACTCTAGAAGCTTACAAAAAGGCTCAAGAAGCAGCAAGGAAACACAAGACTTAAGCTCAACTTCCCGGTACAACCAACCCGTATTGAATGAACGAGCAACCAATGAGAAGGCAAATTTCAGAACACTACTTTAGCTCTAACACACCTAAAGAGCAAGGTAAAACCAGCAAGGAGGTGTTAGATACTTAGCCAACTAGTATCACATCTTACCCTTTTATTCCCACAAGTTTTAGTTGAATTAACCTCTCATTATCTACCTTATTCACTAGCTAGAAGCTTGCTGCCCAAAACTTGTTGCTTGCTGTCCAGATTTGAATCCAGCTTCAAGTGCTTCTACTCTTCACCAAAAAGGCAGCCACACTTCTATTTTAGAACTCTCATTGGTTCCCCAAACCGAGATTAAACGATAACAATTATCTTTTGAAAGAAGGAGAGGAAAACAACCTTTTTAAACTCAATCAAGAGTAAGATGAGATGAGAAAGCTAAGATAGATAAAGAGTAAAATCTGAGAATTTACTTAAGCCTTCATAAACCATTTGATATTTTGAAACTAAGTTTTTCAAAACATCCTAAAGACGACTAAGCTAGGGTTACTACGGCCAGTACGGCTCTGATACCAAACTTTGTGAGACCAGGGTATTTAGCTTGTAATGCTTAGTCTTCCAATTGACCCTAGCATCACAAACAAAATATCCCGCGCCTCGGGAAAATGTGTACCTCCCAAGAGTGCGGTACACATACCCTTTTACAAAATCATGCATCAATTCCATACAAGCACAGAACCAAAGCACGAACTTAATTAAATAAAAGACATACATAATAGAGTTATTACAACAAGGGGCCAACCGGCCACAAAAGCTAAAGAAACTTAAATACAGCGGAAGCAAAATGCCATAAGATGGTGATAAACAAAAGCCAACCGGTTTGCCATTACCCCACAAGGCAAACCGACAAGACACCACTAGTCAATCAAAAAGCGAAGTCCGTGATCGCGATAGTCAATCCCTTGGGGATCAACCTCTCTGCAACAAATTAATTAAGCAAAGCAAATGAGTACAAAAATGTACTCGCAAGACTTACGTGTAGTGTAACAGCCTATACATAACTACATGCAAGCTTGAACAATGTAGAAGGCTCTAGGCTCATTTTCAGCATAAAGCAAGTTTTCATTTGCAATAATGTAATACATTTTAGAGCAATTTTTGCAATCTGTTTTTAATGTTCCAATAACAGCGAGTAACAATATATAAATGACAACAACAACCTGGAAGTGACTAACCCAATAGTCACCACAACAATAGCATGAATTACCCATTCATACCACCCACAACAAGTTTTAATTAAATGTTATAGTCTAGTTCTTGCACGACCTTATCAAGCATGTCCATAACCTAGGACGAGGCTATTCGAATAGTTTGAACCCTACAGGGGTGTACCAATGTACCCACACGTTAGACCGCCTTTTTTCCAAGCTATTTAGCATACTTCCTTTGGTATGCCGGCACGGCTAAGTCCTACGAGACATTTCCAATGGAAAAAGCTAATTAAGAGCCGTGCGTATGGGTTAACCCTTAGTGAAATGCCTCCCCGGCTCTCACCAAGGACCCATACGAAGAGAAAGATACCCGGTCAGCTCAAGCCATGCGGTGCTCCCTCTGTCCCAATGTTGCATACATCAAATACACAACCCACCACACGACTCATTAATTAACACCCCAAAGTACTTAGCTAAGAGGGTCCCATATCCCCTCGTGTGGTTAGCATAAAATAATCGCTATTAGTGGCCCAAGTAACTTCGGTCCTTGGGGACTTAGGCACCATTCCATCACACCAAAAGATCACACCATCAACCATTGTGCCCAAGTCAATAACAATTTTATTTTTAGGTTTTGACTTTACAAATTCATAAGCACAAAGTCTTTGGACATAATGGAATAATAATAAGATTTGTGTGATCACGATCATCGACTAAGTCGATGATCGCCTAATCTACCTAGAGCTAAGTATTTCTAAGCATGACACCAGTAAAGACAATAAAAGAGCATAATTCAATCACTAGGCTCTAATTCACCAAATAGATTAATAACTTATGGTTAGTGGCAGGGGATAACAATTTAAGGGCAACCATGCAATAGGAATAACTACCTCTAATCGGGAAAATTAACTTTCACACAAAAGCATGCATACATATAATTTGTAAACAAAGTATTAGACTTTAAAAGTAATGGGATTGATATGATCAAACTGCTTGCCTTACTGGAGATGCTCAAAATGCTGCAGAGGATCACTCTCAAGGTCAACGTACTCATCGGAACCTAGTGAAAGAACGAAAAAGAACCGATAAGAACGAAGAACAGAAAAAGACTCAAAAACCAACTTCAGCGAAAAGCTTTGAAATTTTTACAGCAGGTGAGAATGATTTTAAGGAATTTAGCAATAATAACCAATTGATTTGGATTCTCAATGCAAAAGTTATGGCTAAAACAAAATCATCACATTGAAAAAATTTGAAAAATTCACCTCGTTTACTATTCATCCAAAATTAAATTTTTGGCACAAATTTCTAGAGAGGTGTTGCACCTGAAATTTTTACAGTAAATAGAGCACCTCATGAGATGAACAACCCAATTGGATTCACCTCATTTGGAACTAGGATGCATTTTCTATGATTTTTCAAAGACATGAAAAAGTACATAAGTTAAATGCAATTACAAAACTTTTCAATACAGCAGCATGCCTAAAAATTATTTTACAAATAAGCTTACTAATAGAGGAAGCCAACAAAGTTAATTTCATTCAAAAAAAAGCTACAGAGAATTACTTATGTATTTTTCAAGTTAAATGAATTTTTAATGCAATAAATAAAGCTAGACTGAAATTAAATCTATTAAAACAATTTTCTGGAGCAAAACTAAGCTTAAAACCATTTTTAGATTAAATCTTAGTTAAAACCAGAACTAACAAAATTTGAATCAACCAAAAAGGGTTTAAACTGAAATAGTTATGCAATTTTAAAGTTTATTACAATTTTTAGTTAACAAATAAAGCTTACCAGAAAATAAAACAACCTTAACCCAAAGGAAAAGACGTGGCGCAACGTGCGCCGTCGATCACGAATCACGCAGCCCACACGCACCGCAACCACGCACACGCCACGCGCCGCAATGCGATTTAAACCGGTGGATCAAAATCCAACGGTCCTCATTGATCGAACCTTCGGACGGTCCGAACATTCAAACGAACGTGGGTCGTAGATCTCGTGATGAGCGGCTGAGAGCGAAGAAACGTTCGGATGGTCCAAACGTTCACGCAATCTCAGCCGTTGATCAAGAATCGGACGGCCAAGGCTACGGGGAGGTCCGGGTGGTCCAAAGGCCCCGCAGATCTCAAATCAGATCTTAAAATGGACGGCCGACATTCAGTGGTCCGAACGTTCATAGCGATCTAGATCGTTGGATCTAGATCAGACGGTGAAGGTTCAGTGGTCCGAACGTCCCACACGATCTAAGCCGTAGATCAAGAAATAAACGGCTGAGGTTCGGTGGTCCGAACGTTCCAACGAATCTGGGCCGTTGATATTGAATCCAATGGCTCACATCGATGGAAGCCATCCGCACGTGCCCGAGAAAGAGAAAAAGAGGATGGGCCCCACTATCAGTAGCACGCGGTCCCGCACACGAGTTTAAAGCGCCCGGGGGATTTAAACGCGTGGGCCCAGTGTCAGTGATGGTAAGGCACGAAAAAGGACGGTGATTTAGTGTTTAACACATTGATTAAGCAATGATTAAGCACACTAATGACCGGATCTCTGTTTGAAAGCGGCACACAGTGCGCGAGAGCTTGGGCCCACCCGATAGAGGCACAGAGACAACTTAAAGCCGGGCATTAACTACTAAGCACGTATTAACACAGATTAATCAATGATTAGCATTAAGGGAGGATCTTTGTCTTAACCGAGTACGGCACGGCGCCGTTCCCGTCCGACAAAAACCGAGGGGCTTCCAAGGCTCACCGGCGACGTGGACTATGCCAAAGACCGACCAAGGGCCAAATGAGACCAAGAATAGCCATGCGCAAGACACGCTTAGTGGCGGTGGCGACCACGGAGGAGGACTACATCGTGGCTAAGCCGAGAGAGGCGACAGCAGCTGCATGTGGCCAAAAAAAAAATGCAAAGGAGCTCAGCAATTTCGAGAAGCGGGTGCCAAGCCTCTAGGGACTACCAAGGAGGTTACCTAAGCACAGAGAGGACCAGAGGAGGTCAAAGCTACGCCGATGGCGAAACCTGTCAATGAGCCGAGGAAGAAATTGAGGAGATGACAGCCTGAGCAACAAGAAGACAAACGCAAGGTAAGGTTAGCTTTATTAAGGCTCAGAGATGGTCTCTGAGCAACCAATTGGAAAATAGAGGGCTTACCGGAGCTGAGGACGAAGAGAGGTGATCACGGCCGAAAAGATCCAAACTCCAAAATTAGGCCGCTCTTGTGAAAGCAAACCTAAATAGAGTTAGGGATTTTGACCACCGTGATGAGAGGCTCAAGCCTGAGCAAGAAGATAGGAAGAAAGGCCACTAGAACACTGGCTTCACCGAGGAGCTCAAGGTCCAGCAATGGCCACTGAGGGCTCACTGGTGTTTTAGCACAAGCAAACCGAGAGCAAGCAAGGTAGAGCTGAGGGGTGTTTAAAGGAACACAAGGAAGAGCTTGAGGAGCTTAAATAGCTGGAGGAGCAAGGGGTTTAGCAAAGCCTGACTCCATGGTGAACCACGGTCTATGCCTCTGCCATGGACGAAAAAGCAAAGGGAGCCGACAAGGGAGACTTTGGGGGCGAAAGCACTGGCAAGCATTAATTGGAGGCTTAAGAGCCGTTGCAAGGACGCAAGGGAGGTGACAATGCACTGCTGCCCACTCCATGGTGCCCTGTCATGCACGGGCTCGAGCATGACCGGAGGTAGGGGACGAACAGCGGCGCGAGGCCCACCTGCCAGCAAAAGAGACCAGTGCTGCTCGCGTCCAACAGCGAGTGGGTCGAGCCAAACCAACAGGCATCGCGCGAACGAGGACCGCCCGATGGAGATCCAACGGTCCAAAATGCCCGCGCCAACAGGAACGGACCCGGTGCACTTAGGCGGTTGGGTCGAGTCAATTGGCTCGAGCCTAACCCGTGGCCAAGGAATAGTGCAACCAGGATTAGGGTTTGAATTTGAAGCTGAGGTTGGAAGAATTTTTAGAAGTAGCAAACTAACTCCAAAAATTCTGAAATTTTGACTGGAGGTTCCTCACTCCAAGATTAACCTTGCATAAAATTTTCAGAGGTTTTTATGGAAAACATTTTTCTCCAAAAATTCTGCAAGTTTTGTTCTCGGGTTGGACCATGAGTCAAACTGGTTTGACTGCCTCTTAAAAATTATCAATTAATTTCTAAAAATTATGAAATTTTTCAGAGGGATCACACAACATCCCTAGAACCAAGGAAAAATATTTCCAGAGGATGACCACAAACTTTTCTCAAAAGTTTAAAAAGGGTTATGACTTTAGTCAATTGGAGATTTATGTTTTTGATTTCCCACAATTCCTTTACAAGAATTACAGAAAAGTTCAAAAACTTCAAGATGTAAGAAAAGTTTTAATTTCTACTCATTTTCTTACATTTGAAACACACACCCAAATTCTGGATGTTACAATAAATAAAGTATTCATGGAATTCTTGGATAAGTTTGTAGTCGTATTCATCGACGACATTCTCATTTAATCAAAGGATGAAGAAGAGCATGAGAAATATCTCAGGACAGTTTTGGAAAGACTCGGAGAGCAACAGCTCTATGCCAAATTCAGTAAAAGTGAATTTTGGCTAAGCCAAGTAGTTTTTCTCTACACATTGTGTCAATAGGAGGAGTTACATAGATCCCGCAAAGGTTGAAGCCGTAATGGACTAGAGGCAACCCAAGTCCGTCACTGAAATAAGGAGTTTCCTTGGTTTAGCTGGGTATTATTGAAGATTCATCGAAGGTTTCTCTAAAACCACAAGACCTATGACTCAGCTTTTGAAGAAAGAAAAGAAGTTCGAATGGACAGTTGCTTGTGAGCAAAGTATCCAAGAGTTGAAGAAAAGACTAGTATCTGCACCTGTGTTAGTCTTACCAGACATCCACAAGAATTTTGAAGTTTTCTGTGACGCCTCTCGTCAGTCGTCAGGGCCTTGGATGTGTGTTGATGCAGGAAAGAAAAGTCGTGGCTTATGCATCTTGTCAATTGAAGCCCCATGAAGGAAATTATCCTACGCATGATTTGGAATTAGCAGCAATTGTGCATGCCTTGAAAATTTGGCGACATTACCTCATCGGTAATCGCTACGAGATTTTCACGGATCACAAAAGCTTGAAGTACATCTTCACTCAGTTGGAACTCAACCTCAGGCAAAAGAGATGGTTAGAACTAATAAAGGACTATGACCTCGGAATCCATTATCACCCAAGCAAAGCAAATGTAGTGGCAGATGCCCTAAGCCGAAAAGGGTATTGTAACATTTTGTTGGTTCAGAAGAATCACCCAAGATTGTATGAAGAATTGAGACATCTGAATTTAGAGATTGTTAACTAGGGTTGTGTAAACACTTTGGAAATTGAACCAACCATTCAGAGCCAAATCAGAGAATATCAGAAAGAAGATGAAGGCATTAAAGAAATCAAGAAGAACATGAGAAGAGGCAAAGCGCCAGGATTCTCTGAGGATGAGCAAGGTACCGTTTGGTTCGGTAACCGCATCTGTGTACCCGATTACCAAGAAACAAAACAGTTAATTCTGCAGGAAGCCTGTGAATCACCTTACTCTATTCATCCAGGAAGTACCAAGATGTACTAGGATCTAAAATAAAAGTATTGGTGGGTCAGTATGAAGCGAGAAATTGCTGAATTTGTCGCACGGTGTAATGTATGCCAAAGAGTCAAAGCAGAACATCAAAGACTGGCTGGATTATTGCAGCCTTTACTAATTCTTGAATGGAAGTGGGAACAAATCGGCATGAAGGGAGATACCAGCTTGGATGCGTGCGCACACATTGGAGTTGGAAAACTAAAGAGACTTGCCCCTTAATTGGAAGCAGCGGTGAGCAAGTAGAAGCATTAGAAGAATCGCCCCTTGAAGAAATAGCTATAAACTTTGTGACCACGGGAGAATCTATGAATAAGACAACAGCCTATGTCGATATTTATTTGCAAAGAAAAATAGCCACAATCATCGATCTTAATCCAGAGTCTGCATCGCTCGCTGAATGTAAGAAAAGATCATATTAGGAAGATTGAAAGAAAGTAATAGAAACTGAATTATTATCTCTGAATAAAAGAGAGGTACTTGGGCCTGTAAGCCGCACGCCTCCATATGTGCACCTGTAGGGCATAAGTGGGTATTTGTTGAAGAGAAATGGAAAGAAGCAGGCTCGTTGCACAAGGTTTCACTCAAAGATCCGTGAGATGATTATGAAGAAATCTATTCCCCGGTCATGGGGCGGAACCACCCTTTAGATATTTAATCTCAACGGCAGCTAACTTGAATTTAGAAATGAAATTGATGGATGTGGTAACTGCATACCTTTATAGAATATTGGATTCATACATTTATATGAAGGTATCTGAATGTATCCCTATCCCGAACCATGACAGAGCAAATAGAAATTTGTACAATGTGAAACTCAGAAAGTCACTGTCCGAACTTAAGCAATCTGGCAGGATGTGGTATAATCGCTTGAAGCGACTTTCTATGCAAGAAAGACTACACATACAATGAGAATTATCCCGGTGTATTTATACAACGATCTCAAGATGGATTTTGTATAATCTCGGAATATGAAGATGATCTGAATATCATTAGAACCCTGGAAGGTATTAAAAAAGCAAGCTCTTACCTAGAGTCGGAGTTTGAAATGAAAGATTTGGATAAAACCAAATATTGCCTAGGCTTGCAGCTTGAGCATGCCCCTAAAGGGATATTAGTGCATTAGTCAACCTATACTTAGAAGGTGTTAGAAAGGTCCGACTTTGAAAAGACATACTCTTACAAAGTGCCAATGGTTGGGAGATCCTTACTGCAAGATAAAGACTCATACAAACCTAGAGAAGAGAGGGAGGAAATCCTGGGACCCAAATTCCAGTACTTGAGTGCAATAGGAGCACTCGTGTATTTAGCAAACTGTACTAGATCGGACATTGCATTTGCTGTGAACCTATTAGCAAGGTATAATACAGAACCTACCAAAGGTATTGCCAGGGAATGAATGTCATCTTTCGATACCTCCAAAGAAGCAAGGAACTTGGTTTGTTCTACAGAAAGAACCAAGACCTAACTATGAATGGCTATGCAAATCTTTGGTACATCGCTTGACCAAGATACGACCAAATCATAAGCAGCTATGAACTCCTATGTGGTGGAACTGTAATTTCATAGAAATCGTCTAAGCAGAGTCTTGTATCGACTTCGACAAACCACTCGGAAATAATAGTACTGTACGAGGCCTCACGAGAATGTGCTTGGCTTCAACAGATGATTCACCACATCCAGCAATCGTGTGGATTGAATACCGCACAAACCCCCACTATTATCTATGAAGATAATACAGCTTGTGTTGCACAAGTGCAGATGGGTTGTATGAAGAGTCCTCTCACAAAGCATATCAACCCCAAGTTCTTCTATGCTCATGAATTACAAAAGATTGACGAAATTGAGGTACTACATACTAAGTCATGTGAAAATCTTGCAGATTTATTCACTAAGTCACTTCCAACGTCTAGCTTTGAAAGATGTATACGTGGAATTGGAATGATGAGGCTTAGAGAAGTACAGAATTTAGAGGGAGAATTTTCACGAACTCATTATTAAAGCTTGATCATGAAGATCAAGTACTCAAAGAATAAATCTTGGAGATTAAATAAAAATGGGTGGATTATACTCTTTTTCCCTTGACGAGTTTTTCTAAGTTTCTTATCTAAGGTTTTTAACGAGGCAATTCATGCAACATAGCGAAACGCATGTCATGTACTCTTTCTCCAAATTTTTCCCACTGGGTTTTTATAGAGTTTTGACAAGACATGAACATGACGGATGAGTACCCAAGGGGGAGTGTTAAGAAATCAGGCCCAGGACCGGAGAGTCCTAGCCCAGGTGGGCTCCTCATCCATCCAGTAGCCTATATATAGGAGGGGGACCCCAAAACATTGTACACTTTTACAGAAGAGCAATAAAGAGAAGTCTGAAGTCCTCTCATATCTCTGTGTTCAATCTACTATTGTGTTCTTATGTTCTTGTATTATTCTTATGATTCTGAGTTTGTCTACGAGGTAATCGCTCGAACTAGACTCGCCTGCGATGATTCCTCAACAATTTCTTTAAAAAATCGCGCTCTAAACAGGGTCTAAATTGAGGGGGGGGGAGTTAAGAGTACAACCGATCCAAGGTGTAATTTGCGGGACAAACCTTTAGGAATCGAGCGACACATACGGACATACCTCTCGACTCTCATACAAGTTACTTCCGATAAGGTGTTGCTACCCATATATATATTGGACGCGCATCCTCTGACACACGTTACATGCCGTGACATTGGTTCATAGTCATTGGATCAAAAAACGATGGGTAAGATCGTGTGAGGCACTGTACTGTAGCGAAAACACTATAGCAAAGTGATGTAGTTGGGTCTGTAGAGATATTGTAGCGGTTGATCTAGTTCATTCTTCCTGAATCGGCCGGCTCAGATTATCGCAATGCAACGGCACTGTTGCTCTCTACCATTTCCTTTGCAATGTTAGAGGATCTGAATCCATATATATTAGAGGATCTGAATCCATATATATTAGTTACAACCTCTTTAATATTTTTATACGAGTTAGTCAAACACCCAATCACATGCATGCCCTCTTTTTTTGGATGTTGTTTGCCCACGCTGCCACGTTATACAATATAACGGTTTTATGAGGTTTTATTTTTATAATATATGTTTTGTGCGTTTTAACAAGTTTCAAATTTCAAGTTTGCAAGTTTTGGCTGGTTCCGATGAGTTTTAAGTTTCATATTTCAAAAGATTTCAGTAAATTTCAAGTTCAAGACCAAAGTTTCAACAAACTGTAAGTTTTAAAATACTATGTTTCAGCAAGTTTCAACTAGTTTCAAGTTTGAAAATACCAAGTTTCGACAAGTTTCATTGATGCTTCGAGTTTCAAATCAAATTCATGCAAGTTTTGAAAAAGCTCAAAAGTTACCGCGAATTTCACCGTTTTAGAAACTGAAACATAAAAAAAATCAAAGGTGAGTTTTAGGTTCAACAACAGAAACTTCCAAGTTTAGAAGAGTTTGATGCTGAGGCACGTATGCATGCACGGCACGCACCTACTTGCACTGGACGACAAGCTTGGTGCCGAGGGTAGGGGTGGATATCAAGTCAGGTGCTTGTCTTATCGAGCTTTTCTCGAAATTAATATAGTTTGATTTAATACCATTTTATTTATAGTTTGGAAGTAGTTTTAGAACCAAGCTAATGAGTTGAGCCAAACTGAGCCAAAGCAAAATTTAATTTCATTCGAAATTAATTTATTTTAATGTTCAACTAATTAACGAGTATAATTAAAATAATTTTGAACCGCGTTAACAGGTTCAACTAGCGAGCTTTTTTTCCACCTCTCGCTGAGGGGCATGTCGACGCTATGGAGGCCTCCACAAGGGCGAAGTACCGCCCCACCCAGGCACCCACGGGGTTGGGCGCCATTAGGCTGAGCGTCCGCACCCCAGCCTTTCGCATCGGCGCGACCATCTGGCGGAAGCAGAGCTCGCGGTCCGCGGCCGGGCAGCTCCATCGGCGTGGGAAGTTAGGAACCAAGGATACGCAGCTAGTAGAAGTGTAGAACCACTGAACAAGGCTAAAGCGAATTGAGTCTGGTCCGACCCGAAAAATGAGCCGGCGCTTCTTCGGCTCATGGGCCACGGCCTGGCTTGGCTAGCTCGACATTGGGCTTACGCCAATACTGGGCTTCGGCCGCACAAAGAATCGGGCCGTGGCTCAAGACCTAGGCTTGGCTAGCTCGACATTGGGCTTATGCTAAGACTGGGCTCCGGCCACACAGAGAATTGGCCCGAGGCTCAAGAGCCAACCTAGGCCACTGTTTCCCAGGTCTACTTAATCACAATCCACTTAAGAAAAAATGGTCACATACTCACGTGAGGTCGTGAGCACCCGAACCGGTGCGTGTGTGCGCGCGCGGACGAAAAAAAATCGGCGCTAGCCTCTCGAAATTTAGCTGTCATGGAGTAAAATTTTGCAAAACCTTTTTTTTAAAATCAGAACCATCAGATAACTATACATTTCAGCTTGCATTTTGTAAATCTACGGATGCTTTGGCATAATGTTCCATTAAACTATACATCTGTCGGTTCCAATCGCTCATGACGGAATCTAAATAGGTGGGCCCACCCGTTAGTGCAATTGGCAAGTGGAACCTGCTGCCAACGGCAAAATGGCGGCTATAAGAGGAATTTTTAATAATATATTTTCAAAAATAATTACGAAATAAATAATTGATTTTTATTATATAAAAATAGGCGATAGAAAAGTTCGTAAATCGTTTGATTGGCTGACAATATCGTCGCCGCCAATTGAATTTGTGACAAAGACTTCTTCAAGAAGCATGTGTCCCCTCGAGGCGAAAGCAACTCAGGTATTCTGTCTTGTCACCAATTCACTCGACGACAATGAGCTAGATTAGTGATACACCCTGCTCCATGGGCGATAAAAGTCCATGTCACCAATCGAAATAGCGATTAGCGATTTTATTCTAGTTTTGTAATTTTTTATTCACTATTTTTTCTATAATTCTTTTTTAATGTATTATTTTTACATCGTCGCTATTTCAATTGACGGCTAATTAGTGTCGAGATCTAGTTTTCTAATTTCTTTTTTTCGACTATTTATTTCTATAATTTTTGAATGCACTATTTAAAAAAATCGCTATAAGACGTCGGAATGGGCTGGTAATGATTCGTGGCTAAAAGATGTCTCTTGTTAAAAGTGCTACACGTTCCGCTACCACTTACCGGAACACGCCCATAATAACCAGAGATTTATTATTCACCGGGTCTTACAAGGGCTGTGGTCAAAACTCGAGCAAGATGATTCCAGTTTGTGAATGAACTTGACAAATTGGGCTGCTTGCCAGAAATCTCTCTCTCTCTCTCTATCTGGTCCAGGCATGGTGGCGGGGTGGCAGCCCAATTCCGGGCAAGTTGGTCCGCACGTGGTTAACACCCGAGCCGTCAGAGGATGCATCAGAAAATATCAACGAAAGAGACGTTCCCTCTCCTCCATGCATTCCACCAACCAAAAGGTATCGAAAGGGAGTTTTCCCGTGCCCACGGCGGGATATTTCTCTCTGGCTGCGCCTGTCGCACCCGCACCAGACACCAGGAAAGACCAGTCGACTCTGCTTACATCTTCAAGTACATGTTCAAGTGAGATACGTAAGATGTAACCTTGAAATAAAAGAAAGTTGAGATAAAATGTGTTGTCTGCTAATACAAGGACTAGTACATTGTGGTTCTGTCCGTGGTTAAAGGCCAGACAGATGAAGACTGAGGACCCTCCGACAATGAGAGACCTCCATCTTTCTTTGTCTTGGGTGAAGAACCGAATGGAGATGAGCCAAAGCATACCATATATGAATAGTATTGTCTATATGTTGGAATGAGAAGGATCCCCTTATTACATGCCCATGGGGCTTTATTTATAGAGGGCAAGAAGGGATATTTACCTTCTTGCCACCATAGACGAGAGAGAGAAAGGGCATTTTAGGAACATTTGCCCTAACATACACTATACATGCTAGATTTATATATGCACAAGATCACCGACGTATGCCAGGTATTCCCCGACGATCCGAGGGCGCGGCACCTTGGTGCCTCTTACGATAACTCTCTCGCTCTGCGTGGTCCGAGGTCGCGAGGACAGATCCGTGATCCCGGGGGCTAGCAGACGAATCGTATAAATGCGCCGACCCTCGAGTCGGGATACCTCAAAAAGTTGACGGGATCGCTTGGCCGAGGAACGAGCCTCGAGGCGATGGCGTTGGTAGCCGCCTCGCCGAGGCTATAGCCTCGAGCGGCGGCGGTGAGCCGCAGTGAGCCGCCCACCGAGGCGCTCGTCTCGAGGCGGCAGCGTCGAGGCAGCCTCCGAGGCCATAACCTCGGCGGGCGCGGTGGCCGAGCCGCCCCACCGAGGTATTGGCCTCGGCGAGTATACGGCTCCAGGCCCGCTCTCGCCGAGGCCATAGCCTCGAGGCGGCTGCGGGCGGCCGGAAGCGAGGCCGCCCCACCAAGGCATTGGCCTCGAGGTGGGCGTGTAGTGGTGGAGCTACTACGCTACCATGGCGATCATTCTTGTCTTCAAATTTTGATTATTTCTCTGGTGTGGCCGCTGGGATGCTCTGCTGGGAGCCTAATCCGCCCCCCTTTGTCGGCTCCCGGTCCAAATGGCCTCGTGACTTGGAGGGTGCTGAAGGTCTTTGCCTGGTTGCCGAGGAGTTAACGGGCTTGCTCGAGCCTCGTCGAGGCCGTGCGGGGAGGCGACGCCGATCGCCGTCCCCACTTTCTTTGCTTGGGCTCGCAGAGCCTCGAAGCTAGCGCGGGAGGCGAAGCGATCGCCGCCCCCAACTTTCTTTGCTCGGGCTCGCTTGAGAGCCAGGTTAGCGAGGGGAGGCGGCCGATCGCTGCCCCCAACTTTCTTTGCTTGGGCTCGCTTGAGAGCCAGGTTAGCGAGAGGAGGCGGCCGATCGCCGCCCCCAACCTTCTTTGCTTGGGCTCGCTTGAGAGCCCGGAAGCTAGCGGCGGGAGGCGGCCGATCGCTCCCCCAACCTGACCTTCTTTGCTTGGGCTCGCTTTGAGAGCCTGTGGTTAGCGGCGGGAGGCGGCCGATCGCCGCCCCCCAACTTTCTTTGCTTGGGCACGCTTGAGAGCCCAAAAGTTAGCGAGGGGGAGGGTCGTACTATGATGCACGCTCACCTGGAGCGAGAGGACTTCATGAGTGCGACGTCTTGGGCTCGATCCAACGAATCGTTCTCAACCTAGCCGCTTCTACCACTAGCGAAGAATCATTGCTAGCTAGGCGAGGTTCTTAGTGCCGCTTGATCTTTGGCCGACCTAGTCATTGTCCGCATGAGTATGGCTATCGTACCGTCACGATATGAGATCTCGGCCAGGGCGAGGCCCTGCGTGGGGGCCCAAGTCGCCGAGGCGGGGCCTCGGAGCGACTAGGTGTTGCGCTTGAACGCGATTAATGTCTCCGCCGGGCGAGGCCTCATGGCGGTAGACTTCTAGTCACGAGGCGGGCCTCCTGAGCGACTAGGGATGCGTTGCTTGAGCGATTTTAAATGTCTCCCTCGGGCGAGGCCCATGGCAGGTAGACTCCCTAGTCGCCGAGGCGGGGCCTCCGGAGCGACTAGGGATGCGCGTTGGGTGCTATTTTAATGTCTCCGCCAGGCGAGGCCCTCATGGGCGGTAGACTCCTAGTCGCTATACGGGGCCTCCGAGCGACTAGGATGCGATTTGAGCGCTTATTTTAAATGTCTCGCCGGGCGAGGCCTCATGGGCGGAGACTCCTAGTCGCCGAGACGGGCCTCCAAAGCGACTAGGGATGCGCGTGCTTGAGCGCTATTTTAAATGTCTTCACGGGCGAGGCCTCATGGTAGACTCCTAGTCGCCGAGGCGGGCCTCCGGAGCGACTAGGATGCTGTTGAGCGATTTTAAATGTCTCGCAGCCGGCGAGGCCTCACAGCAGAGACTCCTAGTCGCCGAGGCGGGCCTCTGAGCGACTAGGGATGTGCGTTTGAGCGCTATTTTAAATGTCTCCCGCCGGGCGAGGCCTGGCGGGAGACTCTCTAGTTGGCGCGGGGCCTCCTGAGCGACTAGGGATGCTGCGTTTGAGCACGATTTTAAATGTCTCCGCCGGGCGAGGCCTCAAGGGCGTAGACTCATAGTCACCGAGGCGGGGACTCGGAGCGACTAGGATGCTGCTTGAGCGCTATTTTAAATGTCTCCCGCCGGTGCGAGGCCCTCGTGGCGGGAGACTCCCTAGTCGCCGAGGCGGGGCCTCCGGAGCGACTAGGGATGCGCGTTTGAGCGCTATTTTAAATGTCTCCCGCCAAGACGAGGCCCTGCAATGGAGACTCCTTAGTCGCCGAGGCGGGCCTCGAGCCACTAGGGATGCACGCTTGAGCGCTATTTTAATGTCTCCGCCGGGCGAGGCCCTCTGGCGGTGATTCCTAGTCGCCGAGGCGGGCCTCCTGAGCGACTAGGGATGCTGCTGAGCGCTATTTTAAATGTCTCCCCGGGCGAGGCCTCAAGGCGGAGACTCCTAGTCGCCGAGGCGGGCCTCGGGAGCGACTTAGGATGCTTGCGAGCGCTTATTTTAAATGTCTCCCGCCGAGGCGAGGCCCTCACAAGGAGACTCCCTAATCGCTGAGGCGGGCCTCCGAGCGACTAGGGATGCTGCGTTGAGCGCGATTTTAAATGTCTCCGGCAGGCGAGGCCCATGGCAGTGACTCCCAAGTCGGCCGGCGGGCCTCCAGAGCGACTAGGGATGCTGTGCTTGAGCACGATTTTAAATGTCTCCGCCGGGCGAGGCCTCACAGGTAGACTCCTAGTCGCCGAGGCGGGCCTCCGGAGCGATTAGGGATGCGCTTGAGCGCTATTTTAAATGTCTCCCACCGGGCGAGGCCCTCACGGCGGAGACTCCTAGTCGCCGAGGCGGGCCTCCCGGCGACTTTAGGGATCTTGAGCGCGCTATTTTAATGTCTCCGCCGGGCGAGGCCTCGTGGTGACTCCCTAGTCGCCGAGGCGGGCCTCCGGAGCGACTAGGATGCGCTTCAGTATGATTTTAAATGTCTCCCGGCCGGGCGAGGCCTCAAGCGGCAGACTCAGAGTCGCCGAGGCGGGGCCTCCGGGAGCGACTAGGATGCTTGCTTTGGCGCTATTTTAAATGTCTCCCGCCGGTGCGAGGCCCCCGTGGCGGTAGACTCCCTAGTCGCCGAGGCGGGCCTCGGGAGCGACTAGGATGCTTGAGCACTATTTTAAATGTCTCCGCCGAGGCGAGGCCTCAGGCGGGAGACTCCTAATCGCAGAGGCGGGCCTCCCGAGCCACTAGGGATGCTGCTTGAGCGCTATTTTAAATGTCTCCCATGGGCGAGGCCCATGGCCGTAGACTCCTAATCGCCGAGGCGGGCCTCCTGGGCGACTAGGGATGCGCGTTTGAGCGCTATTTAAATGTCTCCCGCCGGGGCGAGACTCCCTAGTCGCCAAGGCGGGGCCTCCGGAGCGACTAGGGATGTGCGTTTGAGCGCTATTTTAAATGTCTCCTGCCGGGGCGAGGCCCTCGCGGCGGGAGACTCCTAGTCGCCGAGGCGGGGCCTCCGGAGCGATTAGGGATGCGCGTTTGAGCGCTATTTTAATGTCTCCGCCGGGCGAGGCCCTCATGGGCGAGACTCCTAGTCGCCGAGGCGAGGCCTCCGGGCGATTAGGGATGCGCGCTTGAGCGCTATTCTAATGTCTCCGCCGGGCGAGGCCATCATGGCGGAGACTCCTAGTCGCCGAGGCGGGCCTCCTGAGCGACTAGGATGCGCATTGAGCGATTTTAATGTCTCCCTAGGCGAGGCCCCTGGCGTAGACTCCTAGTCGCCGAGGCGGGCCTCCTGAGCGACTAGGATCGCTGCTTGAGCGCTATTTTAAATGTCTCCCGCCGGGCGAGGCCTCAGAGGCGGAGACTCCCTAGTCGCCGAGGCGGGCCTCCGAGCGACTAGGGATGCTGCTGCTTGAGCGCTATTTTAAATGTCTCCGCCGGGCGAGGCCTCACGGCAGAGACTCCCTAGTCGCCGAGGCGGGGCCTCCGGAGGGACTAGGGATGTGCGTTTGAGCGCGATTTTAAATGTCTCCCGCCGGGGCGAGGCCTCAGGCGGTAGACTCCCTAGTCGCCGAGGCGGGGCCTCCGGAGCGACTAGGGATGCGTGTTTGAGCATGATTTTAAATGTCTCCCGCCGGGGCGAGGCCCATGCGGCGGGAGACTCGGTGGGTTTGTGCACCTCACACGTACGAGGTTGCGTTAGCGTACGCCTGCGGGGTATGCGCCGGGGCTCTTCCATGCGGGGCGCCTTCGTTGCCCGCGGTGATGGGCTTATTGACGGGTGCCATCCTTGTGGGCTTATACACCGAGGTCAGAGCTTATGCGAGGTGTGCGCCGGGGCTCTTCGGCCATGCTCGGCGTCTTTGTTGCCACGGTGATGGGCTTATTGACGCTGCCATCCTTGTGGGCTTTTTGTCGCTCACTCCGAGCGTGTCAATTGAACTTAATGCATAAAAACTCACGGGATGTCTTATTTACAGAACCAAAGAAGCTTTTTAGCGCGAGGTTGGCGAGGCCGGCATCGGTGAAGATGGGCCAAAGTTGATGTGAAGGGCCGGAGTCTATGAGATGTCCCTAATGTCGCTTCTGCGGGCACCAGATGCTTCCCAAGGTCAAGCCGAGACGGCCAGAGGGTGGAGCTTGGGGTGATTTTTTTTACTGAAGGGCCAAAACAAAGAAGGCCCTTTTTTTCAAGGGAAAAATGACCGAAGGGCCCTTCTTCCCTGTAGTTCTTGGGCGAGGGCCATACTGCAGCTGGGCCGAGGCATCGAACGTGCCGGAGGCTCCCCTTTTTCCGTGTCGGCGCATACCTTTGTCCGAGGGCCTTCTGGCATAGATATCTTTGTCGGAGCGGGCGTGGTTGAGGCGAGGTGCTCTAGATGGTGGATGGTGGTGCGGTTCTTCGGTCGAGCTCCGGGCGTGGAGCATCTGGAGAGGTGGTACTCCGGATGGTGTCAAGGCACATCCGGCGGGGTGGCTCTAGGTGAGTGTCTCCAAATGTTTGCTTGACGCGGTGCCCTGTGGCTCTGGTGAAGGGTCGCCCAAGGCGGCTTCGGAGACGAGGGGTCCCGGGGGCTCCAGGTGAAGGCTTCCGAAGGCGGCGGCGAGGCTCCGAAGGGGGCCGAGGCGTCTCCGATGGGGTGGCTCCTGGTGAAGGCTTCCGAAGGCGGCGGCGAGGCTCCTAAGGCAGCTGAGAAGCCTCGGGTGCTCTGCGGGGGCTTTCAAGGCGGCGAGGTCTCGCGAGGCTGGAAGCCTCGCTGGTGCTCTGGTGGGGGCTTCAGAGGCGGCGAGGTTCCGGCGGCGAGGTTCGGCGGGCGAGGCTCGGCGCCGAGGTTCCGGCGGGGCCGGAGCCGGCGGGTGCTCCTGATGAAGGCTTCCGGCGCGGCGAGGCTCGGCTGGCGCTGAGAGCCCGGGGTGGCTCTCGTGAAGGCTTCCGGCGGCGGCGAGGTCAAGGCGCCAAGGCTCCGGCGGCAGCGCCTCCGTGAGTGCTCTGGTGAAGGCTTCCGAAGGCGGCGGCGAGGCTCCGAAGGCGCTGGCTGGCATCTTGTGGCCTTCGGTCTTGAGCCGAAGGTGCAGGGATGGACGACGAAGGGGCGACTGGTGGCCTTCGAACTGGAGCGAGGTCCTCGCGGTTGCTTTGCAGATGGCCTTCGGACTAGAGCCGAAGAGGCAGGGGATGCTTCGCAGGTGGCCGAAGGTGGAATGGAGGGCTTCGGTGAAAAAAAAATTCTACCGAAGGTGCTGGATGGCTTAGGCTCCTCTCATGTAGCTTCTTGTTCGGTCCCCACGGACGGCGCTAACTGTCGTAGCTAAAAGGCTAGACATATGGGTACGGGGACCCTCCGTACAGCGGAGACCCTCCGTACCCTTTGTCTTGGGTGAAGGACCGGATGGAGAGGAGCCAAAGCATACCATGTATGAATAGTATTATCTATGTGTTGGAATGAGAAGGATCCCTTATTACATGCCCATGGGGCTTTATTTATAGGGGCAAGAAGGACATTTACCTTCTTGCCCCATGTATTTGAGAGAGAAAGGGCATTTTAGGAACATTTGCCCTACATACACTATACATGCTAGATTTACATATGCACAAAGATCCTTGATGGCGCCCAGTATTCCCGACGATCCGAGGGTGCGGGCACCCTTGGTGCCCTCGCTACGACATCAACCAGATGATATGAAACAAACCAAAAATCAAGAATTTACAAAAATTTTGAAGCTTTTTGTTTGAAATTAAACATTTCCTTTCGTAAATTTGCCTCCCAATCCGCTTTCCCTTTGAAATCCGCTTCTACCGGAGGCGTTTTCCACCCGCACCTTCGCTTATCGTCCTCCCCATACGCCACGCCCGGTCGTCATCTCCCTTCGTCACCCCGCCATCGTCTCCTCCGCTTAGCACGCCACCGCCTGCTACCTCCTCGTCGCCATCAATGCGGCGCCCGCTAAGCCGCCAATGCCGTGTCGCTTCCCGCCCCATAGCCCCACAAGCGACCAACTCCCCGCCTTCATAGCATGAGAACACCGCCACCGCGACACGCCCCATGCACGCACCCATGCCTCCACCTCGCTCCCTCTTCAATGCCATACCGCCATCCTTCGCCTCTCCACCGCCCAACCCCGCCCACCCAACCACATCGCCACCAAGCATTGGCCAACAGACTTGCTCCCACCGCCTCCGCCCGCCTAAAAAAACCGACCCTTGCCCTTCCTTCATCACTCGCGCACCTCCTTCCCTCCCCAACCCCTTTCCCCACCACCTACGGCCTCCACTCCGCTGGAACTCCACCGACGCCGCCATCCCCCTTCACCGCTCCCACCACAACCCCTTGCCCAAAACCCCAGCCCGCAAAAACCCTAGAGGTAAGAAGACTTACCTCAGTAGAGCCTCCCCGCACCACCTTCCTTTTGTCGCCGGTTGCCATTGCCACGAGCGGGCGCCGCCGCCATCGCCCTTTGCCTTCTTCCTCCAAGACGAAGGCAGTCACGAGGCGCTGCCTTACTGGCTCTGGCGCATCAGGGCCTCTTAAGGCCATGTCGCGTGGGCCTTCGGGTCGTGAAACAAAACGAACTCAGCCCATTTACTGTTCATCCAATTCAACCCTTTACTATTCATTGCACAATATTTCTTTTATTGTTCATCCGAAAAATAGGAACACTATTCCAAAATCCGAAAATGCATAGTAACATGTTTACTATTCATTAACCAAAAATAGTTCCAATATTGTTCAAATCTAGTATTTGTAAATAAATAGTAAAATAACACTATTCATTGTCCGTTTCTTTTAGTCCAAAACCATAAATTGACAACTTATGTCCTTTTCGACCATCTCGAACCCGTAAAGCCCCATTCTTGACTCGCTCATCTATATTAAGCTCCCAACAAATCTTTCCACCTTTCTATAGGATTCATTATCTCTTTTCTATATTTTTGTGCAGACTTGGATCCAAATCTCACAACTCTGTTCACTCCAATTAAACACCAAATAAATACCTACCCTCCACACCACCTTCCTTTATGTTTCTTTTCCGGTTTTATTTACTTGCATGTTATTCCCAGCTCATTCCTTGTCGAGCCGGATTTTACTTGGTTTATTTTATTGTATTGCTTCTCGTTAGGTCATGATGTTGATGACCAGACTACAGAAGACACCAGACAAGACCAGTATCAACACGACTTTGTACAAGAAGGCAAGTTGCATTCCTTGATCATTTTAAACCCACATTTCATATATTTATTATTACTTTCATTATTGTATTTATGCCACTTAATTTAAATATTCAAATAATATTTTTGAATGCCATGATAATTAGATAAATCCTATTACCCCACATACAAACCCACCTAGCACTTGTAGGCCATATTCACCTTGACAAATACCCAGCACTTGTAGGCCATATTCACCTTGACAAGTTCACATAAAATATTAGCTATATAAGTAGCTTTGTCACACAAATGTGTTTATCAATCAAAAGAGAGTATTGGCGGTTCGCCAATGGTTTTGGTCGAAAATTGAGGGTTGTGTCCAGAAAGTTGGACAACCCAATAGATTTGTGTTAAAAGTGAGTCATCAGTGAGATATGGAGGTGGACAGCCACTAGTTGGTGTTGGGTCATCGCCTCACTAGATAACAAGTAAGGACAAGAACCTTGTGCCAAGTGACAGACACAGAAAACTGCTCAACCACATGCGTGGTCATTACTCCTTGGCTTGGTACATCTTTCGATTGAATATCTACAAGATCAAGAATGGGACAAAGTGGGCACGGAGAGGACACTCACCGGTCTACACAACCAAGATGGTCTGTCGACATCGGGGCCAAGATCCACAGCAGCCGGTGGAGTCTCCCGAGGGTTGTATGGGTTTGAACCTACCGAGTAGAGATTAGAAAGGTTGAGCGGCGAAAAAACCTTGTTATCTCAGCTCAGTCGCACGCTAACATGTTGCGTGTCTATGTTCTCGACAAAGATGAGCATAAGATATCTTGTGGGTAAAGTTGGGCAGCTCCACAGAGTGTATAATTAAAGGTATTCGAATACGTCGTGCTTACGGTTAATAAAGCTGTGTTAATGGGTGATTCTAGTACATGAGGCATAAGTAGAGTTTTTGAGATGGTAAGTTGGTAATTGAGTTTGTTGAGAAACCCCTGATGTTATTATTTATTATTGTTTTACTGTTTTAAATGTAAATCGCTTTAATCGCAAAATGCATCCACATATGCCTTGAATTCCTTACATGTAATTATTTAGCTTTTCCATGTGGCTTGTTGAGTACGGAAGTTGTACTCATTCTTGCATAATCTGCAAATTATCTACAGAGGAAACTTGGGAAAATCTGAGAGGATCCGTTGAATAGGATTTTGGTGGACCCACGGATGGCAAATGACTACGCTTATTAATTCTCGATCGCGCTCAAGCGTGCCTGTGGTTTGAAATTCTTTTGTCATGTATTATATTAAATTTGGGCTTCGATGCCCATGTCAGTGTTAAAACTGGCTGTTAAGCCTTATCCTTGTGTAATAAAATGTTGGCTTTTGTTGTAATCGAAAGTTTGCTTGAGACACTGCTTACTTCGCAACTGCACATCCTAGGCGGTTGTGAAGAGTTTAACGGTCCCAAAATTTGGGGGCGTTACATGATATTAAAAAAAGTGTCATTCTCGTTGTTTCGTCGCTTGTCCTCGTCAGACGAGCAGCGAACGGTGAAAAAACTACCTATACAGTGCATTTTGCGTAGGAACACACACATGTATTGATGTATGCCTTGACCATTTCTAAAAGTATGTATTATCGTTAATATAGCTCTCGCAAAATGTGTTCAACTCGTTGTATAGGCAAGGGTGAACTCTCAAAAATGTATTCAACCCCTTGTATAGGCAAGGGTGGAGCCAACCACGACTCAAGTGTCGAAATTTGAGCTAACGGTTCTTAGTCCGAACTCGTATTTTTAGTGATTTTTAAAAGGTTTTTCATAGAATTTAGATCCTAGGCCTCGGTCCATCGCTATAGTGACCAAGGCCTAGCTCACTCCATGGTAGTAGGCTAACTCAATTTTTGTGGTAAACGTTTGAAACCGACCTTACAAGTTCTCGCTCGCAAATTCAACGTTGGTATACCATAAGCATGCATGTAATAAGCACAATCATAGAATTTTCGGACACGCAATAGACGTACAAGACCGCAAGTATATACAACCTAGCATTTTCCATATGCAAAATCCTCACGTCCAATTAACTGGTGTCGTGTGTGCAGTCCAAGTCCAACCATTACGCCCCATTTGGGCAGAGGTGCACAACGTAACACCTGTACACGGGTCCACGTAGGCGGTGGATCGGTGGAAAAGCGAGCTAGGCCGTTGTTTTGAGGTCGCATGTTGCGTTCTTGCGTCTCCGTCCGAGCGAGCACAATAAAAAGCGAGCCACCCGCTACTACCACACAGCCCTTTTTATCACCGAAGAGGCCAAAGCTAGACAAGGGAATGCCTCCACTGATTCTACGACCCACGAGAGGCCTGAGAGACCTGCCCTTCGACCAACAAAAGCCAACCAAAGGCGAGCCAACCAAAGCCTCAAGAGGCGATGCGAGCAAGGAAGAAGCGCGAAAGATTTCGAACGATCTGCTCGTATCAGCGCAGCGAAGGTAACAATCGTTGGGTTCGATCCCCCATTCTTTTCCTCTTTTTTCTTACCCACGATCACAGTCCAATCCCATGGTCCAAAAAGCCAAATTTCCCAAAGAATCCACCTCGCTTCCAACCGTGGGGTTCTTATCGCATGATCGCCACAGGCGTGCCTCCCTCCTCCACGCCCACTGCTCCACCGCTCGACAAGACTATAAGTCGATGGCGACCCAGACTAAGTCTTAGCTAGGCGGCATGGACCAAGCCTTAAGCCGCCTTCACATCAGTAAGACTTGTCACCGCCTCGTTGGACACCGTGCCCCAATTCCGCAGATTCCACACCCGCAGCTTGTTCCAAGATCTCTACTCCATCGCCCACCACTCGCTATTCGCTAGGTGGTTAGTATCTTCTAAGTCATATACAAATAGTTAATTTCTACATGTAGTGACTATTGATTATTTTCTGTGACCAATTATCACATGCGCACACTTGGCGCAATGACAATTTGGCATATCATTGATCAGATAGTCTGCATTACCCATATTTTAAGACTAGCACATAAATCAAGAACGAGTCAACAAAACATGCAAATTCGACACGAACCACACCAAGAGAGATTCTACCGAACGCAAGCCACACCTGCTCGGCTTTTTCGCTAATCGCTGCTATGGCCCACACCCTCTACTCTCGGCTGCCTCCTGTAGTCCTCACTACCGCCAAATTTTATCGCCGCCATGACGTCGACGCCTCGCCGACTTGCCACTCCGCTTGTCCCTGCCATTTATACTACTAGGGTTAGGAGGTGGAGGAAGAGGCATGAGGCCGTAAGAGAAATGGAAGTCAGACTCGATGTCTTGATCGGTGGTGCAATGATTGCTTTCTCTTGTCAATGCTTCTACTAAGCCGGCCAGTCCGGACCCAAATCAACAAAGGGACATATTGCCTTGTTCTTCGTCTACCTCGACTCAGCATACTCGCCGATGACCGGTGAATGCTAAAAGGGGTGGCTGGCCGAATAGGAGCCCGAGCGGCCGCCCGACCTTACCACGTGGGACGGTCTGCCTCTGCTGCAAGCATATACAACCTAGTATTTTTCATGTGCAAAATCCTCACGTCCCATTCGCTCGTGTCGTGTACGAGTCTAAGTCCAACCATTCGGCCAATTTGGACAGGAGGTGGACAACGTAACCAGTAGTGCTGCCTGACTGAATCCACACCTGCCTCTAAATTGACACCCCAACAACCTTGCAACCCTCGCTGTGTTGTGACATTGTCCGCGTCACCGCGTCGCTGAAGGAACGGCTCGCCCCCCCCCCCCCACACCGACCCCCACACACTCGCCAAGGGCTTGAGTCTCGCGACACCCGCAGCAGCGATCTTCTCCTCGTCGGTTCCTCGCCTTCCTCCTCCCCTCCGCACGGCACGGGTGAGCAAGATTTTCCGATATTTTTTCTCAACTTCCGCTGTAGTCTGTACCTTGTTTGTTCTCGATCTGGATCAGAATCAATCGGTGATTTTTTTTTTTTTCTCGGTTGGGTCGGTTTCTTGTTATCGCGAGCGGCCAAGAAACGGCGGTTCAGGTGTTGGATTTGGTCCTTCGATCCGTGAGTTATGGTATCCAAGATCGTGGCGGGATGCTCTGTTGGGTTGGATGTTAATGTAGGCGCGGATTTGGGGCAGGAGACGTTTGATTTGATGTGCAGGGGGTTATTGGATTGGATCGGTTCCTTGGACCGGTGAATTTCGGTTGACCTAAAACATGTTGACTGGATTTGATCCTTGGAATGTCTTGGTGTGCCATGCGCATTTGCCCCCTCTCGTATAACGGCATTATCTAGGTTGCGTGTGGTTAGCACTATTTGCATGTATTTTTGGTTCGATGGCTTGTGCTCAGCAGGTTTTCAACTCGTCCTTTTGTCTGTTTCTGTTTAAGTTAGTTTAACCTCTGAGTTCTTGTGTATCATCTATTTCGGTCTATTGTAGTAGTTCTTAATTCTAATAAACAGTAGTGGTTTGAGAGTTGCAAAATACATTAGAAACTTGCTACTGCATGTTATATACTTACAAAATACATTAGAGCCCCAACTGCATTTGGTGCATGGTCTGTAGCAGTTGCTTGAGTTTCATCGGACAAACTTGAGTCAGGTTAGGTGTTTTTTTAACCCAAGTACTATGTGCTTCTTTTTCTCCCTAGTAAGGAGCCTAGCATAAGCTAGGTATTCGAGTTAATTCTTGTGCTTATCGGCCCAAAGTTACTGTAAGAAACCAAGTTAAGAATAAAGTATCAAGATTGGGCACAATTAATTTGGGACTTGGCCGACATGTTGAATATGATCAAGTGTAAGTTTGTTCACACCGATCCAATTTTATTTCTGGAAACTTAAGCAATATGGAGCTCTAGAGTCTCGGCTCTTGCTTTGTATGGTGAATTAGTATAACATGAATGACATAGGATGAGAGTGGTGGGTTGGAGATGGGTTGAAGTATGTGTAATCGGACTGTAATCATCTTGTATTTGGGCTATCTTTTTTATTCCTTGTTTGGATCAAATTACCCATGTATAATGCTTGTATTCTTTCATTTGAATGTGTGGATGTTTGGATCTGATATGAATGGTGCAAATTTAGTATATATATTTTTCTCGCATTTGTCATATTTTGATGAATTTGTCATATTTTTATTTGTATTTATGAGTTTTTAGAATTATTTGTGATTTTTTCGAACTGCCTGTTTCCCCCTGATTTTTTCGGGTTTTTTCTATTTTTTCTGATTTTTTTGAATGCTCGCGATTTTCATCCCTATGTCTTTCAAATGGTGGCAGGGAATATTTCTAGGGAGGGAACATTTCCCCAAGGGGTTGAGGGGGATTCCACGTGCCCTTCAAAATCCCCCTTGGGATTTTTCCCCCTGGGATTTCCCCTCTAGCATCCAAACAAGCCCTTAGTGTAGATAAGTTGACATTGAGTAGTGACGACACAAGAATCTGGCTTTAGATATCCCATGAAATCGTTACATCCATGTTTGTTTCATGGGTTCATTATCCATGAAGCTTTGTTTGCTATGATTATTTCTGTTAGTCATCCATGCTGTAAAGAAAATTCAGATCAGCTGGTAGACATTTTTCATATGCTGATGTATTATTAATTTATTTATTCAAAATCTGGAGGGATTTGATGCTCTCATACTTCGAGTGCCGTCAGTTGTTCTATTGATGTTTGCAAGGAAATACATTTTATTGTGTAGAATCCAACAGCTAACGGATAGTTTCAGTCTTTGTCATTATCATTTTGGTGTTCTATATGCTTACAAATGGTTCTTCATGTTCTGTCTTTTACCAGTTATGTCTCCTCTATATAAATCTAATGAAACTCTGTTCCTGCAGTTGGACATGGCATCAACTGTTACCATCAGTTCAGTTAGTGCTCAGGCTGGCCTGATCTCAAAGCCAAGGAATCATGGCATCACAAGCTACAGTGGCTTAAAGGCAGCAGCATCTATTAGCTTCGAATCAGGATCGTCATTCCTGGGCAGGAATACATCTCTTCGGGCATCTGTTGCTCCAAGGATTGTGCCAAAGGCAAAGTACGGATCGCAGATATCTCCTGAGGCATCTTACAAAGTGGCAGTACTTGGTGCTGCTGGTGGCATTGGTCAACCGTTGAGCCTGTTGATTAAGATGTCTCCTCTGGTCTCCGCGCTGCATCTGTATGATATTGCAAATGTCAAGGGAGTTGCTGCTGATCTCAGCCACTGTAACACACCTTCTCAAGTTCTGGACTTCACTGGCCCCGCAGAATTAGCCAACTGCTTGAAAGTTGTGGATGTTGTTGTCATCCCTGCTGGGGTCCCAAGGAAGCCGGGCATGACTCGTGATGACCTTTTCAACATCAATGCGGGCATTGTCAAGTCACTTGTTGAAGCTGTTGCAGACAATTGCCCAGAGGCCTTCATCCATATTATCAGCAACCCAGTAAACTCCACAGTTCCAATTGCTGCCGAGGTTCTGAAACAGAAGGGTGTCTACAATCCCAAGAGGCTTTTCGGAGTTACCACCTTAGATGTTGTCAGAGCTAACACATTTGTAGCTCAGAAGAAGAACCTCAAGCTCATCGATGTTGATGTTCCGGTTGTGGGTGGTCATGCTGGGATTACAATTTTACCGTTGTTGTCAAAGACAAGGCCATCTGTTACCTTAACGGATGAGGAAACTGAAGAGCTGACAAAGAGGATACAGAATGCCGGGACAGAGGTGGTAGAGGCGAAAGCTGGTGCTGGATCTGCTACCCTGTCTATGGCCTACGCCGCTGCCAGATTTGTCGAGTCATCTCTCCGTGCACTGGCTGGCGATCCAGATGTTTACGAGTGCACATTTGTCCAGTCTGAGTTAACCGAGCTGCCATTCTTTGCATCCAGAGTTAAGCTTGGGAAGAACGGTGTCGAGTCCATCATATCTGCTGACCACGAGGGAGTTACCGAGTACGAGGCGAAGGCGCTTGAGGCACTGAAGTCTGAGTTGAAGGCCAGCATCGAGAAGGGCATCACATTTGCCCACAAACAGCAGGCAGCTCCTGCATCTGTTTGAAGCGAGCAGAATGACAATCCACACAAGAAGAGAATAAAGGCAAAATGATTCTCGATGGCTTTCAGTTTTGCACCCTAGAATTTTTCCATGTCGACATGTAGGAAGATGATCCAGATCAGCTATGTTTGTCATTGTTCGTTAGTTTCTTATGATCACAAATTTACTTGAAGGCGTGAACGCCCAACCCAAATTGCTGCCTGTTTTGGGGGGCTTGTTTAACACATAAATTTTGCTTCGATTCGACTGTGGTTGTCCTTATAGCTTGCTGAAGTCGACTAACTAAGGAATAATAAAGCATTTCATTGATGTTACCTGCAAACTTTTTCTGACGTGTACCATGTGGGCACCATCAGGTTCCCAACTGTTGAAGAAAACATTGTTGTTTCCTTACTTGTCCGTGTCATCTTTCATGTGTTATTGATTGGTAAACTTGATGGCAAAATTTGTTTTGTTGTGTTAGATCTCGATGGGGACGAAGACTTGATGAGAGGGACGGCTGGAAGCTAGCATATGTTTTGGTATATTCCGAGCTTACAACCAAGAGAATACTAGAATTTGGTTGTGTAGTCTTGCTTTCTGCTTAAGGAGCCATACGTTTTCCGTCTCATGTGATCTTGAACAATCCTTCAACTTACACGGAAAACATGGGAATGGAATCGCTCCTCGTGTAGAGAAGGTATTTTCGGTAATAAATCATGTGAAGAACAAGCTAAAAAATAGCATGGGTAAACAATACTTGAATGATTGCGTAGTTACGTACATTGAGCGTGAATTTTTTCTACAAGTTAGTGATAATGCTGTCATCAATCGCTTTCAAAGCATGACGAAACGCCATATCAAGTTGTCATTTTCTAAAATATTTTGTGATGTTGGTTATAGTGCGAACATGTAATTTGACACATTTGAACTTATGTACTATATCATTTGAACTTATGTTGGAACAGATGTCTTAAGTTCGCACCCCTATCGTCAAAATCCTGACTCCGCCACTGAGCAGCAGCCTGCAATGCAACATTGGTCGAGTTTAGCGGCTGCCTGCAAGACCGCAATGCATGTATACTGCTAGCAAATGATGCACGGGCAAATGCATGTATACTGCTAGCAACTGCTGCGGACAGTCCAGTTGGTTCCGTTGTATTTGCTAATTTGCTACTGCTGTATTTGCCTTTGTTAATCCTCTAATTCTATGCATAATTTGCTAGATGTATAATGCTGCCTCTGCATAATTTGCTAGATGCAAACATCATACTAAACCCAAATTGTCTGCTTATAGTACTAGTCCTTTAGCAGCAATAAAAAATCCCAAAATAATACCAAAAAATCTGGATTTTTTTTCTCTCGGAAAAGGCAGTTATTCTCATGGAGTTGTTAAGATGAATAACTTAACAGGATTACATCATTTGTACATCTGTCTTACAGAAATTAAGAATTTCATCATTTGCCAAAAGAGCGAAGAGCTGAACTTCATCTAGAAAAGACCTTTAGAGTTGTCATCTGATGGTGGAGGCGTAGGCAGAGGTGGAGGTGGAGATGGAGGACCTAGAGGTGGATGTGAATAGGTGCTCCTAGTAAATGAGGACGATGCATGTTGGAAACCTGGTTGAAACTGGTTTCCATCAATCCTGGAATATTAGGCAGAAGACAATTACTTATTTTAACTAGATATGGAGTCAAGACATGTACAGTCATAAAGATATGCCCAAGATCCTCGAAGGACCGGGCGAAGTATAACATGATTCAATACCTCAACTTAGGAATAGACTCAAAAGTTCCAGGCACATAACCACTGAAGTAATTGTTTTCAATGTTGCTGCAAGCAGTCAATGATCATAAGTGTTACGAGATAAGAATGGCAAATTAAAAATGGATGCAGTCCAGTCAAATTAAAAATAGATGCAATCGGTCAAATTATCTTTGCAAATAATCGCAAAAGAAAGGCAAGGAATCTTTTAATCAACCAATTCGTGATCTATGTGCATGAAATAGCATGTAATTCCTCTGAGATAGTGAAGGTTGCACATGGAAAATCATCACCTCCGCGCACGAGAATTTCTCCCTGGTGAACTCCTACCGCGTCACTATCTCCTTCCTCTTATCGTGATCGACGCCTTGTATATCCCCTCTCCTCCACGCCACTGCTCCATCGCTCGTACAAGATTGCAGGTATATACAACCTAGTATTTTCCATATGCAAAATCCTCATGTCCCATGCGCTCATGTTGTGTGCGAGTCCAAGTCCAAGTCCAACCATTCGGCCCATTTGGGCAGGAGGTGCACAACGTAACACTCGTACACCGGGTCCACGTAGGGGGGGATGGTGTAAAGGCGGAGCCAGGCCATTGTTTCCGAGGCTGCACGTTGCGTTGCCATCGCCGTCTCCGTCGAGCGAGCGCAATAAAAGGCGAGCCACCCGCTGTTGCCGCACTACCCTTTTTTATCACCGAAGAGGCCAAAGCTAGACAAGGAACGCCTCCATCGATTCTACTGACTCATGAGAGGCCTGCGGACACCGCCTCGACCAACAAAAAGCCAACCAAAGGCGAGCCAAGAAAAGCCTCAAGAGGCAGCACGAGCAAGGAAGAAGCGCGAGCGATTCCGAACGATCTGCTCGTATCAGCGCAGCGAAGGTAACAATCGTTGGGTTCGATCCCCCGTTCTTTTCCTCTTTTTTCTTACCCAAGATCCCAGCCCAATCCCGTGGTCCAAAAGCCAAATTTTCCTAGCAAATCCACCTCGTTTCCAGGGGGGTCATCGCCTCCGCACACAGGGAATTTCTCCCCTAGTGAACTCCTATCGCGTCGCTATCTCCTTCATCTTATCACGATTGACGCCGCCGCTGCCACCTAGCTCCACCGTTCGTACAAGACTGCAAGTATATACAACCTAGCATTTTCCATGTGCAACATTCACTATCTGTAAGAATTCTGTGCTATTTCATGCACATAGATGCAGTAATTGGTTGATTAAAAGCTTCATTGCCTTTTTTGCAGTTATTTACAACATAATTTGACTAGACTGCATCCATCTTTAATTTGCCATTCTTATCTCTTAACACTAATGATCATTGACCGTTTGCAAAAACATTGAAAACAATTACTTCAGTGGTTATGTGCCTGGAACTTTTAAGTCCATTCCTGAGTTGAGCCAGTGATTTTCTCAAAGAAGGAGTTGTGCTAGTGATCTTCTCAAAAAAGGTTGTGAGAAGACCCGGGCATTTGCGAGTGGTTTGGTGCTCGCCATCTCTAGAGTGGAGGAAGAGCAACCCCGAATAGATCGAGGTGTTGGTTCAAGTTGTGAGCCGGTTTAATTCGTTTGGGCTTACCTCGGATGTGTTAGCTTAATTCATTGAGCCAGTCCATTTCATTTAGGCTTACCTCAACATGGATTAGGGGAGACCGACAAGTCTTCGAACACCACGGTAAAACATCATTGTGTCATTGTTGTTTGCTCTCTTGTGATTTACTTTGTGCAATTTACATTCCTAGAATTAAATTGATTGCATGACAAACTAGGATTGCAAATCTTGGCTTAGACTTAGGGTGTTAGTGCACTTAGGGAAACTAGAATCTTTAGGTTTAATTATGCTAAACCGAATTGTCTTTTGCTTCCGCATTAGAAATCAGTTTTAGCATTAGAGATTTTTAGAAAAGTTTATTCACCCCCTCTAGCTGGCCTCCTCGATCTTACATCGACCCAGGCCTCACCCACCGCACCTACCATGAGGTATCCGAGCTCACCGTCCGCCTATGCCACCGTGCGTGCTTGCTGAGGAACATCCTTCCCATTAGCTCCATCGACGCCCACCAGCTGCTGCCGACGAACACAGATCCTTCATTCGTGCTCGTCGTCTTCTCCAAGGACAGCCACGTGTAGCCTTCGGCAGCCCCTCCATCGACGTCGTCCTCCACCGCTATGTCCCCCTACCCAACGACACCGCCACCCCTGTTGACAACGCCGACTTTGATGATGATGACCCTGGGGCGCTGGTGGAGAAGGTTATGCAGGCGAAGGTTGAGAGGTGGTTCTAGTGGAGGTGAATGTCGACGCGCTTGGGGAGGCGGAGCTATCGGATTTTGCCAGGGCACTGCAGCGGCTCAAGGACAACGTGCGCCGTCATGTCGACATGATGTTCTCTGCTCTCTCCGCAAATACCGCTTGCCGCGATAGCAATAGGGCGCGCAAAGAGATGCACATCCCTTCAGTGAAGCTATCCTCGACCTCCCTTCCTGTCCTCTCCATCTTCAGTGCGCCCTCGCCGTCCTCCACCAACCCGCCATAGACGCCACCGTCGCCAGCCTTTTCCAATCCACCTTCGCCACGAGTGGGAGAAGAGAGAGAAGACGAAAGAGGAAGGAGTAGGAGAGGGGAGCGGAGCGACGACTGCTTGAAGACGGCCATGGCGGGCAAGTGAGGAAGAGAAGAAGAAGTAGATGAGGAAGAGATGAGCTTACACTAATATGTGGCCCCTAGAGTCAGCCTTATCAGCATAGGAGCCAGTGGATCGTCCACGTGCACCACGTCGTGAGCAAGGCTAAATTTGGCGGGAGGAGGGTAATTTATCGATTTGTAAACTTGAAGGGGGTGTTATTTTTTGAACTTTCAGAATAGCTTAAGGGTGTAAAATCAATTTATTCCATTAAAAATCCAATCTTCCATCTTCTCTTGGTCGGTTATCGTTACTCTCATGATGACTTCTACCATGTGTCCAGCGATTGCATGCTAGGAGATAGGTGTCTAAATCGATCGGTCTGGTAGGAGCAGCTAGCAGCCAAGGCGGCGAATTGAGATGGGCAAAACGTCGAGTGTGTCTGGCTGTCCGCCGTGAGCGAAGCCCACGTTTAGGTTTTGGAGCCCCACTTGTCAGGCGAGGCCAATAGATCTATTTGTTAGGGAGGACGCTATTCCCGATTGCTTCGAGAAAGCGGGACGCCTTGCGATTCATGATGAGTTCGTGAGGTGGGCGTGGATTACCAGGCCATCTCTACTACTCTTTTAATTTCAGAAATACTAGATGATAAGTGCCCTACGCTGTGCCGTATAGTGGATTGAGGACATCAATATGATTTCAAATATCACGGGGGCTCTTCAGTAAAACGAGTGACATTATTTCGGTGAACACGGTGGCTTTTAGTAAAAAAAAAACGGACGAAGGACCTTAACATGATTTCAGAAACAACATGGGGCTTTACGCAAAACAAAACGGCATGGAGGACCTCGACGCGATTTAGGAAACTCCGGGGCGCTTTTTGCAAAAACAAATCGACATGAGAACCTTGGCGCGATTTCGAAAAGTACAGGGTCTTTTTCGCAAAAGGTTGAACTGGAGCTCCCATTCGCTATTAGACAGAGAACATTAATTATTACTGACAAAAAAAAAATCGGCGCGACACGAATTTGAAACAAATTTTAATAGTTTAAATTACCTTAATGGCAGTAAACATTAACGAATTGGAAAACAAAAGGGGTTGTCTCAGGAATATCTCACCATATCCTAGCGAAAAACCAGGAAGGAGATGGACATGCAACATGAGAAAAATATCAAATAAGTGCACTTCAAAATATTTGAATTATGTTTGTTATAAATTTTAAAATGAGAAAATTGCACTATAGACCTCTGAACTTACGATGTTATGCGACTTAACTTCCTGAACTTGTATTTTACTCTCTCAGCGTCATTTAACTCCCTGAACTTACATTTTACTCTCTCAGTCATCTGAACTTGCGAGGTCGTGCCACTTAGCTCTCTGAACTTGCATTGAAGCGAAGTTCGTTGGATGCGATGTCAGCGACTTCGTCCCCTCCGTGTCTAGTGGACTCGTGACAAAAATGGATTCTCTAGGCCTGGGAGCGTACTATGCTCGCGTCTTCACCGGAGCTCCACCGTCGCAACTTGTTGCCGCCCTCACCCTTGCCTCCTCTGAGTCGACCGTGAGAGAGAAAGAAATGCATTCCTAGTGCCAGAGTAGAAACTACTCACCCTGCATGAAGTCTATTTGATCGTTTGCTAATAGAAAAGGCTGAGCTAGAGAATCACCATGAGAAAGAGAGAAGTTTTGAACCCCTGCTCTAGCACTGGGAATGTACTCTCTCACGACCAACTCAGAAGATGCAAGGGCGAAGGCGGCGGCAAGCTGCGACAGTAGACCTCCGACGAAGAAGCGAACACAACGCGTTCTCGAGCCTGAAGAATTCGTTTTTGTCGGTGTGAGGTGACGGAGACAATGAACATAGCCGGAACAGGGTAGCGACGAGTCCATCAGACTCGGAGGGGATGAAGTCACCGACATCGCATCCGACGAACTTCGCTTCAACGCAAGTTCAGAAAACTAAGTAGCATAACTTCACAAGTTCAAGGGGTTCATAAAATAAAATACAAGTTTAGTGAGCTAAGTAACACAACATCGTAAGTTCAGGACGTACAATATAATTTTCTCTTTTAAAATTAACTTAATGAAAGGGACGAAAGCGGACAAAAGCAAACCTAATGAAAGTTGAAATGGGTAACTAGAAATACAGGTGAATTATGAAACAAATAACCACGAGCCACTGTTAGTCATAAAGGCAAGCAAAAAGGTACATATAAATTATCATGCCTAATTATCAAACCAGATCAAGATGTACGTAGTGCTGTATGGAATTTTGGGCAAATAGTGGAGTAAGAAGAAGAGTAAAAACTAGCGTGCACGAGAAACACAGTTTTCTAAATATCACTTATACCACAAGATAATAATTCTCCAATTGAAAACCTACCTTAAAGAAACAAGCCAACCACTCCATAAGGCACCAATAATATGGTAAAACTCAAGATTTTTTCGAAAGCATTTGCAGCATAAACGAAATGTTGCAGCAAACAAGAGCGAAGATCACAAGCTAAAAAGCACATCTGCTGAAGCATACCATATGCATCGTGGTACAAGTATCAAGACTCAGTAATAAGCTACATTAAGAACAGCACACTTGTGTAAAGGGCCTTCAGATGCCATGATCAAAGCATTTGAGTTTACAGGTGATTCTGTGTACAGCCATCCCTGGAGATCTGCAAGATAAGGCCTTCAATCAATCTTGACCGATGAGAAAAGGTAGTGGACGAAAGAGAATGATGTCAGGAACCCAACAGTCCCAGTAGCTAGCATAATGGCAAGAGAGACGATGAAAGAGTATCCAATGTAGAGCGCAGCAGAAACTGGCCCACTCAAGCTTCTGAGATCAAACACCAAGTAGTTGATAGAGTAGAGGAACACATAAAATGCCACCGTTCCAGAGGCAAAGAAAGCTTTCCACCACCACCTCCAGTCCTCCGCACATAGATGCATGTAGGTAAGAACAACAGATACCTCAGCACAGACCACAACCAGCAAAAGGAGCACAACAAGGAGGAACCCAAACACATAATAAAACCTTCCGAGCCAAATGCTAGACAGAATGAAGAAGAGCTCGATGAAGAGTGTTCCAAAAGGTAGAGTTCCAGCACCAAATACGAGAAGCCATGAGTAATTCTTTGCAGGAATTTCTCTTGGTATTTGATTGGTTCGAACAGGGAATTCTATTGGCTCGGCCCTTGTGCCAAAGAAACCACCTAGAAGGGTAAGTGGCACAGAGATGCAGAACCACAAGGACAGAAGAATGAAGAAAAGTGAGATTGGAAGGGCTCCAGTACTATTTCTTGCCCACAGCATGAAGTTTAATACAGTGAGGACAATGAAGACAATGCCAGGGAAGAAACAGGCAGTTGACCAGGAGAGAGACCTCCATCCCTCAGAAGTTCCTTTTACAGTCCTCCAGAACCTGACAGCAGCATATCCAGCCACAATTCCAAGTAACATATAAAGGAATATCATCCTGTCAGCAGCATCCCTCTCGATGCAGGAGACATGAACCCAAAGGCAGCAAAGAAAATGGTGACAATTGCCATACCCAGAATTTGAACCCCATCACCAATCATGACACAGAGCAGCTTTGATGAGGTTGGCTCTCTGAAGACATCTCCAACAACAAGCTTCCAACCGGAGAGCTCCTCATTCATCTGAGCTTGGGCCTCCTTATCCAACTCCTCATATCTAGTCAAGTCCCTCCTCACCGTCCGCAGGAATATGACAAATACAATGCCAGCCAAAAACAGTATTACCATCAATGAGTTCATAATTGAGAACCAGTGAATTTTTGCACCCTCCATCTTCAGGTATGCATCCCACCGTGATGGCCATCTGATATCACTGTTTACAAATTCAACCTCGTATGTAAAAGTAATCTGCTCCTTCTCCCTAATCAATTGAGATTTCTCCAACTCCACAGGGCAGTTTACAGGATCAACTTTTTCATACATCGTAAGCTTCGACATGGTTTCAGGATCACGCTTCACACTGCATGGGACGACCTCAAATCCCACAATCTCGTAGCCAGAATTAGAATCCGTGTCAGTCTCTGAGATCACTTCCATTCCTTCCCCAGTTCCAACTACCATCACTTTACCTCCTTCATACCTATGGACCAAGACCTTAAATTTCAGGTGATTAATGATGTAGACCTCAGAACTACCTTCTGGGGTATAACCAACTGGATAGCCTGTCCACTGAATGGTCACTCCATTCTGCTCAGTAAACCTCCTCACAGGAAGATTGTCAAGAATCATGTTCACCTGATAGAGGTCTCGGCTTCGCTGCTTGAGGAGCTTCACATCACCCTCATCAAGTGGGCTTGTGGTACACAGATAGAGTGATTCGTTGACATTCACACGGAAACGGTAGGGGGAATTATCAATCTGGTCACCCATCAGGAGCTCCCCCAGATTTTCAGCACTCTTCTTTATCCCACCCTGAGGACGGCAGTATGGGAGGCTGTAGTAGCTGAAGGGCAGTTCTGTCTCAATGGAAGTGAGCGAGTTCACCTTTGCCCATATCTCCTTGCTTTGCCGGTACGTGTGCATGTAACTACCTGGCAAGTAGAACGCCTCGCAAGTGGGAGCCAACACTAGAAACATCACTAACAAAGCAGAGAATATCCAGCCTTTGGCCATGATTAGGATTTCCTGACAAACTTTGCTTAACACCTGGAACCAAAAAATAAGACCATCCACACTCAGTTCTTCTAAATAGAGATGTGTGCATAACAAATATATGTGCACAAAATATAAGCAAAAGAGCACAAGATGGCTACTTGATATTTCTTTGTAAGCAGAATAGCAGTACAAATTTCACATTGAAACCGCAGGAAAGTCTGGCCAAGAGGTGCCAAATAAATCAATTCTGAGTCAGGTTTTTAGCATCCATGTTTACAGTGTATAGGATATGGTGCTATGAACATAACATGCAAACAGAAAGTAAAACATCTATGAGCAGAAATTGTTGCCAGAGAAAGTAAACTAAAATGCACCAGATGTTCGCTAACACAACTTGAATCAGGATGGGAACTAGACAAAAGTGGCATGCAGGAGTAACTATCGAAACAACACGCCTCGCAAAATTGGGCATGCCAAAAAAAAATTCATAACGGGTTGCCCCGGAATTCCATTACTGCCTAGCGGAATAAAAAAATCTTAAAGTGATTCAAATGTCCCAGCCATTATCTCGCCCCTATCCCTTGTCAGATGGTCAGGAGCACCAAGCAGTCTGACACTCTTACATGAATTGGCAGAAAAAGACAGAAAACAAACTACTGCAAATTACAAAAGTTTAGGTCGTTGCGATTACAACCATAAAGCTTCAGTTAACTATTCAGCTCTGAATCTCTTCCCAAATTGGGCAAGTCTAATGCATTGACTAAACCTAACATGCGAGAGTTAGATGCACGTGGATAACCTATGTGGTATGACTATGTGCCAAATCAATCTACAGAAGTCGCTAAAAATTACTCAAGGGCTTCGAATATCGTTCAGACATTTGCTCGATTTGACCCTAGGCATCGAAGCTACTTCCAAATCGCGCCACGGAAGCGCCTCACGCGAACAGATCTACTGCACCGCCGAACGAACGAGCAAAAAAGGACAGCGTAACCACGACCCCGCGAGGTAAGGCCGCTTCAGATCTAGACGAAGCAAGTAGCAGACGCAGATCAAAACGCCAACAAAAAGCAGGATGGATGGATCGATCCGGACCTGTGTCAGTGGAGAGGCGGTTGAGCCCGACGAGGAGACGAGATGTTCCTCGGCGTGAGCAGCACTGAGCACTGGGCAGCAGGCAACCAACCACTACTCGCACCTAGGCTACGTATGATATGCAATCGCATTGGCGTGCACTCAGCCTCTCACAGCCGCCCGATAGGGAACGAACGCACCGGATGGAGGCTCTCCCTTCCCTCCACCGACGCCCCTGGCTGCTTTCCCCTCTCGCATCGATCCCCTATTCCCCTTACTTGCAAAATTTGATATATACCGCTTCAGGAAGATGCCAAGTAGTTTCATAAAATTGAAAACATACCACTCTACTCCTTTGAAATATGCAATTTTCTTTAATTTTTCCTATTTTCTATTCTTTTCAGTTTTCAATTTTTCCTCCATTGAAGTTCCATTTTTGCCCATGCGCTATTTGGATCGACCCAATCGCATCAAAGTCAGATCCAATTGAACTCATCCCACACGAACTAGCTTATGAAACACTCAAACCACAGGAAGCCTCTTCACCCATTCTTGGCGGTGGCGACCTACCCCCCGAGCTCCACGCCACCACCTGCGAGCTCCAAGCGGAGGCCGGCCGCAGCCACGAGGTGGTGCTCGCTGAGCACGTCACCCTGGCTCTGCGCAGATCGAGGACGCCGGTCAAGCCATGCGCTTCTCGTCGAAGACGTCGGGGCTGAATCCAAATGAGTCGTTGCATTGCATGTTTGTCCCTGAAATTTCTCCATGTTAGCTGCAAATTTTAGTTTTGCAGATTGGATTTTTTTTTTAGTCATGTGAGGTTGGATTGTTGGATGGGATAAGAATGGAAGAAAGTGACTTGCAGGGTAAGGATGCAGGATCAATAACCTGATGTCGAATGCGATCTGTTCTCCCTCTTAAGCCTGAATTAATTGTTGTGAGACTAGTGCTGTGTTGTGTCGAATTGTAATAGAAGTTCACCACGTCATTGTAATAATTGTGGTCGGGACGTCTCTGTTCTTATTTGCTTGCTTGGTCTGGTCTAGTTCTTGGAAAGATCTTGTTTGGTTGGTGTGGTTTGTAGTTGATGGGGTTGGGTCGATCCAAATAGCGCATGGGCAAAAAAGGAACTTCACTCGAGGAAAAATGGGAAAAAAGAAGAGAAATTGATAGAAAACAGGGGAAAACTAAAGCAAACAACATATTTCGAATGAGCATGAAACTGGATGGTATATCTCAAGCAAAGCATGTCTACGAGTGGTATGTATCCAATTTTTCTCTTATCCAATCCCTAACCCCCCAACCCAAATCAATCACTTCCTCTCTTACGCACGCCTCGCGACGGGCACACTGCCTCCACCTACTCTCGCGGCGCGCACACAGTCTCACCCTCACTAGTGGTGAATCTAGTGCATCCGCCCACCGCCTCCTCCGCCGCCTCGAAAGCATCGGCGACTCCTCCACTCGCTCTAGCGATGGCTGTAGGCGATGTCTTGGGGTGAGTCCAGGTGGAACTAGTAGGGTGCCCGATACGCCTGAGCACACTAAAAATTGAGACTTTGTGTAGATATCATTTCTATAGTTAGATCTGTATTCGCAGCACGGGTCTTGTGTGCACCCCATAGCAGTCTGGCTACGTAGGAGAATCCCAACTCAACAGGCTCGCTCATGTTTGCTCCCAAACCTCAACCCAAAGGCCCACTCGCGTCCCCGATCCCACAAACCACAACTCACAACCTCAACTGTCGAGCCCCACCCCACTGTCCCCAATCCCCAATCCTAATCCTCGTGCTTTTATCCCTGGCTCTCCACCCTACCCTACGACGGTGGCTCGGTGAGCGGCGGCGCGGTAGCGAGAGCAGCGGGCGCAGCGGCAAGACGACGTTGGAAGCAGGCAAGCGGCTAGCGCCGTGGGTCGACCTTCCTCCCTTCCTCGGCCTCCACTGCAACCGCATCGTCTTCCTCTTCCCCAACATAACGGCGGTGCACCTCCATTGACCACGGCAAGGGTCCTCTCCACGTCATCAGCAACGGTGGCGGCAACCACTGAGTCTCTCAGATTTGGGCAACCTCCAGTGATTGTTTTGCATTTGTGTACTTGAACTAGGTGGTTTGTATATGAAATTTGAGTGATTTACTGTAATTTGATGGATGTATCCAGTGGTGCTTTTGTACTTAGACAGGTCTGTAAGCTTGTTATTCTCTGAAATGTTCTGATGGCCAAGAACCAGACCGAAATTGTGAACTAAATGTGTGTGCTTGAAGAATCGTTTACTGAATCGTGTGGTTCTTGTGTCAATGTTCTTGGATGCAAAAGGCAAGAAACATGTGTGATTTGTACATGAATAGTATCAGGAAACCAATCAGGCAAGAAACAGTATCAGATTTATGAAAAGGAGCCAAGTCTTTGTTGTGAGGATTTGATTCACGAAAGGTTTGGTCAGGTTTCTGTTGTACAGCATCAGATTCATGAAAGGTATGGTCAGGTTCGGCTTGCAAGTATGCATGTAAAAACTGACTGTACAGTAGCAGGTTCCTATGAAGTCAAGGATGTAAAAAATCAAGCATGCTAGAATGTACACTACCAGGTTGTTGGTCATCACAACGAAGGCTAGAATGTAAAAACTGACTTCACAATATGCATGTTTCATGGTTGGAGCATATGATACCTGATACTATTCACTTTCTGCCTGTTCAATTCTTGGAATATATCATCTACAAAAGCCACTTTGTGGGAGCATGGAGCTGCTGGCCGAATGGACTAAAGCATGAATTGGTGCACATAATCATGTTCTTGGGCATCAAAAGTGAACAAGCACAAGCACATGCATCGAACAACTGGATTACACCATTCATCTTTCACGTTCCACGTTTCAGAAAACTACAAGCTAAAATGCAGTGATGATCTAACACCAGCTACATCCAGTAAACTACATGAAAGCTAACATTTTAGGTACAATTCATAAACACGACTTGGTCATGCTTTCATTGGACAATTGCGACTATCATGAAACACAACTTGCTTGCATATAAAAGTATTATACGTCTTAACCACTCTATTTTAAAAAAATCTGAATCTTCCATGGACAATGTAAACCAAAGCATTGTCAACTGTTTGATGCTAAGAAAAGCACAATATCTCAGTTCCATTGTAGTTATACCTCCTCATATACAGTACGTTTGTCTATTCCAGTTTTGCTATCAACAGCAGGTCACAGATAAACATGAATGTTTATCGCATTCTATTGTTTGCTATGCCTATTATATGTAACCTCCATACAAATGTTTATTTGCAAGATGCACAAGTGTTCCTTCTTTGTTCAGACTTCAGATTATCCACAGCAAGAAATCTTTTAGTACCCTTCATGTTAGTCCATCCTCCCGAATGACAAGCAATTCCTGCAAACAATCACACAATTAAATACTATAGGACAGATCTTTAATGAATTCAAGCTGGGCAATTCTGTTACTGTACCATTATTTGGGTGGCTGAAGGCCGTTTGGTCTTGTCATCATCTTCAAAATATCATAGTTCCCTCTCCATTATACTTGTTCCCTCCAAAGTAGTGTCTAGATCAAATAGAATCATTTGCTGATCAGACTTCCGCATTCCTTTCCTAATTCTTGTAATAAGCTAAGACAACTTGTTCCTTCTTTTTTCCGTACCACACATGAAGATTTATAGTAGATCATCCCAATCGAAAAAATATTAACCTACATAACAATAAAAGATTTTCTTTTTAAAAAAAACAAACTATTAGTATACGGATATTCTTTGACTGACGTTATCATCATGACGAGTGTGGGAACTAACGATTTCCGGAGCAAAGATAAAGCACACTACCATACTAGCCACTACTAAATGTAAGGGTATGTGGCGACTGTTTTCTTTTAGCTAAGGAAGAACATAGAATGATCAATACATTTACTAAGTGACTTGTATGTTATGAGTAACAGTACAAAAGCAACACCAGCATCATACATAGTCCAAAATATGCTAGTTTAATTATAAGTCCTTCATCTAGCAATAGGTTGTGCATATACTCCACAATGGCAACTATCTGCTTGAAGATAGACTCTCCAATGTCTAGATCAACTTTTGATATTCGATTAAGATATTGTTCGAGTCCTAATCGATAATGAAAATATATTAAGTACATAGTCAAAAAAATTGCATTTAAATTTAAGAACATTACGGAACATAGCGCATGTCAATGAATGTTGCATTAGCTAGACCATATGGTGCGTTCTTTGTCCCAGCCCATGCTTATAAAATTGCACAATATTATTGTGGTTCAAAGATTGATATTATATTGACCTTTTCATGTCTCCATACGGACTTGTTATAATATAATATGGATTATTGAGCAAGAGTGTAAAAGAAAGAGCTGACCTAGGTTCACGGTGGTTAGCATATTTCCTGAGGAATTCGAGCATTAGAACTTCCTTAACAGCAATCGATGTCTCATCAGAACCAATGAAATGTGAGCGGCATTTATACACTTTCCCTTCTGTTCCACCTCCGTGAAGATTTCCTCCCATGAAGATTAATCTCCGAAGGACTTTTTTTGTGATGGAAAATAGGTGACTCGACACACTATCAATATACTTATACACGTGTGACTTTAATTAACGAATTCTCTCTCAAAAACACTGCAGGAAGTGAAACAAAAGGGAAAGTGTACAAATGCCACTCAAATTTTATTGGTTCTGATTACACATCGATTGTTGTTAAGAAAGTTCTAATGCCCAAATTCCTTACGAAATATGCTAACCACTGTGAACCTAGGTTAGCTCTTTTTTTTTTTGCATTCTTACTCCGTAATCCATATTATATTATAACAAGCCTGTATGGAGACATGAAATTGCAAAATCATGTGATTGTGCTAGTAGGACAATAACATAACTAAATACTTGATAGAGCTCAAAAAGACTCAATAGCTTTACTTACTATTACTTCTTTTTTTTGTATTTCTTACAAGCAGTGAGGTCAATATAATATCAATGCTGAACCACAATAATATTGTGCAATTTTATAAGCATGAGCTGGGACAAAGAACACACCATATGGTCTAGCTAATGCAAGATTCATGGGCATGCAGTTATGTTCCAGGCAATGTCCTTAAATTTAAATGCATTTTTTTTTGACTGTGTACTTAATATATTTTCATTATCGACTAGGACTCTTGAACAATATCTCAATCGAATATCAAAAGTTGACCTAGACATTGGAGAGTCTATCTTCAAGCAGATAGTTGCCACTGTGGAGTATATGCACCTACAAGGAGTGGTTCATAGAGATATAAAACCTGGCAACCTATTGATAGATGGAGGACTTATAATTAAACTTGCAGATTTTAGACTAGGTATGGTGCTGGTGTTGCTTTTGTACTGTTATTCATAATATGCAAGCCACTTAGTAAATTTATTGATCAGTCTATGTTCTTCTTTAGCTAAAAGAAAAGAGTCGTCACATACCCTTACATTCAATTGTGACTGGTATGGTAGTGTGTCTTATCGTGATCGCCGCTCCAGCGATCGTTAGTCCCAACATTCGTCATGATGATAAGGTAAGTCAAAGAATATCCGTATACTACCATAGTTGTTTGTTTATTTTTTTGTAAAACCTTTTATTGTTATGTAGGTTTAATTTTTTCGATTGAGATGATCTACTATGAAATCTTCATGTGTTGTGCGAAATAAAGGAAGAACAAGTTGTCTCAGCTTAGTACAAGAATTAGAGAAGGAATGCGAAAATCTGATCAGCAAATGATTCCATTTGATCAGACACTCTACAAAGAAAAATACTCAAGCCGTCTCAAAATCTGCCAGCCTTTTCGTGCCCACCAGGATCTAAGTCTTGGTGCCTTCCTTGGTATTAGAAAAGTGTTGTCGGAGTCGTACTACCTAGCGAAAAATCAGTGCATTTCTTTCGTTCCTAGTTTTCAGTGGAAAAGGGTTGGAGCCAATGGTTGCTCAATATACTTATCAATGTAGTATACTTTACGGTAATGTACTTCTACTTCTTTCGTTTCAAAAATATACTTTTGTTTCTTTTAAATACTACATCTCTAAACTAACTAATTCCCAATCAGTTGCACATACATCTCAAGTAACACATCTCTATATCAACTATATTTCCCATCCAGTTGCACATAACTATACTTCATGTCTCTCAAACTATACATCCCACTCAACATATGTACATTGGCATACTTCTTTTGAGAAACAACATAGCAAACGACTTTCAATGTCTCCCTTTTTGAGGTATACAGTATAGGTAACTGAAAATCCATTAGTTTTTAGAGAAAGCTACTGTGCAATGGAGTATATGCATACAAAATATCGGCTAATTTAGCACTAACAACACCTATTTTGTATCCCCACATCTGGTGCACTTTGAGGAGGGGTGAGTGCCCACCACAAAATTTTCGCATCCACAATACCACAAGGATGGGAACAATATACCTTCATTTTGGTAGAATCGAGCAATTGCCCGACCCTCCATGGGGTTTATGTGCAGCGTCTGGTAGGAATCGGATTCCGGCTTCAGCTTGCCGAATCATCATCAGATGCGACGGGAACCAACGCGAACGATGCCACACATTCACCTCCCCTCGCCATGCTGAGAGTAAGCTTTTCCACCTTCGGAGGGGTCGACTATCCCTCGATGACCACTCCTGCGGTGGACGGCGCCGATAGGGAGGATGTAGCGTCCTCGGATGCCACCGCCTCGCGCCGAACCGTAGGTTGGGGATGACGGGACTGCCACGGGGGGACGAGGCGGTACGTCCCGTTTGCGCTACCGTCGCTCCGGTATCCCAGAAGGAAGAGCTCTACCCCTTCCTTGCCACCGATCTCCGCCATTGTAGTTTTGGCCGAAACCCTAGCCTCCAGATTTTGGGAAACGAGGCGAGGAGAAGAGGAGATAGGATTGTGAGCGGAAGAGAATGATTCGGGGGCAGACAGAACCGGGAAACGGGAGCAGGGTTAATTTTTTAGGGCCAGTTCGGTACAGAGTTTCCTCCCCATTGCACATCTTCGTTATTTCAAACAAGTAACTCTTTAACCACGATCTTTCTTTTCAGGTTGTTTGTAGTGCTGCATTTGAATGTTTCATACTAGTTGTTAACTTAATTTGAGGTAATACATGTTTACTAGTTAATGGATACACCAACATTTTCTACCACTGATGCACCATCGATTATCCTTGCATCTGAATGCTTAGTCACCTTCAAGATATCATCCTTGGTCTTGTTGAGTGGGAATAACCCACTCAGGTCTTTATGCTTGTGTTTATGATTCCATGAAGTACAGTGCAGCACTCTTGGTTACTGAATTCTCCAATTATTCACATAGCTGCCTTTCTCCCTTCATTTTTCAAGCTAACAAAGGTTGTTTGTTTTAACACATGGTGTATTTTCCTTTTGCAGGTTCTTGCTACGAGCAAGGTTTTCAAATTTGAGAGGTGACCTGAAAAGGACGTTGTTTGTCCTTGATAGCCGAGGAATGGTATAGTATTACAAGAATGGCCTTTTGAGCGAAGACACTAAGCTAAAGAAGAAATTATATAAATCTGCGAAAGTATTGATAATATGAAAATGCTTATGTAGATCAATTCAATCTTTGTATAAACGTAACGTGTATTTTCTTTAACTGCAATATGGAAAAGCATGCAGGTTGAAGAGCAGTGATAGGTTGATCTGAATACACAAGGCATTTGTTAAGCTGCTATAAACTATGATAGCATATAGTTCGCAGGTGTAGTGGAAATGACAGGTAGTCTATGCTGGTTTTATCGCGTCGGTTTTTATAAAGTATCTGAATATGTCCTCTTTAACTCTTTGAAACTCTAGCATCTTTGAAGTACAGTTTTTTTCCCTATTGAAAAAGATAAGAGTGCATCTGAATTTTGTAAAACGATTGGTTGTATGTTAAGACAGGCGCTAAGCGTCGATGTGTACCTATCTAACCGGAGAGTCGACTATGAAAGAGCAGCATATGGGATGAAATGAACTGACCTAGGTTTTGTTAACGGGTTTGCCGTCGTCATCTCTGAACAGCTTCTTAGTTGCTTTTGAGGTGGCCGAGGGCTGCTACGTCTGTCATTAGCGCGCTAATACTTGGAACCAAGGAAGGAAAAAAACAGAACCATCTAATCATATGATGAGTGTTGACATAACCATTCAAGTAACAGGGCATCTCTTAAATTAACTGCATGTTATAAGTTACAACCTTAAAGCAGTATGCTCCTTAGTTTATTTATATAACATATCAAAATTCCATATTTGTTAAAGACGATATAACAATATCATCAAGTAAAAACTAAAAAACAGAAGTGGTGCGGATGATGAATTTAACAGAAATAACAGGAAAGGAAGAGAATGCTATAAAAGCCTATGGGTTGTCTCAGACATACTGGGGAATACAACCAGCCTCTATGAACCACTGAAACAGAATTGCTTGTTGTTGGTTCTTCACGGCTAGGGGACTGATCCCTGCCTTCCCAATTAGAAACAACTGATCTTGCTCTTCCTATATGATACTTTAAGATTCAGACCCACCGAACATATTATAGCAAACACCAAAGGATATTTCAATATATACCTGCTCTTGAAAGTTAAATGTAGCAGTTATCTCTTGGCTCACGTATTCTAGAAACATCTGTGAAAGAGTAACAAATGCTCAAAGCAGTTACAATTTAGTTACAATATGAAATTTCCCAGGAATTTTAAAACAGTGACACATGATTACCCAAAAGAAAATTCTCTTACCAAAACACTGAGATAACTAATAAGTAACAACTCAACAAGAGAACAGAGAACATGTTCTGAAAAGACTACATAAGTCTGGCAAAACATGCTTGGTCCAGTTAATACTAAATAAAGATGGCATTAATTAATCAAATTCAGCTGACAACCACAAGGCATGCAAAATACATCGCTGTAGAAATAATTAAACACCTCGAACAAAGAAATTTAAAAATAACTGGAAGTTATTGACCAGATCGCTGAGAAGAAATAAGTTAGTGTAACTCTACCGGCAGCAGGATACAATCAGTATAGGAAAATTTTCAGTAGTGATTTATTATCAACCTCGGGCTGATTTACAGTCTGGATCATAATACAATGTTTATAGAGCATACCAGTACTCATAACAAAACCATGACGGTCTTGGTCCCAAGGGCTCGATGCTGTTCTAGGGCCGTCATTCCTCTGCGGCAGCGCTATGCATGCAACAAACCCGCCAACACCAATTGGAATAATCGCGGTTTCAGCGCCACCAGCAGCAATCACATCAGCCGCGCCGCTGCGAATATAACTTGCTGCAGCATAGAAACAGTAGTTTTAGGTAGCACAGGCAGTTCAGATAGATTAGTTTGGACCCATGAAACCAACACGATCCATCTCCAAATTGACATAGGATCAGAAAGAGAGGGAGGGAGAGAGAGGGAACCTCTACCACGGGGATGAAGCATGCATCTGAACAATCGGGCAGTAAACAGTGCACACTGATTATCAGAGGCCATTGTTGTGGCTGCTTAAACAATTCAATTCAGCAAGAAATTAGGCGGCGGCGGAAGAGGAGGCTCACACCTCTTCTCGCGCTGAAGGAAACGCTCATCAAAGAGAACTCACAGCGCGAGCTCGCGGGTCGTGCGGTGGCCTGCAGAAGCGACCGGAGTGGCCGACCTTGGCGTGCGCCGCGGCGACGGGCGCGGGCGGCGTGTGGGAAACGACCAGCGGCGCGCGGGAGGAGGAGACGGCCCGGGGTGGTGGCAGCAGGGTCCGGGAGCTGCGGCCCGAGGCGGGGCTCGTGAGGAGGCGGTGGTGGGGTCTAGGCGCTGTGGAAGACAGAGAGGAGGAGGAGAAGGTGGAGACGACAGCAAGCGCTTCCATTCTGTTGGGCGTGGTGGCGGCCGCGGATGGAGGGGGGGAGGTGTGGGTATTTAATCTAGGTCTAATCAACATTAACCCTAAGCTCATTGAAGAACATTTTGTCTAATCATTATAGCGGAAGCGTGATTACATACCCGAACTCGAAGATGCCATGAGTAGTTGTAGATGTGTTGATGTAGAAGCCGGTCGGTAGCTGCAGAGGAACCGTGGGCGAGGATGGAGGTGCTACGGTGACGGTCTTCGCTCACCTGAAGCGCCCGTGAGAGATCGGGTCTGTTGGGGTGTTCGTTAGCCTAGAACCACACGCGTAGATCGGCTGCCGAGTCCCTAAGTCTTTATATGGCGCTTGGTTGAACGGGACCGAAAACCAAGCGTTGGTTATGCCCCGATCGAGACGCTGTGAGCGGGCGTGCCCCTGAATCTCGGAAACAGTTAGCCGAGATCAACCCAACATTCTCCCTTTGATCGTAAGGCTAACATCATAAGCCCATTCTCAATAAAACAAAGATACCAAAGTAATGCGTTGCATGACCAATGAAGTGTCATACAACCACAAGACCTATAGTGTACTATCCCATCTTGAAATGGATATTCATTATACTTTACGGGAGTTGGTTTGCTTTAAGGTCCTTTTATCCGTAATCGAGGCTTTCCAATAAACCCATGCCAACATGATCACGAAAGATATTGGGTGGTAAGCCTTTAGTAAGCGGATCCGCAAGCATTGACTTAGTACTAATATGCTTGATACTAATGGTTTGATCCTCGGATTCGCTTTTCACAACATGGTACTTAATGTCAATGTGTTTGGCAAAGACCACTTGACTTGTTGTTACTCAGCATAAAAGACTGCGGGTTCGTTATCGCAATATAAGGTGAGTGGTTTAGAGATGCCGTCTACCACTCTAAGTCTCGGGATAAAATTCTTAAGCCATACAACTGCTGCAGAGCCTCATAACATGCCACAAACTCGGCTTGCATCGTTGAAGATGCCGTAAGGGTTTGTTTTGAGCTTTTCCACGAGATAGCTCCTCAATGAGTGTGAAGATATAACCCGACGTGGATTTCTTAGTATCAACACATCCCGCAAAAATCAATCAATAACCAACAACCTCAAGGTTGTCGAATTTTATATGTGAGCATGAAATGCTTAGTAGCTTGCATATAGCGCAAGACTTTCTTAACGACCTTCCAAAGGTCCGGTCTGGATTTGATGATATCCGCCAAGCATCCGGTTACAAAAACTAAATCGTATGCGTACATACTTGAGCATACATAATGCTTCCGATACCAAGCATATGGAACCGACTTCATCCGATCGGTTTCATATTGGTTCCTTGGACATTGAATGTCCCAAACTTATCGCCTTAACAATAGGAGCAAAGAGCCGAGCACTTATGCATATTATATCTCTTTAGTACTCATCAATGTATGCCTTCCGAGATAAACCTAATACTCCTTTGGACCTATCTCGGTGAATTTCAATGCCAAGAACGTAAGAGGCATCACCAAGATCCTTCATATCAAAATTAGATGAAAGAAATCTCTTGGTCTCATAAAGCATATCTTTATCATTGGTAGCCAATAAGATGTCATCCACATAAAGAACTAAGATGGTGAATTTACTCCCTTGAACTTAACATATATGCGCTTATCAACTTCATTTTCCTTAAACCCAAAATTCCTTATGACCTTATCGAATTTGAGGTACCATTGCCTTGACGCTTGCTTTAGGCCATAAATTGATTTCTTAAGTCAAGATCCCATATGCTCCTTGCCTTCCACGACAAAACCTTCCTATTGAGCCATGAAAACGTTTTCTTGCAAGTCGCCATTAAGGAATGCCGTCTTAATATCCATCCGATGTAGCTCTAAATCATAATGAGCTACAAGTGCCATAACAATTCTGAATGAATCTTTAGTTGAGACAGAGAAAAGGTGTCATTATAGTCAATCCCTCTCTTTGTGAGAAGCCTTTTGCTACAAGCCTTGCTTTGAACCTTTCGATATTTCCCTTAGAATCATGCTTGGTTTTGTATACCCATTTACAGCCTACTGTTTTGACTCCGTTAGGAATTTCTACTAAGTCCCATACATCATTAGTGCTCATAGACTTTAGTTCATCCTTCATGGCATCAAGCCACTTAGAAGAATGTTCACTTATCATGGCCTCCTTATAAGAGGTGGGATCTTCTACCTTCCCTATACCATTAATATCCTCATTCATATAAACAACATAATCATTTGGGATGGCAGATCTTCTCTCCCGCTGTGATCTTCTAACAGGTTCAACAGCTATTGCAGGGGACTGCTGAGGCTCATCATTATGTGCGACATTAGGAATTTCAGAGACCTCAACAAAGGGTGTAACAACAAATTTTTTGTATCGAGGTGCAACCACCGAGGCACGAGAATAAAGATCTCAGGATAAGCGGTGAAGGAACATAAACCCGCTTCTCTTCAAGATCTATTTTCCGGCTCCGTGTCCTCGCTATTCTCTAAGAACACAACAGGTCTTGTTTCTACAAACTTAGTTATCCTATCGGACAAGAAAATCGATACCCTTTGGATCTTTCAGGTGCCCAATAAAATGGCAACTTATCGCCTTAGGATCTAATTTCCCAATATGTGGATTAAATATCTTAGCTTCAAAGACGACAACCCCACACTCGTAAATATTTTAAACTTGGTTTCCTCCCACCATAATTCATAAGGTGTCTTAGGTAATCGATTTATTGGGAACCCGATTAAGAATATGTCGCGTCGTCTTTAGTGCTTCCATCCACAAACCGGTTTGCAAAGTAGAATAGCTAAGCATGCTCCGCACCATATCCATAAGTGTACGGTTATGCCGCTCACTACCCCATTCTCCGAGGTTCACCGTGTAGAATATTGGGCAACAATGCCATTTTCTGAAGGAACTTAGCGAAAGGGCCAGAATTTGCCCATAAGGAGCGTGTCTCCCATAATATTCTCCCCACGATCCGATCTTACCACTTTAATTCTTAGGTTGTGCTGATTTTCAACTTCAAATTTTAAATATCTTGAATTTGTCAAGTGATTCAGATCGGTCCTTAATGGGAAAAATATAACCATAACGGAGAAATCATCGATGAATGTGATGAAGGAATCAAAACCATCCATCGATGTCACAGAAAAGGACCACAAATATCGGTATGAATTAATTCTAATAGTCCTGTCTCATGAGTGGCTCCTTCTTTATTTGCTTTACATATTTTCCTTTAATGCAATCAATGCAATGGTCTCGAGTTAGAGAAATCTAATGGGTGGAGAATGTCTTCCTTAATGAGACGCTCCATTCTCCCTCGAAATGTGGCCTAAACGACAATGCCACAGCCAAGAAGTCTCATCATTATTTTTACGCTTAGCATCACATACATTCAAAGATATATGAGATTCATTAAGGAAAGCATATAGAGCTTGTCTTGTCTAAAAGCAAGACCAACATTATTTGAATTAAATGCAATAATGCACTTATTGTTACCAAAATTACATTTAAAACCATCATCGTCCAATAAAGAAATCAAATCAAATTCCTCCTTATGGAAGGAACATAGACTACATTATTAAGACGAAGTATGAAGCCGCTATCTAAAACTAATGAAACAGATCCAACCGATTCAACTTCACTTCTTTTCCATCCGCGACTCTAAGACTTCGCCTCCCTTTCTTAGTGTTCTCGCAGTATGGAATCCTCAGAAGAGTTGGTAACGTGCACGCTTGCACCTGAGTCAATCCACCAAGACTTAAGGGAGAAATCAAGATAAAGAGTTTCATCAATAAATGTTATTGTATCATTACCCTTTTTTGCAAGCCACTTTAAAACCGACACAATCCTTCCGAAAATGCCCCGACCGCTATGCGATGACATTCATCCTTTAAGTGCTCCAAATAGAGCAACATGGGGCTTAGGTGTATTGTGCACCTTAGGCCCCGACTTATCTGAATTAGGAGAGTAATGCAATTTTTTCTTGGATTTGAAGTCCCCGAGAACTTCCTTTTGTTAGGACCGCCAACTTGATTCACAAGATCTTTCTTTTGGTCTTTATTCTCTCTTCCTCCTGGACACACATGGCGATTAAATCGCCATGCTCCACTTATCTTTCTCGAGTGTTGTAATTTATCTTAAAAGCAAGTAGTCGAAGGAAGAGAGGTCATAATAAAATGGACTAGGAAACCATCGATATTTCCATGTCCATGCCCTTGAGTTTTCTGCCATATCACCATCATCATGATATGCTCTCTTATGCTAACGGACCGTCATACTTAGTGGTTAAGAGCCTCGGATTAAAGTATTGCATAGACTTTAGTGGAGCCTCTGAATTTCTCCTCAACTGAAGCAGTACTCCTTAGCATTTTCGAATCGATTGCTCCTCGATTCCAACCGAGATAGAGGTCTTCATTATCATCAGTGATAGTGGTTGAACCGCTCCCATTTTTCAAAGATTAGTGTCATAAGTTTTCTTTTTCTCATCATAATTTTCCTCACCGTCGGTGGGGAATGGGAGGTCACCCTTAACGCATAGTCAAGGTCTAAAACTCCAAGGACAATCAAATTCTTTCTTTCCAAGCGGAAAATTGCTTCCGTAAGTCGCTCAATGTTGTCAATTGTGGCGCAACATTTGAAGCGCTTATTCTCGCAAAAATTTAAAATAACATAAAGATATATTGCATGCAATTAGCCCTACGTTGGTCTGATTAACAACATGCAAAACTACAGTTCTAATCCATATCACCGTTGGGCAGAAAATGGAAAAAGAACTTAACAATATTAATACGGCGACACATGATTATAAACAACGTTGGTCAGAATATAATCATATGCATACATAATGCCAAATAAAACATAAAAAATCTCTAATTAAAATATCTCGTTGGTTCAATTTTAATTAGAGACCGAATATAATGCATAATACACTGTTACTTATTAGCAACTAGACATTAAATAAAAAAGTGCATAAAACATAAACTGACAGCTTAACAATGCACAAAAAAAAACTGACTAATCTTCTCGGCCCAAAAAATCCACCCGGCCCAAAACACTGCACCGGCCGGCCCAAGCCTTGCAGCCGTTAGATCCGAATGGATGGCCAGGATGAAACCTGAGAACAAACAAAAGGAGGACCACCAAAACCCTAAACCTAACTCCATTTCTCCCTCCATACCGAAAAACCACTAAGCATGCAGAAGATGAGCGGCGCTTGAGGCGCGCCCGCAGGAAGCGGCCGAGTCATGGCAGCAGCGACAGCAAGGCCACAATGAGAGCGACGGGTTTGAGGCGGCAGCGTCTTGTATGAGAATAAGCGGGCATACATGGGAAGAGCTTGCGATCTTGACAAGACAGGAAGCACCAGAAGTCTCCGCCACGCACAAAAGGATTCTTAGGGTTCTGAATTTTTGGGGGTTCTAATTTGGGGATTTTATAAATTTCTTGATTCCTCCTTCTAAATGCTAAATCCAAATACTAAACATGTAATTTGGTTCTTTGTGACCGATTTGGGTTCAACATGAGTCTAGGGTGGCTCGATACCAAATGTGGGTATTTAATCTAGTTCTAATCAACATTAACCCTAAGCTCATTGAAGAACACCTTGTCTAATCATTATAGCGGGCGTGATTACATACCCAACTCAAGATGCCATGAGTAGTTGTAGATGTGTTGATGTAGAAGCTGGTCAGAGTCGCAGAGGAACCGTGGGCGAGGATGGAGGTGCGTGGCGGTCTTCGCTCACCACCGCGCCCGTGAGAGATCGGGTCTGTTGGGGTGTTCGTTAGCCTAGAACCACACGCGGTAGATCGGCTGCCGAGTCCCTAAGTCTTTTATATGGCGCTTGGTTGAACGGGACCGAAAACCAATCGTTGGTTATGCCCCGATCGTATGCGCCAGGGGCGTGCCCCTTGAATCTCGGAAACAGCTTAGCCGAGATCAACCCAACAGAGGGAGATGCAATGAGGAGGAGGCGGTGGGATGAGGTGGCGTCACTGGAAGGGAAAGGCGGTCTTGAGAGGGGAGGAAGGCACACATGGGAAGACGGCCTTGCATGAGGAGAAAAGTGGAAGCAGCAAGGCATGAGGCGGCATGAGAGGGAGCAGACAACAAGGGCAGAGAAGGGAAGGAATGACGGGAGGGGAGGGGCACATGGGGAAGACGGCGTCTGGATGGAGAGGGGCGGCCTTGGCGAAGGAGGCGGCAGCGAGAGAGGGAGCAGACAATGTGGGAGGAATGGAGGAAGGAAGGACTGGAGGGCGGAGAGAGAGAGAGGTCGGCCTGGCCGACACGAAAGCGAAGGGCGCGGCGCGGCGGCAAAGGGAGGAGGGAGTTCTGCGCCACCGAGAGGAAGGAACGGGAGGAATGGTATCGAAGTTTTTATACCGGCACTGCAAGCAGGAAAAGAGCGGAGGAAGGGCGGGAAGAATCTAGAGGCTCGCTCGATGGATGCAATCGGCACGCTGGCCGCGATCGGATGCCGAAGAGCCGATCGGACGCCATTGGCTAAAAATCGGGAAACGCATACGTGGACACGGCGAGAGCTCGGTGATTTGTAGCGGAGTTTTTGCCGTATTAATGTGATTTTGATTCGTATTTTTAAAAATAGCTGCAGCGATTTGTTAAATATAAAATTAGCATTCCGACCGAATGGTGGCGTTACCATATGGCCGTTATGCGGTGTGGCTGCCACATGGCTACCGTGCCATAGCGCCGCCCACCGCTTGTTAGGGTTAGGGTTAGGTTAGGGTTTCACATATTAGGGTTTCGACCGATAATTCACGGATTTCATAACATTTTAAAAAATATAGCAAATTAGTTTTAAAAATTATAAAATTTTACGTAAATGCTCGTAACACGGTGTACTTTCTTGTGTAATTTTTTTTTCATAATTTTCCTTATTCTGATTTTACATCGTAATTCCATTTAAGTGTTTATTTTATCCCGCCACGTGATACCCCTTCCCCCTCTCACACGCATGGCCCCCCTCCCGCCAGCCCTGCTCTCCCCCCTCCCACACGGCCCCCCTCCAGTGGCCATATTTTTAACCGTCCATCCTCCCTCCTCCGCACATCTATCAACTCCTCACGGTTGTTCCCCCTTGCTCGCAGTGATACGCGTAGACAACGCATTCGAAATTCCCGACGCCAACGTAGCGGCTCCTCCTTCGCTCGGCTATAAATATCGAGATCTCGCATTCGCTCTTTGCTCATCCCAATTGCGTTTCGCTTCTCGTTCTGGCGCTCGTCGCTGAGAACTCAGAGAACTTAACATAATTATTTTTTAGAGATCAAGTATTTGCTTGCTGCTCGTCGCTTGTCGCTCGGTTTTTTTTATATATATATCTTACCTTGAAGGGCATGTAATTTGTTGGATGCTTTTATCGTTATTACCGTAATTAGTTAGTTTACTGGTTATTAATTAGTTATGAATTAGTTAGTTTACTGGTAATTAATTAGTTTAGAGGTAATTAGCTAGTTCGCTAGTATTTAATTAATTAGTCAAAATTAGTTTAGTGGTTATCAGCCCCGCATATTAAATTAGTGCGAATAAACTACTCCTATTTTGTGTAGTGGTAATTAATCAGTTGTAATTAGTTAGTTTAGTGGTAATTAAATAGTCGTAATTAGTTAGTTTAGTTTCTGTTAATTAGTTTAGTGGTAAATAATTAGTTGTATCTAATTACACATATGTAATCCATCATTTGCATCAATTTGTTGTATCTAATTACACAAATGTACCGCATATAGGGTTGTTGTGGCTTTATATAATGTCGAACATGCAAGACTTGTATATTTTTTATGACGATGGTCTCGTACGGGCCGGACCTGGTAGGTTGGACCTGTTGAGATGCCAATACAAGGTGATCCGGGTGGAGGGGCTCGACGCGATGAATATTCACGAGCTTCGGAGTTGCATCCGGAGGGACTTCGTCACGGAGGCAATGTGGAAGAAAGTTGTGATCGAGGGGATCACCTGCCTGAATTTGATTACTTGTTCATGTGAGTGCTAGTAGTTCTTGATTGTCAGAGATCATAGTTGGTACTTGTTGATGCGGATGAATACTAGTGAATTGCAGTTTTTGATGAAGGGCACCCTACCAGACATGAAGGAAGCAAGAGCTGAGAAGAACAAGTTTGCTAGTGTATTGCAAAAGAGAGCAATGATCAGTGCTCCTTTCATTTTTTATGTTGATAGGAATCACAATTTTAGTGACGAGACATAGTGATGAAAGCTTGTGCTGCCTTTTCTATTCAATCAATTGATATACAGGCCTTAATACGTTGTCTTTTTTGTTCAATAAGTTGATATACATGCCTCGATACCTTTTTGTGTTTGTGCATGGATCTGAGACTGTACAAAGAAACATCAATCATATAAAATATTGATGTTTACATTGAATTTTATACGAAAATGTGCAAGCATAGCCCTTTTAGTCATGTGCATTGCCATTCGTTAAGGTATATTTAGGATGTCCTATAAACTGAATATTGCTAATATGCTTGTAATTGTTACTGTTTTGTACATGTGCAATCTGAAGCTGACTAAACGGAGGTTTTGCAAGCAAAACTGAAGAGAAGATTGTCAAGATAGCTAACCTAAGGGCAATCGAAGCATGGTCCGCTAGAAGAGGAAAAAGTCGTAGTTGAAGCCGACCCAGGGAAGCTACTGGAGGCCAAAGAAGTACTTCTCGATGAAGCCGACTTGGGGAACCTGCCGAAGGAGACGAGGAACAGGAGGTAGCACCACCGCTACCGTGAGGATGTCATGGTGACCGTAGGAGGTGGCTTGGGTGGAGGATGAAGATTGAAGAGAGGAGGAAGAAAGATAGTACTTACTGACACGTGGGTCCTATCGCGTAAGGAATATCTATATATTTTTTTTGCTGAATAATCGCCGCATCATCGCCATGTCATCGGCCATGATGACAAAACCGTCTTCAAAACCACATTAGGAGGCTATTTGCACCGGTTTTAAAAGATTAGGGTCTATAATAGCCTTTTTACTTCAGGGAATTAAGTGACCATATCCAGGTCATATGGCTTCCTAAAATTACCCTATTAATAAGATAAAATCTCATATTAATAACGATATCGCCCCAGCTGATGCATGGCCCCGTGTCCCAGGCCGTCCAGTTACCCGCGCACGTGAGCGTTGGCGCTCTCGGCTGCGTAACGCAGTCACGCAATGCGGGCGAGGACACAAAGCGGGAGAGCGAGCCAGGTCAATCGCGGCACGCGCACGCGCCTCGCGTACACATCACCGCATCATCTCCACTGACGCGTGGGCCCAACGGAAAAGCCCCGAGGAAATTAAAAAGGATTAAGTATATTCTCCGTCCCTCAACTCTTGCCCTAATTTAATTTTCGTCACTGAACTGCAATACCGGGTAAAACACGTCTTCAATTATCAATACTACGTAAAAGATATCCTTAGTCCGTTTTAGTGTGGTTTTGTGCCACGTCGGCATCCACGCTAGCACCGGTCCCTCGTGTCATTGAGACAGAGGAAAATAACCGGTTAGAAAGAAATAATCCGCTTGGTTTATTTGCAATCTGACCAGTGAATCCCACTGGACATAGAGATTGCGCAGAGAGAGAAGGTGAAAGAGGGGAATGACCACGACGGCTTTGGAGGCCGGCGATGACGGTGAAAGATGGCGCGGATGGCATGGGCGACGGCCAAAACGGATCGGCACGTCCTCTGGCGGAAAAGGCGCGACAGCGGTGCCGGCGACGATGGGGCAGTGGCCAAGGTGGAGGTGGTCAACGGCGGTGACGCTCCAGTGAAGCTTCGACAAAGAAGAAGAGATCACGGGGTAGAACGCGACGATAGGATTACGATGGTGGGGTTGATGATTGCAGGAGCTCACTGACGGCGGCGCAATCGACCATGACGACGGCTTAGGCTGAGAGGAAGAAGATGATCCGACGGGACGGCACATGGAGCATCGAGTGCTAGAGCTTGGCAATGCCGTGCATCTACGCGTTGAACTCGCTTAACCTCCTCACTTTGGCATCGTCTTTGTGAATCATGCGCACCGTCAGCACAGCCGTGTAAACGATGCTGTTGCCTGCCACACCAAAAGCATGTTGGCCAACGCCTTCAGCGTCGTTGTCCACCGTCACCAACATCGCGCCACCGTCTTTGGACTTCTTGGCTGTCGCCGCCTCGTCCGCCATCTTGATGCCCTCTTTGGTTGCCACTAAGGAGGTCCACGTGTCTGTAATGACCACCATGATTAGGACGGCGATGTTGGCCACATCGCCTGTGGTGATGGCGAGGATGGTGGCCAGCCTCATCCTGCCCTGTCCTCCCGACACAGGCACTCCGGTAGCGGTGCCGCTGTCATCGCCGAGCAGCGTCTCAGTCGGGTTCTTGGGAATAATCGCAATGGTAGTTGACGACTTTGCCGTGCCGTCCAGGGGATCCACTGCGAACGACAGCAGCGTCGGTATGACACCGGTGAGGTTATTGTAGGATAGGTCGATGGTGAGGAGAAGTTGGGCAACGGCGTCGATTGGGACGACAACACGAGTTTTAGGGGAGGGGAGGTAGTGTGGTGTCAGGGTTGAGGAATGAAGGAGCAGGGGATGCGGTGGCGTGCGGCGAGTCTAGTTTCAACCTCACTGGCACTAGAGCTAAGGAATGAGGGAGAGAAAGAAATTTGGGGATAAGGAAGAAGCACAGTGCCCGGCTCAAAATTTGGCGGATTTAAGCGCATCGGTTATAGTTAGCAATTTGGCAATTTGCCACTTCGAAGTTTTGCTACTTTAAATTTTGTCTTTTTTATCCGACTGGACAATCCATGTGAGTGTCAAAACCACTCTAAAATAGATGAAGTGATATTTTTACGCGGTATTGACAGTTTGAGAACACATTTTACCCGTATTATAGTTGAGGAACGGAAATTAAATTAGAGTGAGAGTTAAGGGACAAAGTATATATTTAATCCAATTGAAAAAAAAAACAAAGAACACCCAGTAACCGAGCACTAGCAGCGAAGGGACTAGGCGGAAGGGAGAGCAATGGAAGCGTAAGCGCGAGGCGATAGAGGGACGCGCGGATCAAACGCACGCACCCAGCTCGAATTCCCTCACCGCCTCCTCGAATTCCTCCCCTCCCGTCGAGGAGCTCCCGATCCGACTCGGATCGGATCGAGCTGGAGCGATCTCGCGCCGCAGCTCGCGCGCGCTCCAGGCTGCAGGCGGATCTCCTCTCCTGTGGCAAGGTACGGACCAGCTCGGTTTGGGGTTTCCCGTTTCCGTGCCATTCGCGCGCGGGTTTGGACGATTGGATCTAAGCTGCCGCCGCTGCGTGATTCCCGAGGCGGTTGGGGGTTGGGATGGCTCCCCCGGATCTCGCGGCGGGAACATTTATTGCGGGTTACGCGATCGCCTTTGCTTTCTGGAATCACCGGTTTTTCCGTTCTGTTTCCATGGTTTCTCGTTGCTCTGAATCGGATGAATGCGCCAAGAGTTCGATGTGTCCCTGTACAACTCTCTGAATTGAATTCTAAGCTGTATTGGTTTGTGGCAGCGTGGATGCTCGAGTGGTTGCATGTATCGGGTATATGATCAGTGATCAGATAGAGAAATACGGAGTGCGAAGCGTGACCTGATCGTTTGGGCTGCATTTGTGGAGAATGTCAGGTATGTACAGTTGTCGATTATTGCGTAGGTATGTAGGTTTAACGGATTATGCAATGCAGCTAATGTTCTGTGGATTGCGATGCGCTGTTGCAGACAGCGATGTCGACGGCATTGAGATATCGGTCAGTAACGATGAGAGGAGGGACAGAGCGGATGTCGAGAACGTGGAGGATGAGCCGAGGCACATGAGGATGCGGTTGCTGAGGAAGAAGGCGCTGCACGCGTCGACGAGGCTGACACGTTCACTGAAGAAGAGGGGGAAGAGGAAAGTGGACTGCAGAGTGATAGCGATAGAGGATGTCAGGGACGCGGAGGAGGAGCAGGCGGTCAGCTCGTTCCGGGAGGTTTTGTTTGTCAGGGGCCTATTGCCCGAGAGGCATGATGATTACCATACAACACTTAGGTTAATATCAGATGAAACTGGCTCATATTGTGTTTTCAATTGTCAAATGCCAGTTGGTGATTATTCATTCTGATCTATTTGTCATGCAGATTTTTGAAAGCTAGGAGGCTTGACTTCGAAAAGGCAGCACAAATGTGGGCTGACATGCTGCAGTGGAGGAAGGAGTTCGGGACAGACACAATTTTCGAAGTAAGAACACCATCTATTCTTAGAGTTGATCTGAAAAGGGGGAAATTATATGAAATCTTGTACAGATTTAGAAGTATTTTTACAAGCACTGTATGAATTTGAAAGATTGTGCGCCATATAATTTTGCTTTACTATGTCATGCATACTGATGGCATCTAACTCTACTCATTGAAGGATTTTGAATTTCATGAGCTAGAGGAGGTGCTACAATATTATCCCCATGGTTATCATGGGGTTGACAAGGAAGGAAGGCCTGTCTATTTCGAGTTGCTTGGGAAAGTTGAACCCAATAAGCTTGTGCAAATTACAACAGTGGAACGCTATATTAAGTACCATGTACAAGAGTTTGAGAGAGCATTCCGCGAGAAGTTTCCTGCATGCTCTATTGCTGCTAAAAGGCATGTAGATACAACAACTACAATATTGGATGTCCATGGTGTGGTATGTTCATCGCCTTTTGCCTAAATATGCTTTGTTCGTGCCAGTAATTTTTGTCTAGAAAGATATATAATAAAATTGACAAAAATAACATTGCTTGCTTGTCTTCACGATAGCATTCCTTTGAAATTATTATTTTTGACCTTCCATTGAAATTATTTGTTACGCTTACAAGGTGTGCACCTTGTAGTGCAGTTATCAGAAGTCAGAACTAGTGTTTTTCTGTCATCAAATACAAACTTCTCATAAAACACTTTGCTAAGGCAAAACTGGAATTTTGGCTGAACTAACAATTCTTAGGGTATCTGATCTATTCAAAATGCGACAATTGTGAAACTGTACAAGCTTGCAGAATAATTTTTCATCATTGATCATACAATAAACTGTAAGAGCATAAGAAAAAAAAAATCCTTCTCAGGACTGATTTGAGAAACTTTTTTTAGAAACATCCTAGTAATTAAATCAACCTGGGTGTTTGGGTAGTTATCAATTCCATTCCGGAAGTCATTCCGGTTTGCCTCTTGGTATGGAATCTTATTTGTACCGGTCCATTCTCGACGTCTTGTTTGGATTTTAATATAATAATATTTATTTATTTATAAATATATATGTAATTATATGCACACATAATTTCACTTGGAATCTCACTTTAAATACATAACCATAGAATAAAAATGACACATAGTTCAATTACTTCATAAATACAAAGGTTGTACGTAGCTAAATAATACAACATGAATTTATAATTTCATACATTTTATTATAGTCTAACATGCTAGTCTAGCATAATTTCACTTACCGAATGAGTAGTATTGGATTCGGCCTTCCGAGCTGATTCAAAGAAGTGGTCACATCAATTTTGATTTTTTGACCGGTACCGGAATGGCGGAATGGCCGAAATGAGCCAGATTGACCCAGATTGAGGCGATCTGACAGATCGAGGCTACTGTGTCTTGGTTTTGGTGCTTAGATGTACGTTTACCATACCCCACGATACCGAAATGGAATTGATAAGTATGTCTTTGGGGCACAATAGATCCTTGGAGGTTAAGGAAAAAAACACCAAATTATGTCGTTTTCCAATCCCTTAGTTTTTGTCGGTATGGTATTACATATCGTGACGGACTAGGAAGCGGCGATCTGCGTGACGACTTTAGGAAACCGAGTAGAATAGGATTCTTTCTTTTGCCAGATGTGATCTGATGAAGTCGTATTGTCATAAGTAGTAAGAGTTCGAGTTAGGTTCATTATTGAGTTCGGAAAGAACTCTTATTTGATTGTAAGTAGTCTATATATAATGGGGCTCAAGTTATCAATGAAAGATGACAAGAATTAGTTCTGCTTCCGCCTATTCAATCCTATCTCCGCCTAATCGCATCTTCTAGTGTCTTGCTTCTAATCCATCACAACGGCGCTAAAGAAACCAGGGCCCAAGCCACTTACAACACACAGTTACCCAATTAGATCAATAGGTCGTGACAATTTGGTATCAGAGCTGGTCAATACATCTTCCACCATGAGTACCAGCGGCGAACAGACAAGCATGCAAGATCAGAAGCTTGACCAGATCCTATCTCAACTCACGGCTATGTGTATACAAATATCAACCCATTGAAAACACGGGTGGATGACATTGATCAACAGCTGCCCGACCTACAGTATCCTACCACCACCGTCGAAGATGTTCGCACCTCTAGCACCATACCAACTACTGTATCAGCCACCATCAGTAGCGAGCGAACGATTCAGCGCACCACGATTCCACAAAAGCTTGAGTTTCCAAAGTTCGACGGCAAGGAGGACTCTTTTCCATGGTTAAACCGTTGCGAACAATTTTTTAGAGGGCAACGAACTTCGGAAGAAGACAAGGTATGGCTAGCTTCATACCACATGCTCGGTTCTGCTCAGACTTGGTTTCACAGGTTGGAACGCGACACCGGAACACCCTCCCGACGCTATTTTTCAGAGCTTGTCAACATCCGCTTTAGTCCACTCATCCGGAGCAATGCTCTCGGCGAACTGGCATTGTGCAAACGTACCAGCACAGTGGAAGATTATCAGGAGCGTTTCCTGTCCTTACTGTGCAGAGCTGATGCTCTCTCCGAGCGACAACAGACTCAACTGTTCACTGTCGGATTGCAAGAACCGTTGCGCACGGACGTTGAGCTTCAAGCCCCCATAGAGTTTGGAGCTAGCTATGAACCTCGCGCGTGCATATGAACGGCGATTGCAGCTGGCAAATCATTTGTTCCGCTCGGCGACACGACCCACTGTCGTTTGACAGAACCTAGCCGTCGCAGGACACACGACTGCAGGGGCAACCGCACTACCTCAACCATCTGGGCCGACAGGAGCATCGTTAGGAACCGCGAATACAACCACGACCGCTCGAGGTAACCACATCTTTCGTTATCTCTCCGCCGTTGAAATGAAAGAACGCTATAGACTCGGTCTCTGTTACAATTGTGACGAGAAGTTTTCCCGGAACCATAATTGCAAACAATTATTTTGTCTGCTATGGGACAATGAGGTTCAGGCCGATGATGAGGTATTAGTTGATCACGACATGGAACCAGAAATTTCCTTGCATGCACTAACCGGGGTGCGAACAAAGGACACCATGCAACTTTTAGCACAAATCGGCGCCAACAAGGAACCACTGCTAGCATTGTTGGACTTTGGATCGACTCACAATTTTATATCAGAGGAAGCTGCTCGTAGCTTACAGCTCCAGCTATGTCCACAGGAAGGGCTCAGCGTCGCTGTGGCCAATGGTGATCGCATCTCATGTACCGGTTTCAACCCAAACACACCAATTACAATTGACACTGAGTAATTCTCCATTGCTTTCTATGTGATCTCGCTCGAAGGCTATGACATGGTTCTGGGCACTCAGTGGCTCGCCACATTGGGGCCAATTCTCTGGTATTTCGGTAAGCTTTCCATGTCCTTTTGGAAAAATGATCATCGCATGACTTGGCATGGCAAAGGTTCCTCTCCAGCTGAATATGCCTGACTGCATGCATGTGATGGCTCCAACCTTCTGGAAATGCTCCTTGCCGAGTTTGATGATATGTTCAGCAAACCACATGGATTACCACCACGCCGATCACAAGATCACCGGATACACCTCTAGCTGGACGCCTCACCCATGGTGGTCAGACCTTATCGTTAGCCCCTATTACAGAAAGACGAATTGGAGCGACAACGCGCTTCCATGTTGGCACAAGGTCTCATAAGTGCCAGCACCTCCGAATTCTCCTCGTCGGTGCTACTGGTCAAGAAACGCGACGATACTTGGCGCTTTTGCGTCGATTACCGCTCCCTTAATAAGATGACTATCAAGGATAAATTCCCAATCCCGGTAGTCGATGAGCTGCTAGATGAACTCCGGGGTGCTTGTTTCTTTACCAAATTGGATCTTCGGTCCGGTTACCATCAAGTTCGGATCCATGAAGCAAACATTCACAAAACGGCGTTTCGAATTCATGAAGGGTTATTTGAATTCCTTGTTATGCCATTCGTCTTAACGAATGCACCCGTGACGTTCCAAGCCTTAATGGATGTGGTTCTTCAGTCCTTCCTTCGCCGATTTGTACTTGTTTTTTTTGACGATATCCTCATTTACAGTAGATCATGATCTGAAGTCTGAACACCTTTGACATGTCCGTGCTGTACTCGATATCCTTCGTCTTCACCGACTATTTCTCAAACGTTCCAAGTGCTCATTTGGACAGCAGTCAGTAGCTTAGCTTGGGCATGTAATTTCAAGGGAAGGAGTGGCCACGGATCAGGACAAGGTGCAGTCTATTCTTCAGTGGCCGACACTGCATTCCACTCGGGCATTGCGAGGATTTTTAGGATTGGCGGGCTATTACTGTAAATTCATCAAGCACTTTGGTACACTGGCCGTGCCTTTGACACATCTGTTGAAAAAGGATGGCTTTACATGGTCTTCGGTACATGATCAAGCTTTTCAGTCGCTCAAAGAGGCTTTGACAACAGCACCAGTTCTGCAATTGCCTGATTTTGTTGTTCGCTTTATTGTTGAATGTGATGCCTCAGGATCGGGTTTCAGTGCTGTTCTACACCAAGGCAGGGACCGTTAGCTTTCTATAGCCGCCCAACTGCTCCTCGTCACATGGGTCTAGCAGCATATGAACGAGAACTTATTAGTCTCGTACAAGCAGTTCGGCACTGGAGGCCTTATTTGTGGGGGCGAGGGTTCACAATCCGCACTAACCACTATAGCCTCAAATTCCTCCTTGATCAGCGGCTTGCAACGATTCCTCAACATCGTTGGGTTAGTAAATTGATTGGTTATGACTTCGCGGTTGAGTACAAACCAAGCCGCTTAAACATTGTTGCAGATGCTCTTTCTCGTCGTGAGTCAGATCTTGGACAGTTATGTGCCTTGACATGCCCGCAGTTCAGTTTGTTTGAGAGCTTATGACAAGCAACTGACACTGAACAAGCGTTAGTGGCACTGAAAGAACAACTCAATCGTGGTGAATTGTTGAGTCATTGGTCTTTGACAGATGGCCTGGTGACCTTCAATAAACGGGCACAAGGGTTGAAAACCCGTTACCGGGTTATTTCCCGCCAGAGGTCCTGCAAATGGCAGAATCGATTCTGGCCAAACCGGATTTGGTTTGGCGAAATTGCTCAAATTTGATTAAAATTCATTCAAATCTGAAAATTTGAATTTGGATTTGAAAAAAGCTAGGGATTCGCTTCCGGCCACCTCCCATGTTTGCCTGCGACGGCCGATTTTTATCCCTTACGGGCATATATCCCGCCATCCTCACCACTGTTGAACGAAGCTATTACAGCCACGCATGCTCCCAGTCACGAAGGTGTGCAAAAGACCCTCCATCGGTTCCGCCGTGATTTCCATACTCCATTAGCGCGAACTGTGGTCCAGGATCATGTCCGATCATGCGTTACATTTCAACGTAACAAGACCAACAACCTACACCCGGCTGGTCTCTTACAACCATTGGGGGTTCCTTCACAGGTATGGTTAGATATTGCTATGGATTTTATAGAAGGACTGCCGAAGGTGGGAGGCAAAACTGTCATCCTCACAGCAGTGGATCGTTTTTGGAAATATGCGCATTTTATTCCATTGGCACATCCTTATACATCAGCATCAGTTGCTCGAGCCTTCTTCAACGACATTGTTCGTTTGCATGGTTTTCCGACGTCTATTGTCTCGGATCACGATCTGGTTTTTACATCCCTGTTTTGGCAAGAGTTGTTTTGGGTGGCAGGCACACGTCAATTCCTGAGTTATGCTTTTCATCCTCAGTCTGACGGTCAAGCTAAGGCAGTAAACAAAGTCATAGCTATGCATCTTCGTTGTATGACAGGTGATCGTCCTCAGCAATGGATACAAAGGTTACCATGGGCAGAATATTGCTACAATAGTTCATATCATACAACACTGCGAGATACGCCGTTTCGCGTAGTTTATGGTCGGGATCCACCTTCTCTACGAGTCTATGATTCTTCAGAACTTCGGAATGCTGCTATTGCGACTACAATTCAGAACAGAGATGAATTTTTGAGTCAAGCTCATGAGAGGTTACTCCAGGCCCAGCAGCATTACAAGTTGTATTACGATGCAAAGCATCGACCTTTGGAATTTGATGTTGGCATGTGGGCTTGGTTACGTTTGCCTCATCGGCCAGCAGCATTTCTAGGGTCAAGTGCCAAAGGTAAGCTCACTCCAAGGTATTTCGGCCGTATCAAATCACTGCAAAGATTGATTCAGTGGCGTATCGTCTGGATTGCATAATGTATTTCATGTGGGGTTGCTAAAGAAGTTCAAAGGCATACCACCATCGGGACCTCCTCCACTGCCGAATATACAGCAAGGGCAAGTAGTGCCAACACCAGCTTCTGCTCTTCGTGCTAGACTCAGTAGAGGTGTTTGGCAAGTACTTATCCAATGGAAAGATCGACCTGCATTAGAAGTGACATGGGAAGACGTTTCTCAGTTTAAAATACGCTATCCATTGTTTCAGCTTGAGGACAAGCTGTTTTCCGAGGGAGGGAGAGATGTCAGGTATGGTATTACATATCAGCGACGGACTCGGAAGCAGCAGTTTGTAGCGACAGCTTCAGGAAACCGAGTAGAATAGGATTCTTTCTTTTGCCATTTCACATATGTGATACAGTAAGTTGTATTGTCATAAGAAGTAGTAAGAGTTTGAGTTAGGTTCGGTATTGAGTTCGGAAAGAACTCTATTTCAGATTGTAAGCAGTCTCTATATAATGGGGCTCAAGTTATCAATGAAAGACAGACAATAATTAGTTCCTGCTTCCCAGTCTATTCAATCCTATCTCCATCTAATACGCATCTTCTAGTGTGCTGCTTCTAATCCATCACAACGGCGCCTCGTCGTAAACCAGGGCCCAAGCCACTTACAACACACAGTTACCCAATTAGATCAATAGGCCATGACAGTTTCACATTAGAGGTTGAGAATCCTGGCCCTACTCTATCCAAACAAATTCTGTACTGTGGATTTGATTCTAATACTTGGGTTTTGCATTTCCATTGGGTGTGGGATGAATCCACCCTATTAAAAATAAAAACGCAATCGGTAGAGCTGTAGAGGTTTGATTTCCTCAAAACTATTGATATTGGCTGAGTTGCAATGGTTCAGTAGCTTTGCTATTTTAATCCTTAACTATATGCGTATATGAATCAGGAGAGTTTTTTGTAACAGAATATTTCATTCAAACTGTATCTTTACGAGCATTGTTTAACATCTTTGTGCCGTCTGCACAATAGTTGAAAATGACATCAGTAAGATGGTGGTGGTTTTGTTCTGTTTCATATGATATAGGGCTGGAAGAACTTTAGCAAGATTGCGAGGGATTTGGTGCGTTGTATGCAGAAAATAGATGGTGATTATTATCCTGAGGTAAGTCGTACTGATGAAATATAGGCCTGTTTTTCAACCGTTCTGATTAGCGATTACCAAGCATGTCCTAAATTATGCAGACACTACATCAAATGTTCATTGTAAATGCTGGACCTGGTTTCAAATTGATCTGGAGCACTGTGAAGGGACTTCTTGACCCCAAAACTTCATCTAAAATCCATGTACAAACTTTTGTAAGCTTTCCCAGTTTACTTTCCATCTTGTTATCTTTGTGTGGCTTATACCTACTTTTCAATTTCAGGTTCTAGGAACAAAATACCAAAGCAGGCTTCTCGAAGCTATTGACGCAAGGTTGGTGACTGTAACCTTATATGTTGTTTGGATTCCTTAGTGTAAGATTTATCGGTGTGCCTGTGGTGCAAGGCTTACCAAAAATATATCTGCAGCCAATTACCAGAGTTTTTTGGTGGTTTGTGCACATGCTCTAACCAGGGAGGATGCCTGAGGTCCAATAAAGGCCCATGGAGTGATCCTTTAATTATGAAGGTAAGTTTCTGAAGCTGCTGGTGCTCTCACCATATCATATTCCTCATGGTACAACAGGACAAGTAACCCATCTGCTGCAGCTGTTCATGAACTTATTTCCAATTGTAGCTTGTACATAGCATGGAATCATCTGCACTGAGGGAAATTGGGCAATTATCTGATATAGAAGAAACAATTACAGGCTCTATAAGATTGCGTGCGCTCAAGGCAAGATTACCAAATATCCAATTTGTGAGCTCTCATATGCTCAATTAGCCAATCTATTCTTTCCAGTTTTGACGTTTTATGTTCTGTTCCTGCTTCTTTCAGCTACCAGAAAGAAATAGTGACACATCAAACGCAGAATCAGGTTCAGATGTTGATGATATTGGATCCCCTGTAGCACTTGAAGATGTTGAATATCATAGTTTGGCTCCAGTTCGTGAGGAAGTAATATTTTGTTTCTTTAGGTCTGCTATTATTTAAGAAGCCCCATTCATTTGCTCTGTTGCCAACTACTAGCTTGTACATTTAGATTGACATAAGATAATAGCTGATATGTTCCTTTTGGTTTCCACATGCCTAAATGTTAGTCTGTTGCTGGCATATAGAGAAGCATACATCAAACCATGGTATTCCTTAACAATCTTTGTCTCCTGTCTTTATCATGTAGGCCCGGGAATCAGGATCAACAACATGCAATGGTTCTGATGATCGGTCTCTTTCAGTGGATAAAATTGTTGAGTCCAATAAGAGATATAACCCTGCTGGAAATGTATTAGGACAGTACAACACACGACAAAATTCCTTGATAATTAGAGTTTTGCCTGAGCCAGGTATCTAATCAGAATCTGCATGCATGAATTAATCTCGATTAAAAATCATTGTGCGCTGTTAATATTTCAAGTCAGTTGTCTCACCAAGGCGGCCAGTCCCTGTGATGATTAAAATTGTGAGCTGAAACTAGCAGGTCATGTCCCCAATAATGGCGAAGGCAATGCAGATGATGGGATTTTGAAAAAAATTTCAAGAAAAGTTGTTGCTGTAATTCTCAAAGTACTCTCTCTTTTGCGTTTTTTCATTCGTCGTCGACAACAGTTGGAAAATGTCCATGCACATACTGCAGCTGTGCCTAGTAATCAGTCAGATCTTCAGATAGTTAAGAAAGACTGTGTAAACCCTTGTCTGGAGCGTCTTGAAAGACTTGAGTCAATGTTTAATCAGCTCAGCAGAAAGCCTCCAGAGATCCCGCAGGATAAGGATCGTGCTATACGGGATTCTTTTGACAGGATAAAATCCATTGAATTTGATCTGGAGAAGACAAAGAAGGTATTTGTCTACCCAAGTGTTACAGACCTTATGGTGCTTACAGTTGTTTGGGGCTTTATGGTTAGAACTGTGTCATGCTTTTTACCACAAAGTGATGTTTTGTACCTTGATGAATAAAGTCTATGTTCTGCCAAACCTTTCAGGCAATTTTTTGTACAACGTAGGTCGAATCAAAATATGAATTTGTTGCTTTTTTATGCATGTTTGTGACACTTACAGTTACACCTGAAACTTTTGAGCACAGTCCAAAAGGAACTGCAAGGACTATGCTAGTCAAACCTTTACTAGTTAAATATCAAGCATAAAAATAAATGGATGCAAGTTATGTAAATTCAAAAGTTTTACCAAGAGATGTCGCTTCAAGGACCGCTTGATACTTGATTAACCCCTCTTAAATTGCACTTTGTGACTATTTCAAATCTTCCATTACTATCATGGGGCCATTGGTTATGAAATTGCAGGACATGTTGATTAAAAAAATGTAGTTTTACAATCATTGTAACATACTATAACTACATCCTGCTATGTGCACAGTTCATGCTCAAGTCATAATTCATCATATATATGTTCAATATTTTTTCACAATTTAACTGATAATGTTGTGTTCTTTTGTTCTTGTATTTCAAATATTCATATATTTATATGCCGTGCTTTTGGATCTGTTCTCCCAGGTATTGCATGCAACAGTTATTAAACAAATGCAGATGGCTGAGACATTGGAAGCTGTGAAGGAGTCTGATCTTAGGGTGAGCAATAACATATTATGTAATTGTAATAGCAAGATTGCTGACATTGAGTATTTCAGCGTTGGATGACATTTATTCTTCAATTGAAAATAATAGGGCATTGGGGGTCTAAAAGTGACATATTTCAGTGTTTGACTTGCCTCTATGGGAACAAGTGTAGTAGTATGCATGGTTCAAATTATTTCTGCCTGAATTATCAAATTATTTCTGCCTGAATTATAACACAGAATTCTATAAAATAGACCACTTTAATTCATTCTAAGGCTTATATTAGACAGTATACTTGTCAGACGCTAAAGTTTCCTTTCTTTCTTTTTCTTGTTTGGTGCAGAGAAGGAAATTTTGTACATAATAAATTTGGCAGCAATGCACAGGTTCAAGAAAAGAAAGGTTGGCGGCTTACTAATGCCTGCTTTCGAACAGAAACTAATCTGCATTGCTTTGTATATGGTTGCCCTTTCTCGGCTCTCGCTTTTTTTTGTTTATCAAAGAGACGTGCGATGATTAGTGTTAATAAGAACAGATAGTTGGTGACCCGAGACAAACTGAGGAGATGGTCAAGAAGAACGTCCTGGAAGATCACTGAACATAGTCCAGCTCACAGAACTTAAAAGAGACCAATACACAGCTTATGTTCTGTCCTTGTTTCTATTTATGGCCCTTTCAGCCGCATGATCTGATGTATGCATTTCAATGCTTGTGTGCGTAATTCATACCATTTTTTGGTTGAGATCGTCAATACATGTATCATTTTTTTCGTTCACTTTACCCTTCAATTGTAAAGGATAACCAGCTGATTAAACTGCCTGATGCTGCAACAAACCAAATAAGTAGGACATGGTGTTGCAACACTTTTTCATTAGGTGAAATAGACACAAAGTGCATTCTAAATTACCATAGCTTTTCATTTACATATTGCAACACTTTTTCATTAGGTGAAATAGACACAAAGTGCATTCTAAATTACCATAGCTTTTCCTTTACATACTTCCATTCTCTGTTTTGTGACTTCGGTCACAAGTAGAGTGAAATCTCAACAAGAGAAGGAAGTGCTTGAGGAATTTTTTTATTTGGTCCTGTAGCGCCATGCAAATACAAAAATAGCTCTTTTGTCATCGTTTTTGCGAAATTAGCCTCCAAACGACCGCGGAATCACTGTGGAGCCGACATGTGGTCCTTCCGTGTTCGGTGACCGCGGAAGGTAGTCGGCCAGCGCGGTATTTCCCTCCAGGCGCAGCATTGAGCGGCGGCCGCGGAAGGGCGTGTGTCTCGGCCGCTTTCCGTGCACGGTGACCGCGGGAAGTGGCCCTTCCGTGCTCCTCGGCATTTCCCTCCAGGCGCGGCATTGAGCGGCGATCGCGGAAGGGCGAGTGTCCCGGCCGCTTTCCGCTCCCGATGACTGTGGGAAGTGGTCCTTCCGCGCTCCACCACGTGTCGCTGGCTCCGGTCCTGCACGCCACACTTGCTGCGCTCGACGACTGCGGAAGGAGACACGTGTTGGTTTCACGGTGATTCCGCGGTTGTTTAGAGGCTAGTTTCACAAAAACGATAATAAAAAGGTTATTTTTGTATTTGTATAGTGCTACAGGGGCCAAATCTTAAAAACTCGTGTTTGAGATAGGCGGTCACGTACTGTTCGACAAATAAAGGACATTGCCTTTTATTGACCATTGTTGTTGATTGATGCAAGCATCGTTGGTGGATCGCATGTTGAGGAGTGATGTTCTGTTGTGGCGTGAGCTGTGTGGCACTTGAAGATGCGCCGAATTTAGCTGGCAACTCGTTCTTGCAGGTAAGTTTGTTATAAGTAGGCTACAGCCAAATGCCAGACGGACGATGGCATTTTTGTCAGAGAAGGTCACGTCCGTCTCACGGACAAGGATGGACATTGCTGAATGCCTGAATGGTTCAACCGTATTTACTCGTCGAAAGGTTCAACCATTTTTACTGCTCAATAACTCAATACGGCGTGCGTTTGTCGTGTGACCGCAGAACAATAAGATTTAATTAAGAGTTTCGCGGCAAATACACACCTGAAGGTTGAAGCTCATAAACATTTTTTTTAAGGCGAAGCCCATAAACTTCAATTTACTCGTGCATTATTACTTTTGAAATCAAGTTACTCGTGCAGTTTGCTTTGCCTTCTAATCCACCGATCACCGGCTCTCACCAACCTTTGGGTCTTGTTGGGTTAGACCAAAATTTCTGCTCATCCATATGAATAGATCGGGATTTTAGTTCAAATTCCTGAGCTATCCACATAGATCTCAGTCGGAAATAAGTTTCCCAAACGAACCCTTGGTGAACGAGAATAGCATGTATGTGCGTCGCAAACTGCCCCATCTTCTGTTGTCCATTTTCACTGTCCTCCGTGCTGTCCCGTTCCTAACTCTTTCTACACATACAAAGGGAAATCGATTCCATCCTGCCAGAAATCTGCCATTTTCTGCAGTTCTACCGATGAAGATCATAGAAAAGAACTAGAGCAGTAAATAAAATCTTAGTGCGGATTAAACACACCAGACAAGCGCCGTCTTGGCCGCTTCCCCTACCACCCGTATCTTTCCAGTCCAACCTTGCTACCAGAAGCGCACCGTCACGACAGAGAGAGAAAATAAGAGAAAACGTAAAGAAAAGAAAAACACCGAATAAACCGCGTCTCGTCTTCCTTCCCTTGTCAGGCTTCTTCCAGGCTCTAGCTCGTAGCATCCCGCGATAATTAATTGCAGCAGTAACATCTGCTTCTCAGAGCTTAGAAAGACCAGAGAAGACGTTGAGGCGCGCGTGTGGGCAGCCACTCCCCTGCGCGGACCATCTCCAATTCTCCATCACCGTCCTCCTAGATCCAAGAAGCTCCCCGAGTTCCATTCCCCACAAGAACCACCCTTCCGTTGAGAAACTTGCAGCAGCGAGTAAAGTTCTTGCGCTGAGAGAGATAGAGAGAGAGAGAGAGATGATGGTTGCAAACCGTGGGTTCTTTCTCCTCCTCTTGGGCGCCGCCCTGGTCGGATTCGCCTCCGCGTCTCCCTTCCTGTCCGGTGCGTGTTCTTGTTTCTTCGTTTCTTGCTGCCTCGTTCGCTTCCGTTTCTGATGAGTTCGTTCTGCTTTGTGCTGCTTGAACAGACAGCGTGTTCCAGGCGAGCACCGGATCTACGGGGAGGAGCTTGCTGCAGGCCAAGAAGAGTACGTTTCCTTCTCCTCCTTGCTCAGTTCCGCCTTTAAGCTGGTAATGGATTCGAGATACGTGTAGGGCAGTAGGGATTCAAATCTGAAATTGAGGGAGATGAAAGAAGGTTGGGCTGGAAGTGATGCCGTTAGATACTCCACTTAGATGCATGGAGTAGATTCCCTGATCCGTCCTACGCTCAAGAAAGAAATGCCTGCCAGTAGATATCGTGTCGTCAGATCGGGGTAGCATCGAGGATTGGTGGTGACTTGGTGAGGCTTGGTTTGATTCATCCTTGTTAGTGTAGATAAAGAAGAACAAGGAATTGATGAATAAGGATTGATGGAACACTTTGATGGTCGAGTTAGATGGGTATGAGGAATTGGGGTGCTATGAATTGAACAGAGGGTCGGGGGTTATAGCTCTTCGATGATGTAGATGTATACTACATACACATGCTTGTTAACTGGAGTTACTGGATAATAGGAGACATTTCATTCACAAAAAGGCATCTCATTAAGACATTAGGGATCCACTTCCTGATGGCTGATGGTGCTTACATGCATTTAGCGTTGACACTTGAGAGGCTGATGTGGAGTTTCTGTACTTGGGAAACAGAGTTCAATTATAAACTACCAATGGAAATTACAAACCATCATTCAGTAGTAAAAGTTAGGATTTTATGGTTCTCTTTAAATTCCAAATTCCAAATATCAAGAAAGATAACCTGAAATGACCCGAGCTTCACTTGCTTCTACTTGATACTAAGATGCCCTTCCTTACATAGAGCATAGAGAGACTGAAATAAATAAGCTAATAGTGGAAGGATATCTGTCGAGCCTGTGATGGTGAAGCAGGAACTTGTTGTCTGGTAAGACGTGCAATGTCCAGATAGTGAAACATGTACTTCATTATTCGATTAGACATGTGATCATAGAAAAAAAAATTCTGCATGGTAACCAAAAGTCAATTAGGTAAGTTGGCCCTAGCTGCAAAAGAACGAAACTCTTCGAGGTAGCCCCTAAGCACATATTTTGGTAACTTCGATTCACTGAGCAATACATACATATTGCCGACATTGTGTACCAAGTAACATCAAGATAGAACCTAAGTCATCGTTCTAATGTACGCTGTCTGTAACATACTTCTGGCCATGTTCTGAGTTTCAGTACCGTGATCTGATATACCTCTGTTTATTCCTACCTATGCTTATCAGGTTGCCCTGTGAACTTTGAGTTCCAAAACTACACAATCATCACAAGCAAGTGCAAAGGGCCACAATATCCTGCTAAGCAATGCTGCGATTCTTTCAAGGAATTTGCATGCCCGTTTAATATGTACATCAACGACCAGAGCAGTGAGTGTGCTTCCACGATGTTCAGCTACATCAACCTGTATGGCAGGTACCCACCAGGCCTGTTTGCCAGCTTGTGCCGAGAAGGCAAGCTAGGGCTTAATTGCGAAGGCGTCGCCCAGAAAGACAGTGGCGTTGCAAGTGGTGGCCAACAAGCTCAAAGCAGCTTGCTTGCTTTGATTACTCTCATGTGTGGGCTAGCAGCATCGTTGTTCCATTGAATGACACCTTCCATTTCTCCAAACATGGTGTGTTGTAACTGACGAGGCTTGAATTCATTTGCTGCTCCTTGAGGCGCTCTTGGTGGGGTGGCTGGGCATTTTCCTTCTATGTGTAAAATCTCTTATAATTTAAGTTATGTCTGATTACATATTCTCTGGAATCTCATCTGTTGATTGCCAACTTAGAACTCACCCTTTGTTGTTGTATTGTAACTGTTACATTGCATTACGTTTCATTCATGTATAATGGTATCTACTAGCCGATGGACCGCGTGATAGCGCGACGCGGCTTAATCAATCTCGTGTCACGTGGTTAACATATATGTTTTTAAAATGAATCGGTAAATGTAAGGGGAAGGAAAAATATTCGTAATATATAAGGATTTGTTTGTATATATTGTGATTCGATTTAATCCCTTCGGATTAACTCGGAATTTGAATTAGAATTCCTTCTAATCCGAAGGAATTGGTTTTAATCATTTTCTACCCAAACAAACCCTAAATATTTTCTTATTTTGCAGTATCTAGCCTGGATAAATATTAGTAACTAGATGGCTCGATAGCACGGTCTCGTGTGACATTGCAGCGTGTAAAACAAAAGGCATTTAAATGTTACATTCAATCGGTAGGGAAGAAAGGAAAGGAAAATAAGTGTCAGAGTCAAGTTAAGATTACAAGGGGTGTTTGGTTTGATGCCTCACATTAGTCATGTCATAGTTTTTTAGGCACATGTTTGGTTCTAATAATTGTGATTTGCCATATTTTCTTAGCTCCATGGTCCATGTGTCATAGACTCAACTTCTTAGCTAAGTTTGTCACACTTATGGCAAGATTCAGATCCTCTGTATTAGAGCGGTAAATGCAGAGGATGAGCAGTACTCTACATTAGGTGCGTCTCTTAACCGTTCGATCGAAATCCAATGATTCATATCAAGTGCTACAGTATCTAAGCTACAACGCAATTCCTTTTGCACAGTAAGATCGAGCACCACGCTACATTGAAAAATGCTACAATGTCGTGCAATATAGTTGTGGCGGGCTCATATTACTGTACGCACGGTGCCCCTCTGTAGTACTACAGACAATCTGGATCCCTTGTGGCAACCTATTTGTTGGCCACACTTTTTCTAGGAAGCTACACATTGCCTAAGCTCAGTTATAGCAACGTTAGGCATGAACCAAACATATCCTAAAATCTTTAAAATTCTTGTGCTCCATTCGAACCAACCAAAATACACAGCTTTTCCAATATTTATCAAGTCGGCCATCCCCTTCTCTTTTTTTTTTCTTTCTTTCTCCGCCTCTCTTTCCTTCCCCACCTTTCTTTCTTTCTTTTCCTTCATTTCCTCTCCTCTTCCCTGTGTTGAGTTTTTGGCTAAAATAACATGTTTTTAAGTAAAATAGAAACAATAGCTCTCGTACGAACGAAATGAGAAAAAATAATAACCCTTGCAGCGCGAAAACGCGAAACGCCACAGCGGATGATCCCCCCGTGTTCTCGTCGCATGGCAAAAAAAAAACAGTTTCGGTAGCACTGTAGCTCCAGTCCTACTCCGCTACGGTGCTGCTTCACCGCCTCCCTCTTCTCTCTCCTGCTCTCCCTCTTTTCTTCTCTCTCCAGTGCACGCGCATGTGAACGCACAGTACCAACATAATATGGCTGTCGAGTTCGATCTCCGCCACCGGTTAGTTATCCTGCAATCCGTTCGCATCATATCATGTTCTAGCCCTTGGTGAACTTGTACCCCAAATTAATTTGATTTCCGTTGATGCAGCACGACGAATCGGCCGTTTTCGCGCTTCGCATCCGGTCGTCTTCCTCCTCGTCGTTCATCGTCTCCATTGAGCCTCGGCCCGATTGGCTTGCGCACAAGTACCCCCTCGTCGTCGCCTACGTTTTGATGCCAGCAGTTCTTCCTCCCGTGCCCTTTATCACTGTCGCCGCCAGCCCGCCACCACCTGGAGCTCCGCCGTTGCCCTTCGCCATTGACGCATCTCTGCTGCTCCTCTTTCTGAGCCACCCCCACCATCAGTTTTGGCTCGTAGCGAGTGTTCCATTTTGCCCACTCCCGAAGCCCCGGCATCATCTTCTCACCGTTCACCGCTCCTCCACGACCAACACCAGCTGTGGCGGCCTCGTGGTGTAGTGATGGCTACGGTGGTTGATGCCAATGGCGATGGCGATGGCGGTCGATGACGATCGCGATTTCACACAATGGAGAAGTGTTATTCGCTTTCAACGGCTTCTGCTAGAGAAGAAGAGCTAGTGTAGTAGATAAAGAAACAGGCGCATGTACTGTGAACCAATGTACCTGGTGGGATGTAAAACAATTGCAATATGTAAGGAGGGGTTATACATAGCGAGGAGGATTAAATTTTTAAATATTACTTTAACATTTAATTAAAGACCACATGGCCTTTATGATCGTAACCTCCGTGGTTAACGACCCCTGTGGTCGTGAGAATACCAGAGGTTGCTCTGTGAGTGCCCTGGTCGGAGAGGCCCTGTACCTATTGCCCGACCAGTTAACTGCTTATACAATATTTGAACTGGTACTTGAATCTGATTTCAAGTATATCTCTTTCATGTGATGAATGGAACACGTGCCTTATTTTCTCCAAACCACACGACGCTTTTCAGCCATAAGTCACTGACAACAACTACTATACAGTTTGCCTATGTTTGTCTCCCGCTAAAACCAACCGGCGATCTGATGACAACAACTGCTTCCCTGACTAGACGCAACGTTTCCAAAAGGCGCCTTCTCCAGGAGTAACTGGCGTCTCTTTGCTAAGTATTTAAGGGTGGATGACAAACAACAAAAGGGACGATTGGAAGACAATCGAGAAGAGAACAACTGAAGCACAACAAGCAAGATAGTCAGTGTAATTAGGGTTAGTTTGTCGCCTTGTCAAAGGCATCCCTATAAAATCTAGTTCAAGCAATAAAGAGAAACCATATTCTCCTCCAAGAATTCTTAGCCATTTTTCTTATTTCATTTCGTAAGATTAGCGACTTGATCGTCGACAGCTAGCGCCGTCTGTGGGGAAGAAAGCGTTGAGTTCTTGAAGATTTCTTCGCTCAACAATCCTCATTCACTTTCCTTCTTTTCCATTGTCGCCTATGTGATCATGGCGGGGACATGGGATGAGGAGAATTGGTTCAATTTGGCGGACTATTCCAACCTCGACATGGATGCATGCATCTGCACCATAGAGCACGACGCGATGTCATCGTCATCCTCTTACGTCTCAGGCTCTCTGCTCGCTGAGACTGGCGAGATCGACCGGATGGAAGAAGATTCGCCGTCACTATCAGTGGTACTTCCAGAGGAATCTGTCATTCCGTTCGGAATGTCCGAACGCCTCTACGAGCCTAATTTTTTCGATCAGCAAAAACAACGAGAAAAGCTCAGCACTCTAATCAGAAGGTCAAGGTACTCTCGATACAGTAATGGGCGACCGGTATTCGCCGACGGCTCCTAGGTATTCTGGGGGCCGACCGACACCTGGTAACGGTGTCAATGAAATTGTCACCGGTTGAGAGCCAGGTGAAGATGATAAAACTTAGCATACGATCGGGAATCCACCGGATCAGTTTGAGTCCACCATAAAGCCCACTGGAGGTGATAATATCGAACCATTTCCCATCATGGATGCTCCTTGCCGAAGTAGTGGAAGACTCTCCCTTAGTTACGATGGGAGCTCGTCGAGAGACTGCTGTTGGAGGCACGAGGTTAACGCAATCGTATCTGAAACCAAGATACGATGCATGATCCTTCACAAGATAACCCGTCGGACCAAGGTGGGAATGGTGCAAACATTGAAGTATCAACCCGAGATGGAGGAGGTAATGGAACTGGTGGACATCAATCGGCTAATTCACCTATTTCTACCCCACTATGTATAATGGTTCGAATGGGACAAGCAAGAGGGTCGGAAGGGAATTCAAGTCATTGAACACCTTCTACCAACAGGAATCCTTCAAGACCCTCGGTAACAATTCAGAACCTGCAACGAGTTCATAATATTTTAAAGGGAGAATTGAGGATTTGCCATTGTACTTTCATGTGAAATTTAGGATTTGCCACTCATGTGAGGATGACATGTGGGCCCAGGACCCACATGTCATCCTCACAAGGAGTGGCAAATCCTAGATATCACTTTTTAGTAGTGACAAATCCTTAATTATTCCTATTTAAAATAATCTGGACCCTGCTTTGGCAGAGACTCCGGGGTATGTTCAAATTGCAAGACAGGTGTCGAAGATCCTTCAGCAGACCATGCAATGTACAGAAATATACAAGGAAGAAAGGAACTCACAAAGTCATACTATGACTTCATCCCAGCGTTTATCCCTTGGCAGGGGTCAACATGGTCGGATTGGAGACCGTCCGACATCTAGAACTCCTTAGAGATTCCGACAAGGGAGTCACAAGAGAAGACGGCTCTTCCATGAAGCCACTCCTCCCCCACGTCAAGAGGAGTGGTTGCTTGGCTCAAGTAGTCTTCGACATCACCTAAACCAGGCAGTTGGTCGAAGACGTCATACCAATGTCCAAGACCGAATTGGGGCACGAGATAATCGGTATGCCGACCAGAGCAGTCGGTCCCCCAATTGACTATAATCCGGCTCCTTTTTAAAGAAGGCGCCATGACTCAATTACAGATTGTCGAGCATTCTCGGCAAGACTCCAAGTAGTACGTTGGGCAAACAAGTTCCGACCAGTAAACTTGGAGAAATTCAATGGAACCTAAAACCCATTAGAATTCCTCCAAATATACACTACCACCATCAGAGTTGCTTGTGGTGATGACAATGTGATGGCAAATTACTTGCCCATGGTACACGAGGGATCTGCCCGGTCTTGGTTGCTCAACCAACCGGTGGAATCAATTTACACCTGGGAGCAACTCTACGACCTCTTGATCGCAAACTTTCAGGGGACATACGATCGTCCTGGAAAGGAAGACGATCTCCATCAGATCCGGCAAGAACCTAATGCGGCACCATGTGTCATTACCCTAGAGGATAATCACACTTAAGCATACGGATTACTATTCGTCTGCCCGGTAGGACACCGCTCTGATGAATAGTAAGCCTTACCAAAGTTAACGCAACAGAACAATAAGACAGAAACTGCACTTTATTACAGCAGTTAGCCACGCAAGGCTATGGTCTTTAATACAATTATTTAATTACAACGAGAAAGAGTTCCTCTCGCTTGCCTGCCCTGCTCCACCGGTCATCTACTCGTCCCACTCGCTGAATAAGGTGCCCATCTTGCCCTGGCCCTCACCTCCTGTGGCCTCTTCGGCACCTATGTATCCTTCATCCCACTCGGGATAGTTCCCGATCGAACTAGGATCTAACAAATGACAATAATAAAAAGAATGAGTACTAGTGTACTCAGCAAGCATTTATTAGCAAAGATGCACTGCATGACTCTTCTCTTTTCGTTATCATATTTTCTAGCTCATCTCTTTTCTGGAAAATAATTTACCAATATTTACTTGGCAAATTTTAATTCTAAAAAGACTACTTGTCACTCGGTAAGAAGATAAACCCCTAGTGGTCACCGTAGACTCTAATCCAAGAGACATGCATGAATTCATGGTTTGATGTATAGCACTGCACAGGCTTTGTACCACTTTACCCATAGCTACTCTGAGATCTCTTTACGCTAGGTCTCCCACATTTCCTTTGATGCGGTTTCGAGTTCAGAATATAGAACGTTTTTCATGTTACGTGATTAAGTCTCCACCCATTATTTTTTGTCGGTGTCCTGGGGCGCTCACCCTATCCTCCACCAAATTCCAATAATATTGGTTGGGCCGGTCATCCCCACACCCAACACTCCACTTTGCGGTACTATAGCGCCTTGAATCCCCCACTTCCGGACTCTTCCTACCGGTCCTGGGTTCCTCAATAACTCACACATGCAATATTACTTACCCAATGTGGGGTGTATCATTACATAACAAGGTAGCATTTTCTACCTACTGAAACAGGAAAATAGTTAGCACTTAGATACGGCCTCTTATCTGAGTAAGAGTTTTGTTGGTCCTTATATACTATCCATATGTAAAGGGTCCCGCCTCTTGTCTCTTCTCTTTTCTCTTTTCCTGCCAAGGGCCTCTTTTACCCTCCTAATATTTCTCTTGCAACACAGTTGCTCATCTCAGTTGTACTACTTTTTTCTCATTTCTCATTTCTTTTCTCTTTATCTCTTTTATCCGATTTGATTTTGAGACAAAGTTTTGATGCATGTAGATATATGATACAACAAAGTAACTTTTACATTTAATATAACTACATTGATGTTCAAGAGATAGGCTTGCCTTCGCAGTCGTAGAAAAGATCCGCGTCAGCGAAATCTGGATCAACTACTCCTGTATGCGTTGGTTCGTCCTCTGCAATTATACAACAGACACGAATAATACGTAAATGAATACTTAGTTGCTTTTGGTGCTACCATGCGTACATAAATCAGATGATTTTCTTTGTCAACAGATTTTAATTTAATAATATTTTTTGGATCCCCGTTAGGTTAGCACCCCCCAACTACGATTATTCTACGATCTATTGGCTCTGGAATCGTTGGTTGCCTACTCTCGCGTTTACTAATGACGGACCCTGGCTAGATCGTGCTAGGGATGGTATTTACCGGGGTTGTTTATTTTAATTTTTCTATCCCGACTAAATTATTTCTAACGCGTTAGACTATTTGTCTAATATAGTGAGTTCGATCGGCGATTGATTTATTTAACAAGTCTCAGATTAATATTGCACATTTTTCTCGCTTTTATTTTCTACCGGTCTGGCTACTGCTATTTATCCTCATGCAAAATTACCTTTCTACCCGTACCTAATTTCTTTCCCTTTTCTTAATTTCTCTCTCTCTCTCGCTCTCTCTAATTTAATAATAATAATTATATTATATTCTTTTCTTTCTCTCTCTCCCTTACCCCTTTGGTACGGCCGAAAGGCCCCTGGCTTCATTCTTCTTCTTCCTCTGTTCTTCTCCCCATTCCCCATTTCTCTATTTCCTCATCTCCTGGTGGTTCCTTGCTTCGGTCGAATGCTCCACCTGGCGCCGCCTCCGGCTTGGCGCTGCGCCTCCGGCCGCACCCATCTTGTCCACGCCCACGCTCGGCTTGGCTCCCTTGCGCGCCCCTGCCTCCTGGCTTGGCTGCGCCAGTGCGCTCTTGCCTCCCCCTCTGCGCTGTGGCTCGGCCCGCGCCACCGTGGCCCGGCCCGCTTGGCTTTGGGAGGAAAAGTGGTTGAGACTTGGCTTTCTTCCCCTAGTCGATTTCCCCTTTCTGCTATTTTGGTTTCTTTCTTAGGCTTGATTCAATTCTTTTGATGATTGTTGCTTTTTGCTCATGCATGGTGAATGTGATAACCGACTAGAGGGGGGTGAATAGGAGGTTTTAAAACTTTTTCACTAATTATCAATCTAAGATAATTATGAGCTAAGTCTAAACTAGATACAATTCTAGCTAAGCAATTCTACACAAGAATATGGCTAGAAAAGTAAATGCGGAAATAGTAAAGACAAGAATAAACCACAAAAGAGACGATGAGGATTTTCCCGTGGTATCGAAGACTTACCGGTCTTCACTAGTCCACGTTGAGGAAGCTTGAACCAATTAAGCCGGCTCCACAAATTAAGCCTTCCCTCGATCACTATTGGTTGCTCTTCCTCCGCTCCGGAGATGGCGAACACCGAACCACTCACAAGTGGCACCGGGCCTCTTCACAATCTTCTTGAAGAGATCACCGTGCGAACTCCCACCAAGCCGTCTAGGTGTTTGGCAAACACCAAGAGTAATAAACCTCAATCTTCGCTTGACGGCAAACAAGTGCTAAGGATCAATCTAGAATGAATGCACTTGAATTTTGGCTCAACTACCTCACAATGAATGGACAAGTGTATTGGAGGTGTAAAGAGGATGCTCAAGGATCAAAGGATGTTAAATGAAGTCTCTCATCCTGCCCTTGAGCAGGTGGAGGGGTATTTATACCCCCTCACACAAATACGACCGTTGGGGGGCAAAACCCCAACTTTTTCAGCAAATGCGGTAGTACTGCCATGTAATGGCCGGTACTACCACACCTTCTCAAAACGCACAATCACGGCTAGTGCAGACGCATTAAATGCTCTGAAATAGTCGTTGAAAATTTCAGCGCAGTACTACCGCCATGCAATGTGCGGTAGTTCTGCTGTGCAGTCATACTGAAACCTAAGAGCGGTACTACCGATTCACTTTGAAATCCAAAAGGATACTCTCTGGAAAAAACGTACCGCTGCCATTTCAAAAATACCGAGGCGCGGTAGTTCCGCAGAAGGAATGTGGTCATACTGTGATGCGGTAGTACCGTCGAGTAAAATCGGAACTACCGCTCATTGGATGAGCAACCAAACCAAAACCGGTGTCACTCTGGAAAATACGTACCGCCAACTAATCTTCGGTACGACCGGGTTACGGTAGAACCGTACCACCATCCCGGTCATACTACTGTGCGGTAGTACCGCCAACATCAAGCTGGTACTACCAATTTTCCAGAGAAAAGCATAGTTGGTTTTCAAAACAAATTCTAAGTGCATGCATGATCCTATATTGATCCAAATGACACAAGAACATGCTATCAAGCTACTAGTCATGATCACTCTTAATAGTACGTCATTTAACCTACAACCCGGTCTTCCATCCATTTCTCCTAAGACCAGTAAAACTAAAAAGGATCCTAGACTACTTGTACCTTGTCTTTGAACCATATTGATCTTCATGTTGACCTTTAGCATGCATCTCTAGGTTGTCATATTCATCATTGGGACTTAACCTTATAAATACTCAATAAACATGTTAGTCCCATAAACATATATTGTCATTAATTACCAAAATAATTTTTAGGAGCCTAGATGCTTTCAGCTGGATGGTGGGCTACCTTGGGCTAGCTACGATGGGGCTCGAGGCCTTTCGCACGTCGGGGAGTGCGAGGCCGTCAAGTGCATGTGGTTAGGCTGATGGTACGCCGTCGCCACAGCGACCTCACCTCCGGTATACTCCTCCTTTCCTTTCTCCTCTACTCCCTCCTTTGCTCTGTGATGGCTATGTGTGGATGATATTGCTACTGTGTGTGCTCTCTGTGCACTTTGTAGTTCATATGGTGGGTTTCCTTTTTGACAAGATGAAAGTGGGGGTGAATGGTGGGCTACCTTGTTTGGCCGGGTTGGGAATGGATTGGCAGTGGTGGTGATGCTGGCCTTGTGGCGATGATGGTGCTCTTTGGTGCTCCCTTCGGTCGCTTCTGGTCCTTCTTGTCCTTGTCGTCTTGGCGTGGTCCTTGGCGGTTGTTGTCGATTTTTGTTGTCACTACTATCGTCTTGGCTCCATCGTCTTCCCCAACTCCTTTGCTCCTCTCCTATGGTTGTTCTCTGTGGGTGAACTTGGTTGTGGCAATGGTGGTGGTGATGCTAAGGGCTTGCTGGCTTGCTCTCTGGTGCTTGCCTTGTAGTGGTAGTGAGCCTGCTTGGGCTTTGGCTTTCTTGGGGTGTGGTTACTAGCTTGTGGCTTTGATGTTGATTGGCTTGCTTGTGCTCTGTTGGTGGCCTTCGGCTGTGAAAGAATGAGATGCTTGTGTTGGCTTTGTTGAGTGAGAAAGGCTTAAGAATGGAAGGCTTTTCGGTTGGCCTCTTTCTCTTGGCATGTGCATGTCATTTTTGCCCTTCTCTTATCTACTTGGCTCTCACATTGGATTGTGGGTTCATGGACCTTTGGTCCAAAGGGTGTCTCTCATACTATGCTTCGGATTTTCTGCGGTTTGAGGTAAGTTGGTATAACGTGGGTGTCGGATTTTCTATAATTGTCGGGTGATGAAACCCACTGAAGTGAGATGGTGCCGACTGACCTAGATTGGTTTGGGAACCTCGATGAACTTCCTGTGATCTGACGACAATCCCTCTTTACTCTAACTTCCATTTATAGTTTTTGGCTTGCTACTGGTCTTTTGGTTGTTGGCGGACGATGGAAATGAGGGCAATGTATCGGGTGGCCGAGGAATGGGTTCGACTGGCTGGCGATAGACAGACAAGAGATGCAAGGTTTTGGCGAGATGCAATATTTTATTATTTTCTTTTGTAATGTATTCAATGCTGTAATTTATATTCTAATCTGGTGTAAATAATTCTTGTAATTTATTTGAGAATGTAACAATGTTGTATTATTACTTTCAAATTCATTTGAAATTTTTGGAGATGGATTTCTTGTAATAAATTCCGAGTTTGTATTAATGTTTTAATTTCGCTTGTAATGAATTCTGATGATTGACTTTGAGTTATACCGATGTTGTACTTTTGTTGAAATAATTCATATTGTAAATCATGTTGATGAACTCTTGAGAATATAATTTATATGAAATTGTTTGGCGATGTGTTCGATATCAACATGAGCTTATGTTTTTTTTTGTTTTAGCTGAATTTAATTTACTACTAATTACCGATTATCATTGTTTGGATTAGTTTAAGTTGTCGGGTTCTCACACCTAATGAAACTCTTCGGCAGTATATCAAGAGGTTCAACCAGGTTCGTAACTCCATTCCTGAGGTCACAGATTCATCTGTTATTTAGGCTTTCAAAGCAGGTGAAAGCATCTAGGCCCCTAAAAATTGTTTTAGTAATTAATGATAATATGTGAATATGGGATTAACGTGTTTATTGAGTATTTACAAGGTTAAGTCCTATCGGTGAATTTGATGACGTAAAGATGCATGCTAAAGGAAAACATGAAGATCTACATGGCTTGAAGACAAGGTACAAGTAGTCTAGGATCCTTTTATGTTTTACCAGTCTTAGGAGATTTGATTGGAAGACCGGATTATAGGTTAATTGTCGTACTATTAAGAGGGATCATGACTAGTAGCTTGATAGCATGTTCTTGTGCCATATGGATCAATTTAGGATCATGCATGCATTTGTATTTGAATTTGAAAGCTCTAAGTGCATTTGTCAAAAATCGGTAGTACCGTAGTTATAATGGCGGTTGTACCGCTTTGTGCGGTATGACCGCGCTTTACTTGGCGGTAGTACCGGATTTTGAAGGCTTCAGCCAACTAAGCGCTAATACGGTACGATCGGCTCTTGGAGCGGTACAACCGCAATCGCGTTGAGAATCGGTTGTACCAATTTTCGGATGAACCGAATTTTAGTTGGCGGTTCAAGAAAACCAGAATATATGTAATTTCGACCCGGAGCTCTCTTTGATAATCGGTTGAACCGCATTTGTGAAACGGTTGAAGCGCGCTGCGGTTGTACCAATTTTTCTAAGGCGGTTCATATTTTCTAAAGAGCATGTCATTTCAGCAGATTTGGAAACCCTACGATCGGTTGTACTGCGCGTCAATCGCGGTTCAACCGGCGATCTTGATTATCGAATTTAGTTGGCGGTTGTGCCGAACGGAAAATCCAACGACTATGTCGAGTATTAAATGCCTCTGTTCTAGCCATTACGGAGTTCGACACAAGTCCGGTTCAACCAAGACCCTAGATGGCGGTTATCTGAGAATCTCACCGAAAGTTGGGGATTTGGTCCCCAACGGTCATAATTGTTGGTGGGTGCTATAAATACCCCCCCAACTGCCCTTGGACAGGTGGCTAGTGAACATTTAACATCCTTAGAGCCTTGAGAGCCAAGTGCATTCACTCAACACCTAAATTCTCTTGTGCATTCATTGTGAGGTAGTTGAGTTCATTCAAGTGCATCAAATCATTCTAGATTGATCCTATTGCACTTGAGTGCCATCAAGCGAAGGTCTTGGTTTGTTACTCTTGGAGTGTTGCCGAACTCTTAGACGGCCTTGGCGGTGGAGCACGGTGATCTCTTCAAGAAGATTGTGAAGAGGTCCGGTGCAAGCTTGTGAGTGGTTTGGTGTTCACCATCTCGGAGCAGAGGAAGAACAACCATAGTGATCGAGGGAAGGCTTAATTCGTGGAGCCGACTTGAGTTATCAAGCTTCCTCAACGTGGACTAGTGAAGACCGGCAAGTCTTCGATACCACGGGAAAACATCGTTGTCTCATTGTGGTTATTCCTAATCTTTACATTTCCGCAATTATATTTCTAGCTTGTTTATTGTGTTTGAATTGCTTAGCTAGAAGTGTAACTTGTTTAGACTAAGTTATTAATTAGCTTAATTTGTTAAATTGTTAAAAAGTTTAAAAACCTCCTATTCACCCCCCTCTAGTCGGTTATCCTTGATCCTACAGCAGGGTTAAGGAATCGACGATTTACGGAGGACATCGCAATGAATCCTCCACGAACGACCGTCGAGCTATTCGACATGGCTGATAGATACGTAGCCTCCAGTGAGGCGGTTGAATGGAACAAGGCCATTGATCGGAATGGGAAAATCCCTTAACCTGACCTGGGTAAGCAAGAAAAGAAACACAAGAAGGCTCTTAAAGGTAAGAAGAATCGCAAGCCCAGAAATAAAGAGATCCTTGCAATTCCTAATAAGCTCACCAAGGGTAAGAAGGACTATTCCGATCGCAACAAGGTGAAAGCTCTGACCGATGAGTATAAAAAGAACAAGAAGTGGTGTCTACTTCATCAGGCGGCAGGGCATGATTTGCGCACTTGCCGAGCCTAGCAGAAGAAGTTAGAAGATTACTATTCAGGTAAAGGTCTTTTTCCTTCCATACAGGAGCTCGGAGAACCAAGCTCCAAAAAAGACAAGGATGGCGACGAAGAGATGGAGTATCAGGAGCCACAACACACCGTCGACATGATCTTTGGCGGGTCCTCCTCATACGAGTCCAGGCTCTATCCGAAGGACGTGGAACGGGAAGTGAACCTCACCAAATCTCCGATCACCGTCAATCCATCTAGATGGTCGAAGATAGTCATCTCCTTCAGTTGGGAAGACTGCCACATCCCCTTAACTCGACCAGGTAGGTTTCCTATTGCCGTAGAACCTACTATAAATAATTGCAAAGTCAATCGAGTTTTAGTAGATGGTGGTAGTTCTCTAAATATTTTGTTTACAGGAGCTTTAGAAGAAATACAAATTCCCAAGTCTAAGGTAAAGCATGTGAAGTATGCCTTCCGTGGTATAGTTCCAAGGTCTACCGCTAAATCGATAGGGCAACTTTCCCTACCGGTTATATTCGGAAGACCAGATAACTTCCGAACAGAGAGGATTTTATTTGATGTAGTAGAATTTGAAACTGCATACAATGGAATTCTTGGCCGTCCGACGTTAGCGAAGTTCCTGATAGCTACACATTACGGTTATCAGAGTTTAAAAATGCTAGGACCAAAATAGGTCATTACAATTTGAGGGGATAGAAAGATGGCATATGAATGCGATCGTAAATCCCTAGAACTGATCGATGAACTTTCGACCAGAAATACTAATCTGCCTTCCGCGCAGGTCAACCACTCAAGACCAAAGATGGCTCCAAAGCCCTCCAACCAGATCAAGGAAGTTCCACTCGACAAGGACGCTTCTCTGGAAAGTGTCAAAGCGTCGTTTGGACTCGAAAATGCTAGCGCAACCTTCCAAAAGATACTGGTCGGGACAGGACTCGATCCTAAGTAGGAAGGGTTGCTCGTCTCCTTCCTTCGAGCCAATTCGGATATATTCACCTGGCAGGTATCTGATATGCCTAGAGTCCCCAGGGAGGTGATCAAGCACAGGCTAGCTCTCCGGCCTGACAAAAAACTGGTCAAGCAAAAGCTAAGTCGCTTTGCACCAGATTGGAAGGAGGCAATCCAGTAAGAGATTGACAATCTTCTCAGGGCTGGATTTATACATGAGGTCGACCACCTAGAGTGGCTCGCCAATCCTATAATGGTTAGAAAAGTAACGAAAAATGACGAATATGTATCGATTTCACATATCATAATAAAGCTTGTCCGAAAGATGATTTTCCCCTTCCACGTATCGATAAGATTGTAGACTCTACTTCCAGGTGCGAGTTATTAAGCTTTTTATATGTGTATTTAGGGTACCACCAGATTAATATGAGTAGAGATGATGAAGAGAAAACTTCTTTCATCACACCATAAGGCACTTATTGCTATGTTAAGATGTCATTTGGTATCAAATATGCTGGTGCTACTTTTCAGAGACTAATGCAAAAAAAAAACCTTTAGTCTGCAGATAGGTTGAACCTTAGAAGCCTATGTTGATGCCCTGGTCGTAAAGAGCGTCAATGCTGGCGATCAAATTTATGACCTACAAGTAACTTTCAATAACTTAAGAAGGCATAATCTTAAGTTAAATCCAGAGAAGTGTGTGTTTGGAGTTTCTTCTGGAAAGCTTCTTGGATTTCTAGTTTAGACTATAGGAATTAAAGCGAACCTAGCAAAAATAGCAATCATCGAACAGATGCGCCCTCTGACCACACAGAAAGAAGTCCAAAAACTAACCGGCTGTATGGCAACGTTAAGTCGTTCCATAGCACGTTTGGGAGACAAGGGATTACCTTTCTTTAAAGTTCTTCGGAAATATGGAAATTTCGAATGGACTAAAGATGCAAATGATGCCTTTGAAGAGCTCAAAAGGTACCTTGCGAATGCTCCGATCTTAGTATCTCCAAGATCGGGAGAAATATTGTTAATATACCTGGCCGCAACGTCACAAGCAGCTTGTGTTGTACTGGTCGTAGAACGTGACATTATCCAACGACCAGTATATTATGTAAGCGAAGTCTTACATGGACCAAAGGAATGATATCCAGAAATACAAAATTTGCTATACGGTCTCCTTATGGCTTCAAGGAAATTAAGGCATTACTTTCAGACCCACAAAGTGGTCGTACCTACTAGATATCCTCTTGGTCAAGTTCTCGGAAATAGGGAATCATTAGGACAAATAGCAAAATGGGTGGCCGAGCTTAGGGGCTTCGATCTCCATTATATTTCACGAATAGCAATTAAGTCCTAGGCTTTAGCAGAATTCCTTGCTGAATGGACAAACCCTGAACCCACCCAAGGGCCCGAGTATGAACACCATGAAGAGTGGACCATGTACTTTGATGATTCATCGATGATCAAAGGCTTGGTGGCTGGAGTTGTCCTGATATCTCCTACTGGAGAACAAATTAAGTATGTCATTCAGTTAAACTTTCCTGCTACAAATAACATGGCAAAGTACAAGGGTTTACTGGCAGGACTCCGAGATGCCAAAGTGCTCGGGATTTATAGATTACTAGTGAAAGGCGATTCTCAACTAGTAGCGAATCAAGTTGGGAAAGAGTATCAATGATCAAGTCCCAAGATGTCATGTTATCTAGCGGAAGTACGGAAACTCGAAAGGCACTTCTTCGGTCTCCAAATCCAACATATTTCTAGAAAGGACAACATTCTGGCAGACTAGTTGGCATGGATGGCTTCCTCAATATTACTTGTCCCACCCAGAGTTTTTCTCAAACAACTTGATACACCCTCGGTGGTTGAGCTTTCCGAAGACAAACATGCTCCACTGGAGGTCATACAGATCGATCCCTGATTGGATGACATCAATCTACAATTATCTTCAGCATGACACACTTCCTGAAGATGATGTAGAGGCTAATCGTACAGCTCGAAAAAGCCAAATAATACACTCTGATCGAATGTACCCTTTACAAACGGGGAGCTCACGGAGTGTTGATAACATGCATATATCAAACGGATGGTATCAAATTTCTATCCGACATACATGGAGGAGTATGTGGAGCGCATCATTCCTACAGAACCCTGGTCGGTAAAGCCTTTAGGCAGGGATATTACTGGCCAACTGCCCTCCATAATGCAAAATATCTTGTGACAGTGTGTACAATGTCAATTTCATAGCCGACAAGTGCATCAGCCGGCACAAGCTTTGTAAACAATACCTCTTTCTTGGCCTTTTGCAACCTAGGGATTAGATATTCTAGAACCTTTCCCAAAAGCACCTAGGGGCTTTGATTTTCTTTTTGTCATGATTGATACATTCACAAAATGGATAGAAGCTGAAGCTGCCAAGAAATCCATCACAAAAATATGATAACACGATTTGGTATACCTAGTCGTATAATCACAGATAACAATACTCAGTTCTCGAGCAGGAATTTTCTGAAATTCTGCGAAGATCAAGGTATCAAAATACATTACGCTTCCGTGGCTCACCCACAGAGTAACGGGGTAGTTGAGCGAGCTAATGGCATAATAATACAAGGAGTTAAACACTGAGTATTCGACCAGTTAATAAAATGATCAGGAACTTGGGTTCAAGAATTGCCCTCTGTATTATGGGCTGTTTAGACCACGACTAGTCGTGCGACCGATGAAACATCCTTTTTTCGTCGTAGTCTAGCCGTAGATGATCTGGTTCTCAGGAAAATTTAGAGCCAGACAAATTGCACTAAGCTTTCTCCTAAGTAGGAAGATCCATACACTGTGGTCGAAGTAAACAGACCAGGTTCGGTACGACTTGCCATGTCCGATAGGCGTGTTATGTCTAATTCTTGGAATATTGATCAATTACGTAAGTTCTATGTATAAATATTCTTTTCATTTACAATTTCAATAAAGTTGAATTATTTCCTTCCTTTCCGATGAGTGATGTTGTTTATATTTTGATTATCTATTTGCCTGGTCACACACTATTGTTGTCTAAGATCATCAGAGAAGATCTATTACCCTCCGACATCTTTCTAAAGGATATCTTTTACTTTTTGGCTTTGACATAGTTCTCAAAACGCCATGAGGGTCCTTATTGTGACCGTCACAAAGATGGTTCTCACGAATGACCACACACTCTTTTCTCATAGAAAAGAAAAGTAAAAGGAATATCACATAGACAACTAGATATAGTTACTTATATGCTTAAGGAATTAAATATTTTCTTTCTTCACTTCAACATTTTGTTCTTCTCTTATTTTGAAACTGGTCGAGACACGAAAAACCTCCTAGTCAAAATATCTCCTCTCTACATGTGGTTCTGCCCACTGGAAGGAGTTCCTAGTGACGGCCTTTTTTCTATGATCTTTGTTACCAGACAGAACTTGAGAACGAATACGTTTCGCGAAGTATCAATCATATCTTTAGTTCTTAGCACTTTTGATGACAGCTTGGATTATATATATATATATATATATATATATATATATATATATATATATATATATATAGTTATCTTTTTTTTTTGCATAATTTCTTATCATTCATATCATCAACACAAGCCTTATGACATCTTTTGACCATAAAATGTACTAAATGGTATTTCGATTATGGAAATAGATCTAAAGCTAGTCAAAATCATATGCTGGTTCCGACCAAGATGGTTTCATAGTGCAAACTAGATCTTTTTTACAACATAATCAACACATACTTTGTACGTTGGTCGTAACATGTGCTCTTAGTCTACTGCTTCCTTAGTAAAATTTTCTACTACACAAGCAATCGAGGGCTAGGAAATATATGAGTACTCAACAAGTTGAGAGACAAATATAAGCTTTATTGATGACAAAAGGTAAGTTTTTACATTAAATTTTTTTACATCTATTTACTCCTCGGAGCCACTAGACTAGTTGCTGTGGGATGGAGATCCGACCTTCACCTCCTTTGCAACCTTGTTCCCGAAGGGTTTTAACCCCCTCGAAGATCTTGGCCGCATCTTGCTCTGAGCAATTGAAGTCTGCTTCAAGTGTTTGGAGATTGAGAGAGGGGTCAGAGGCTTTAAGCTTTGCCAAAGCAAAGCTAACTCCATCCACAACAGCGTCTCTCATGGTCTTCGCATGGTTTCTCCGAGTGGTTACGAGTAGGCCTTGGAGAGTCTCGAGCTGTCGACCAAGACAGTTCGCCTTCTCAGTCGTCTCCCTTGAAGACAACAAAAATGCTTCCACTCCCATGTCGGAAAGCATCTTGTTGAAGGCAAGAATCTTCTCTTGAAGATTCCTCTCGAGCTCCTTCTCCTTGTTTTGCTCGAACTCAAGAACTTTATATGTTCTTTCTAGCTTTTGAGCTTGCTCTGCACAAGTATATCAGAGTTAAAGAAATAAACTAAAAACACGTAGTAAACTGGTCAAATTTATGATCAGTTACCTTGAGTCTTTTTCTCGAAAGCTTCAATAGCTTCCTTATGCTTGAGGGAGATCCAATTAAATCTGGTCGACCAGTCTTCAATCGACTGATCTTTGGCTTTGCACCTCTCCTGAAGTGTAGCTATGACAGTTCCCTTAGCCTTAGCTTCTTTTTCAAAATTCTCCAATTCTGTCAATTATGATAAGGGGAGAGTAAAAAAATAACAAGGAACACAATAGCAAAAAGGGAAGAAGAAGTCAAAAAGAAGTACTTACTATTCAATCAAAGATTTGCTTTTTCTAAAGAAGTTATTCACTGGGTCAGCTCTCCGACCATGAGAATATTCTCCACCATATGCTACAAAAATAAAAAAAAGTAAACTTCTTTAAGTTTCACACAAACTCCACAAAAATGCCATAAGAGTAGTCATAGGTATTTACTTGGACCGTCTTGTCCGCATAGTTGGAGTAAATGATCCCAGAATCTGTCTTTGATTGACAGTATGAGATCTTCCTCCACCAAACGTCCTCGAGTCTTTTATTATCAAAGACTCGTGATCAGTTGGGGATGTTATTGGGATGAGGAGGCCTCCTAACTAAGGAAGAACTCCTCTCCTCACGATCAATGAAGTAAGAAGGAAGCAGATTTGCTTCCTCCTCTTCGACCATTTTGGTCCCAGTAGTGGGCAGAACCTACTGGGGATCTTCTTCAACCTCTGTCTCCTTAGACGGGGTCAGAGCCGTCAAGGATTCCTGGGAGGTAGGAGCAGGCATTGGCACCTCCACCCGCTCAGGGGCTGGCTTGACCATCCTTTCTTCAAGAGTTTTCTCCTGAGGAGTACCCTGATCAGAAGTGACCAGAGTACCAGAGGATCTATGAAAACAAAAAAAGGAAGGACAAAATACAAGAAAGTTTAAAGGTATGAGTTTATGTAAAAAATTTCATTAAACATACCTGGTTATCTTGGCCTTGAAGTTGAAACGCCTTGGAGCAAAGTCCAGAGCGCTCACTTTCCTTTTTTTTCTTTTCGACCGACTTTACCAGTTCTGTTCCGGTAGGGCTGGTCGGACCCTTTGCACCCTCCGACTGGAGGTCGGAAGTAATCTCCCGACCACCTGTTCAGAAGTTGTGGCTTCATCGACCATTGGAACAGCTTCTACAGGAGCAACTGTCTGGTCGGTCACGGTCACTTCGGAATCTATGACCACCGCAATTCCGATCGGTGGGTCTTCTTTCTCTCCCACCTAATTATAAATTAAGGTTAGTTTGGCGATGAAAATTTTAATCTAGAATGTATACTTCCATTCGGTGCTCTTTTTTTTTCATAGGAGAAAGAGTTGGCTTAAAATAAAAACTCTTAAGGTTATAATAAAAGCCTACCTCCGAGGGGCCACCATCCTGAGTGGTCGTTGGAGCAGAAGTGGTTGGAGCAACGATAGGATTCAAGCTCTCGATGAGCTCGCTGCTCTCTGATCCGACCAACTACACATAAAAGGGGTGTTATGATATACTGATCGAAAAATACATAAACGATGAAGAGATGTTGTTATTTGTTTTACCTTAAGTCTTTCTATCCTTTCTTCTGGATAAGTAGCCACCAAAATCCGAGGGACATCAGCCTTTTCACTGGGTTCCCCGGCACAGATCATCTTGATCTGATCTCTGATTTCTTCAGGGGAAAGGGCTATAAAAAAAGAATAAGAAGAGAAGGAGAGACTTTGAGGTTACAAAATAATCAATTAAAATAAATCAAACTGGTCAGAATTTTTTAGGACTTACGTTCTGAAGAATCCTTGCTCGTATCATCCCGACCAATGTACCAAAGCATGACACGTTCCCAGAACTCCAGAGGACTTATTCGGCGTGTGGAGAAGTCTTTCACCACATGCCAAGAAGTCAGACCTCTGATGCTAAGGTGGTTGATGGCATCGATCCATCTCCCTACCTTTCCCTCCTTTGAGGAGGATCGCCACCGAGGGTTCTCAACTGCCACCCGACCAGCGAAGTAGAGGTTGTCGTCTTTGTTGAGCGTTATGTAGAACCATTTCTTCTTCCATGATGACCATGAAGACTTGGAATACATACGAATGTACTCCTCAGCTTTCCCATCGTGGAGACGCAAAGTGCACTCCCCGAGTGACGCCATCGATTTCCCCGACTTTACCATCTTGTAGAAGTATCTGAGGACCTCCAGAACTGGTGGAATCCCTAGATAAGCGTCGTAGAGTTAGATGAAGATGCTAAGGTCGGTGATCGAATTAGGAGCGAGATTCACCAACTCAACATACGCGAGAAAAATGGGTATTTCTCCCTCGTTGTCACTAGGGAAGTGCTCTCTGACCGCCGATCTCCAATAAATCAAAGCCTTGTTGGGAAGCATCCCGTTCTTCTTCATACCCTCAAGCTTCTTTTCGCTCAAATTCGAAGGCAGACAGTTGGAGATGGGATCTGACATTGTTTGTTTTTTTGGCAAGAAGGTGGAAGAAAATTAAAGGTGATTCTGAGAGTGTAAAATCCCTAAGATGGTGCACTGCGGGGGTTTTATAAGGGTTTCCCTTTAATTGCTAAAAGGAGTTGCTCGAAGCCCAAACAACACGAAACTCTTTGCTTTCCTAGGCAGTTCCTCAATTTTAAAGTGAATGCCAACCACTTTGTTACCCTCACTATTAAACAAAGGATTTCTCGATATAGATCTCATCGGAGGAAGTTTACATTACAAATTCACTCAAAAGTTCGGGGGCTAGCTGACGAGGATTAAATTCCTAAATATTACTTTAACATTTAATTAAATACCATATGACCTTTATGGTCGTAACCCCCATGGTTAACGACCCCTGTGGTCGTGAGAATCCCAGAGGTTACTCTGTGAGTACCCTGGTTGGAGAGGCCCTGTACCTATTACCTGACCAGTTAACTGCTCATACAATATTTGAACTGGTACTTGAATCTGATTCCAAGTATATCTCTTCCGTGTGATGAATGGAACACGTGTCTTATTTGCTCCAAACCACACGACGCTTTTCAGCCCTAAGTTACTAATAATAACTACTATACAGTTTCTGCCCATGTTTGTCTCCCGCTAACACCAACCGGCGATCTGATGACAACAACTGCTTCCCTGACCAAACGCAACGTTTCCAAAAGGTGCCTTCTCCAGGAGTAACTAGTGTCTCTTTGCTAAGTATTTAAGGGTGAATGACAAACAACAAAAGGGACGATTGGAAGACAATCAAGAAGAGAACAACTGAAGCATAACAAGCAAGATACTCAATGTAATTAGGGTTAGTCTGTCGCCTTGTCAAAGACATTCCTGTAAAATCCAGTTCATTTTAATAAAAAGCAACCCTATTCTCCTCCAAGAATTCCTAGTCATTTTCCTTATTTTATTTCGTAAGATCGGCAACTTAATAGAGTACTGCATGGATCATGCACTTTTTCCTGTGGTTATGTATACATCCGTTTGATGGTAATATTAGTTTAGGATATAGTTAGATGAGTGTAATTAACATTGGCAGTAAGTACGGATGCACCACTCTTTGATTCTACCATGACAATTCAATAACTTAAGACAATGTCAAGATCAGTCAACATATATTTGTAATTTTTGACAATATAGTGATTCACAACTAGGTAGCAAATAGTAACAAGAGCACTGCATTGTACAATAGGCAATATGAAAGAAAAACGGGGAAAACAATCCATAGTAAACAATGATGCAGCATCAGTAATCAGTCACATAAGTCATGTACTTTCTCAACAAAATCAATCTAACTATACCTATTGGTGTATAATGTTCTTCGATCTAAATGATAATAGAGCATTGTTGCATAGTACGATAGAGAAATATAGTTGTATACCTATATCCTTGTCAATACAACATATTTTTTTTGTTAATGGTAAATACAATAAAAAACAGGTGATGTTTCTTCTAATATGACAATCATTTTGTCATCATAATTATATATAGAACAATTTGTTCAAAATTTTCAAAAAAAGAGAAGTGCATTCTCAATGACTCCCAATACCCAAATCTACCCATAACATGCACCATCAATTATTTTCTAATTTTTACAAATTTTGCAAACGAATTTCTTGCATATAGCGTAGCTAACAATTAGTTTTGTTCCAAAAAAAATCAGTGGAAAAGAATTCATCAGCCACATCATGTTTAGGTTGTTTAGTATTTAGGAAAAAAACAACTTTGCATACCTCAAGGACAACATACTTTAGTGTGCCACAAGCTGCGTGAAGAAGGCCTACTCCCTGGAACATAAAAAAAAGAACTCTTACTTAGCACCTCTACCTGAATAGAAATATAAGTAGGCAGTATCAACAAAAGAAACCACCGAACAATCTAAATTTACATTTTGGGACAGTGTGCTAAGTCCAAAATCAGAAACTCTCAAGTTTCCACGCAAATCAAGAAGCAGGTTTTCAGGCTACAGTACAAACATCAAATTGTCAAGCATGAGAAAATAGAATTAGTGAATAAGACAAAAGAAAGTGACACATGTGTCTCTTATCGAGAACAAACCTTCAAATCTCTATGATAGACTACTTTGCTATGGCAATAATCAATGTCATCAATAAGCTGCTGGAAGTACTTCCTAGCTTCATTTTCACGAAGCTTTCCTTGGCAAGCCTACAAATATTTGATGTTAACAATGGTTAACATTTGAAGAAAATATGCAATAATCAATCAAAAAAGTGCTTCCACACCCCCAAAAATGAAATTGCATAACTCCACACCTGTATACCGCATCAAGGAGTACCCGTCGCCACCCGGCCGCTGCGCCATCCCGCGAAGGAAGCCGAGGCGGGAGACGGTGACCACGAGAACCGCCGGGTGCAGCAGTGACTCTGGGCCTGCTGGCCCACAGTGGAGGAGAGCAGAGGTGGAGAAGGAGGAGGCCCGTCGGGAGAGGACCCTCCAGGCCACGGCGACGGCGGCCATCAGGGTAGAAACTAAAACCCTAGCGAGCGGGTACACAAGGAGTGCTGTGCGGGGAGAAGAATGCGACCGCAATGCCAGGAAACGATCGGACAATCGAGAAAAGCAAACCCGCATTCGACGACTCGCAACAGAAGGGACAATCGAACGATCGAGAAAAGCACCACCGTGCATCAGACGACACACAAAAAATGGTCCGCATAATTGATAAACACATGAAAATCTCCCACTTAGAAAATAACATTCATTAACCATAAATGTGTCAATCACTACACCATCCTCAATAGTCATTTCTCAAAGGCCCCCTTAGGATCACAAGTGATTGAAAATGGAGGACTTTGGAGATCTTCTATCATAAAAGGGAGCAATAAGAATTGTGCTATGTATGTATACAATTATCCCTTTCCAGTAAAAAAAGATGGATCTAAAACTGATGGACCAACTGTTTGTATCAATATGTTACACCTAAGGATGCAGTGTATTGTATCTGTATATTGTTTGTGCAAAATAATATAAATACTTTTATACCAAGTGAAAACCAGTAAAAATAATCGTGCATAGAGAATGATCGTTCATGCACAGCCTAGGATTTCTTTAAGTTCCAAGAAAAAAAATACAATGGTTCATTCTCTATATTCAGTTTGCTTTACTTCCTAGTTCCCGTAACTTTTAATCTAGTTTTGCTAAAATCAACCACTAAATTCTTAGGATTCCCATTTGCAACACTGTGCTACCATAAACCTAACCAGCAAGGATATAGACCTAATGAATACCATGAAATTGAAATAACAACAAATACATTCAGAAGTGGAGTTTGCTCATCCTGGCCTGATCCATGGCGAGATCGAAGTAGTTGTGATAGGGCCTCGAATTATGCACCTCCCTATGACAAGGTAGTGCACCTCGGCAACCAGCTAAAAGCCTGGAACTCGAGTAAGTAAAAGCCACTACGCTCGCAGCAAGCGTGTACCTGCATTGCAGAAACCTATCAATTTACACCTCCAGCAACAGTAACAGTGTTGTGCCTAAAATGGAGAAATTTTTTAGCTCTGTGCTAGTGAGTTCAGAGCGCAACCTGCACTCGTTGTAGCAGCGAAAGGAGTCACCGGACCAGCCCGGCATGGTATCTGTGGCCATGACGGAGAGCGAGACCAAGCAGAACATGACGGCAGAAACCCTAAACCTTGGCTCAACCCTCCTGAGCTCCGCATGCAGTATCTTCTTTGGGATGCCGCCAAGGAGCCATCTCTTGGACCCTCACGCCGCCTCCGTCGGCGCCGCCAACTGACAAGGTGGCGGGTTCACCTCTGTAGCCAATCGGACAGCACACAAAGAAAGCGACAGCCGAAACCACAAGGAAGAAAGTGACAGGAAGAGAAGAGGCGAACGGGTGGTGGTGCCGTATCTTCTCTGGGACACCGCCAAGAAACCATCTTTTGGACCCCACACTACCTCCGCTGGCACCGCCGACCATCGCGGTGGCGACTTTGCCTCCGTAGCCAATCGGACGACACACAACGAAAGCGACAACCAAAACCACGAGGAGGAAGAAAGCGACAGGAAGAGAAGAGGCGAATGGGTGATGGCGGTGACGAAGACCAAGATGATGGACGAATGAGAGAAACAAGGAGGAAGCGAGAGCAGCAACATAGACGAGGAGGAGGAAACAAAGGGGTCGTGCTGACGAATAAAGAAAGACAAGACGCATGGGAAATGAGAGAGCAGACCGACGTGGCGAGACAGGGAAACACATAGGAACGCAACGCCCGGATCCAATAGAACGGTGGACATGAGCAAAGCGCCATCCGACGGGTAGGGGAAAAAGGCACACATGGCCACCCTCAATGAGCCCCATTCCAGCCTCCTTTTATAAAGAAGGATTTTGTTGGGTCATAGCAAGGAACTTGATTGTATACTAATCATGTGGCTAACTTATGTTAGTCTAAAATATATATATTCCCGTGCAAACATTTTCCCTATTTTTATAAAAAAAGAACCTTACCTCTCATTGGTGCAAAATGTATTGCAAAACTTTGCCTTTGGACCTCTGGAAACGAAAATGGATCACCTGCGTTGAAGAACAAAATGCAAAGAGGCTACAATAATTTGCATTAGAGGCATGTTTCCACCGTTGGATCGAATGTGAACGATTCATATCATCTGCTACAGTGCTGACCGAGATTGCTACAATATTTAAATAGTAATTCCGCGGTAGCAATTGCATCCGTATCTTTTGCTTTTGGATCCAATGACTTGAATGCTTAATGCACAACAATGTAACTGCGAGGACCCCGGCTTATTTGGCTTGTAATGCTTAGTCATCTATCGACCCTAGCATCACAAACAAAATAACCCGTGTCTTCGAGATATATATACTTCCCAGAAATGCAGTATACACACCCCTTTACAAAATCATGCATCAATTCCATTCAATACATAGAACCAAAGCACGAACTAGATTAAACCAAAGACATACATAATAGCGAGTTATTACAAAAGGGCCGACAGGCCAAATAACCACTAAGAAAGATAAATAACAGCGGAAGCAAAAGCCATAAGATGGCGATAAACAAAAGCCGTACGGTTTGCCTAAAGCCCACAAGGCAACCGACCGGGCCGCCAAGCTAGTCGTCCCATCCACCGCACATCTCACAAAAGTAGGGCCCTTGGGGCTCCACCTCCTCTGCAACAAATTGATTAAGCAAAGCAAATGAGTACAAAAATGTACTCGCAAGACTGACGTGTAGTGTAACAGACCTATACATATGCTACATGCAAGCTTCTTTAAGTGGAGGCTGTAGGTTGTTTTTAGCATAAAGCAAGTTTTCATTTGCAATAATTAAATAGATTCAAAGCAGTTTTACAATTCATTTTTAATTTGCAAATAACAGTGAGACAATAACATAATAACAATAGATAGATGACAACAACAATCCTGGAAGTGACTAACCCAATAGCCACCACAACAATATCATGAATTACCCATTCATACCACTCATGTCAAGTTTTAATTAAAGGTTATAGTCTAACTCTCGAAAGACCTCCCAAAGCGTGTCCATAACCTAGGACAAGGCTATTCGAATAGTTTGAACCCTGCAGGGGTGTACCAATATACCCACACGTCAGACCACCTTTTCGCCAAGCTATTTAGCACACTTCCTTTTGTATGCCGGCACGGCTAAGTCCTACGAGGCATTTCCAATGAATGATGCTAATTAAGAGTCGTGACAACCCGAAGGGTAGGAGACACCAGCCCAGTCTAAGCAACTGCGGGTGCTCTTCCCCTTATAAAAACAGTTTTAACCACTGCGACCCATAATTAACACCTCCCAAAGTACTTAGCCAAGAGGGGTTCCCAATACCCTCGTGTGGTTAGCACACAAAATTGCTTGGTTTAGTGTAACAAGATGTTCGGTCCTTGTTGACTTAGGCACCATTCCACACACCAACAGATCACACAATCATCCATTGTGCCCAAGTCCAAATAGTTTTCATTTTCAGTTTTGTTTTGACTTTACAAATTAACAAAGAACAAGTGCTGGACATAATGGAATAATAATTTTTGTGTGATCAAGGTCATCGACATAAGTCGACAACCGCTCATTTCTACCGTTATCTAAGCATTTCTAAGCATTAACAACGTACTACTAAGTGATAAGAGTCCATCCATCGAACTCTAAACCACAGCAAGATAATCCTAGGCTTAGTAGTAGAGAATGAACATTTACCTACAGAGTATGCATCTATAGGGTCAACTAATCGATAATTTAACACAAAGTAAGCATGCATACATACAAGTTAAACAAAGTATTAAACTTTAAAATAATGGGATTGATGGGATATGATCAAACTGAATGCCTTACTGGAGCTGCTCACTATGCTGCAAAGGGTCACTCACGGGATCAACACACTCGTCGGCACCTAACGAAAAAGCGAAAAAGAACCGATAAGAACGAGGAAAACCGAAAAGACTCCACAGCAAACTTTCACCAAATGCTCTGAAATTTTTACAGCAGCAAGAACATGATTTTTAAAGAATTTATCAATAATAACCAATTGATTTGGATTCTCAATGCAAAAGTTATGGCCAAAAAAAATCTGCTCAGCCTGGAAATTGCTGGAAAATTCAAATCGGTTACTGTTCATCCGAATTAAATTCTTTAGCATAATTTTCCAAAGAGGTGTTGCACCTAGGATTTTTATGGCAAATCAAACACCTCATGAGATTAATAACACAATTGAGTTCACCTCAATTGGAGCTATGATGCATGCTTTATGATTTTTCAAAGACATGCAAAAGAGCACAAATAAAATGCACCCACAATTCTTTTGAAAATAGTGATATGACTAAATCCTATTCTACCATTTAGTACACTAATAGAGGAAGCCAACAAAGTTGGATTCACTCAAAAAGGATCTATAGAGGATTACTTATGCATTTTACAAGTTAATTGCAAATTTGGGAGCAACAATTAAAGTTAATTTTGAAACCAATTTACCAATCCATTTTCTGGAGCTGAACTAAACTTACAACCATTTTTAGATTAAAGTTTAGTTCAAACCAGAGCCACCAAAATTTGAATCAACTCAAATGGAGCTAAATTGAAATAGTTATGCATTTTTGAAATTCATTACCTTTTTTAGTTTACAAATAATTCCGCCGGGAATTTTCTAAAACCAAAACGACGTGGACGAACCTGGGCCGTTGAGATTGAATCAGACGGCCCAAGAGGAACGGGGCAACGCGCTCGCGCCCGCGTGGATCCAACGAACGTGGGCCGTCGATGCTTTGCATCCGACGGTCGAGTTGAATCGCCTTGCGCGCGTTTGGAACTCAGCAGCCTTGAACGGGCGGCGGCGTGGACCGTCGATCGCGAGATGGACGGCTCACGATGAACGCCACACAGTGCACGCACAGACCCCGTGAAATCTCGCCCACAGATCTGGAAATGGACAGCCCTACGACGCTGCTACAGTTGTCGGCTCCGTCCGACAAAAGAACCACCGAGTAGATTGGCTCACCACCGGCGATTGGGACCACGGCGGCGCAAACCAAGAGTACCACCAGTGCGCAATAGAGATCGCACTCGCTTGGTACCACTCACACCGCCGAGGTGGCCCGAGAATGCCGGCGAGCCGGAGGAGAGCCACATAACGCACTGACCAAAAGCAAACATGAAGGAAAGCTTCGCAACAGTCCATTCAAGCGGGTGCCCGAGCATCTAGGGGCTACAAGGGAGGTTACCTTAGCTCTGGGAAGCGCTGAGGAGGACTGAGGAGCTCTGGCGGCGGAGGACCTTGCCGTCGCCGAAGAAGAACCTGAGGAGGTGACGGTCTGAGCAACAAGGAGCCCAAAGGAGGGTAAGGTTAGCTCCACCATAGCTCACAGAGGGTACAAGAGCGAGCAATCGAAAAATGGAGGTCTTACCGGAGTTAAAGACGAAGAGGGTGAACCTTGGCCGAAAAGGGGAAACTCCAAATTCAGCTGCTCCCTACAGAGGCAAACCAAAATTGAGTTAGGGTTAAGGTCCACCGAGATGAGAGGCTCAAATGGAAGCAAAGAGGTGGAAGAAAAGCCACTAGAACTCTGTTGCCACCGAGGAGCTTCAAGGTGCAACAATGGCGGCCAAGGGGCTTTAGGGGTGATTTGAGCTCAGCAAACCGAGAGCAAGTGGGGAAGGTATTTAAAGGAAGCCAAGGAGGAACAAGGAGGACCTTTTATAGCCGGGGAGCAAAGGCAATGAGCTAGAGTTAAGCTCCATGGTGAGCTTAGCCCACAGCTCGGTCCATGGCTCAACAAGGACGCGGAGGGGATGAGGGCAGTTCTGAACATGACTTTGGGGGCGGAAGGCTGACCCGCATTTAATGCTTGCAGCAAAAGAGTTGTTGAGAGGTGACAAGGCACTACCCTCCCTCTGCCATGGCGCACGTGCGCGAGACTGAGGAAGGAGAAGAACAGGTGCGGCGCAGGCCCACCAGTCAGAGGAAGAGAAAGGGCATGGCTTGAGCCGGAATAGACACGGACAGGTCGCGCCCAACCACAGTCATGAGCGGGCTGATTACAGCTGTTAGATATTTAAAGGGGGAGGTCGTGACCATTAGATCTGAACCGGGGTGGTCTGAAAAGGAAAGGGGGAGGTCGCGACCATTGGATCTGAATTGGGGGTTCTGAAAAGGAACGGGAGGTCATGACCATTAGATCTCGATTGGGGTGATCGTGGACTATTAGATCTGAGTCGGGGTGGTCCGAAAAAGAAATGGGAGGTCGTGATCACTAGATATTCATCGCACGGTTCCGACAAGGAAGGGGAGGTCGCAGCCGTTAGATTCACATCGGACGGTTGCGAAACGAAAAGGGAGGTCACACGCTGAAAGGAGATAGGAGGTCGTGGCTGTTGGATTTGCATCCAATGGCGATCAACAGAGGCGGGAGGTCCCGGCCGTTGCGCACGACGCGATGGGAGGTCGTGGCCGTTAGATTTCTATCCAATGGCGCACAACAGAGATGGGAGGTCGTGGCCGTTGCGCACGACGTGATGGGAGGTCGTGGCCGTTGGATTTCGATCCAATGGCGCACAACAGAAAGGGGAGGTCGTGGCCGTTGGATTTCGATCTAATGGCGCACAAAAGAGATGGGAGGTTGTGGCCGTTGGATTTGCATCCAATGGCGCACAACAGCGAGGGGAGGTCGTGACCATTGCGCACGACGTGATGGGAGGTCGTGGCCGTTAGATTTACATCCAAGGGCGCACAACAGCTAGGAGAGGTCGTGACCGTTGGATTTACATCCAATGGCACACAACAGAGAGGGGAGGTCGGGCTGAGCTGGGACGCGGTTGGGTTCGACCCACTTGAAGGTGGCTCGGACCCAAGGAACAGTGCTATAGATTTGAGTTTAATTTTGAAGGCTGAGTTTGGAGGAATTTTTAGAGGTAGCAAACTAACTCCAAAAATTCTGAAATTTTAACTGGAGCTTCCTCACTCCAGGATTAACCTTACATAAAATTTCCAGAGATTTTTATGCACAGCATTTTTCTCCAAAAATTCTGCAAGGGTATGTTCTAGGGTTTGACCAATTGAAAAATTGGTTTGACTTGCCTCCAAAAATTATCAAATAATTTCTAAAAATTATGAAATTTTTCATAGGGGTCACACATCATCCCTAGAACCAAGGAAAAAATATTTCCAAAGGTTGAATACCGGATTCTTACCAAAGTTGACTAAGGGGTTGACTTTAGTCAACAGGAAGTTCAGGTTTTTGAATTCCACAACTCTTGACAAGAATTATAGAAATGTTCAAGAGTTTCAAGATGTGAGAAAAGTTTTAATTTCTACTCATTTAATTACATTTGAAACAAACACCCATATTAGGTTACATTTGAAAACAAATCCTGGTTTGGTTACATTTGAAACACAACCTATATTTGAGATGTTACAGTAACATGTGCATTTTGTTCTTCCATACAGAGGATTTGTTTCCCAAGTTTTTGGCTAAAATGACATTGTTGACGCCCTGAATAGCAAATCTAGCCCTCTCTTCGCGTCAAATGCCTTGTTCATGCACCAGAGGACCGTAGCCGCTGTACGGGCGACACGTTGGCGAGTCCGGCCCTAGGGGCACAGACAAGGGGAGTCCGGCCCCTAGGTGGGCGGACAAGCCAGGCGGCCGTTTGAAATTTGGTAAATAGTGTCTTATACTATTTGAAGACTATTTGACACTATTTACCCTTCGACTCGTGTGCGAATGTACGAGAGCGAGACTGAGACAACAACGCGAGCAAGTAGATGACAATCTAACCCTAGCAACAAGGGCATCAGGCCAACACCGTCCATCGACTCACAGAGGGCAACGAAGGGTGGCGATCACGACGATTGACACTCAATTTTGAAGTTGCATATGTTGTGTTGCGCCATGATTTCATGTGAAAAATTTAGTGGAATTTGTTTGGCGCTACATGTGATAAAACATTCAAAGTTGCGAGTATGAGGTAAAAAAACAAGAAGAAAAAATTTAAAGAAAAAAGTGTTGTCGATTTAATTTTTTAAAGGTGTTAAATAATATTTCAAATAGTATAAAATTGTACCAAATAGTATCAACAAACACTATTCACCAAATTTCAAACGGGGCTGGCCGGCTTGTTCGTGTCTCTGGGGGCTGGACTCGCCGATGTGTCGCCTGCATGGCGGCTATAGTCTTCTGATGCACGAACAAATATCATTTTTGTATTTGACATGGAGAGAAGACTAGATTTGCAATTCAAAACATCAACACTATCATTTTCTATCATTTTAGAAAGGAAAGAAAAAAACCTCGTTTCCCCTGGAAACGGTTGCCATCGCTGCCATCTTTTTTTTCAGAAAGTACTCACTCTGTAGGATTACCTTTTACAACAACTTCTTCATTTGATAAGAAGATGGCGTGAGCAGATGCAGTGTTCGGCCGACAATCACAATAGTTATTCACAATACCTTGAGATTTCATTTAGTTCGGTTGGGCCCAATATGTCCTGGAATCCTTATCCTTGGACTGCTGCGTGTGTGAATGTTATTGGCCGTTGTTTACTTGTTGGGCACAACACAAAGCCGAAAATATACATGTCTTTTGGACCCAGTGCATAATGAGCCAAAATTGGGTCCTTCACAATTCCACACCATAAATTCCTGGTCGTGTTTCAAACAAGTAAATTCAGAAGACAAAGTAACACGACTATTTTTGTGCTAACTATCATTTTTTTAACAAGTCACCTCTAACCAAAAAAGCATACCTTCTGGTAATTGGATGTGCTCGGAGATGTACCCAAGTGACAGCCACATTCAACCTGGTTTTTTTGGGGGGTTGCAACTTGCAAAATAGTCTTATTTGGATTGTTGTATGCATACATGTTCATAAAAAATCCAGATATTTTAAAAAGGTTTACCCTAGGTTTTGAGTTCTGGATCTACTACTGCATTACACGATTAGGGATTTCTAGTAAATTCGTGCCTAGCATAAATGTTTTCACGCTAATTGTTTGGGTACTTTGTATGGGATCCGGCTTGGAGTTAGATTGCCGTGACTTTTCTAGACAGATCAAGATGATTGGTTAGCGACTTTTGGGTGGTTTATGGACGAAAAGGCCAACATGCGATAGCACTTGGGAGCAAAAATCTCTCGCATCCACTGATAATATGTGTTGTCTGGGGCAATACAACAACGACACGTCGACGTCTTTGGATTTCTTATAGAACTGGTACAAGATCTTCCTATGTATCTCGTTAATCAAATTTCTTGCAATGGTTCAACAACAATATCATATATAGGCTGTCCTTTTACAATTAAGCAGCCAGGAGGCCCGCTAAACCTTAATATTGCAATTTACAATGAACGTGTTAACCGCTACTAGGAAGACTTGTATCTGTAACCTGTAACATGTACTCCGTAGCATGTATATGGTCAATTGTAAGTTTATTTTCAAAATCTACGTACTTCTAATGTTAGTTCATTTGAAAATTTTATAACTTATAGCTTTTTACAGAAATATCAATAGGAGAACACCAATTAAAAGCCCACGGCGCCTCATAGTGTTGTCAGAAAAATATTACTATCACATTATTGAAGTAACCGAACCATGACAAGTTGGAACATAAAATCATGATATTTTCGTTATTACCACAAGTCCATGACTAGAACAATTAACTATGTAGAAACTGGAGACTACCTCTTTATAGTTAGTTACTCCTGCATAAAACCGATTCACGTTCAAAACGACACAGCAACCAGAGCATCAAATTAGTGTTGTTCATTTCATTCTCCAAGTGGTTAAATTATACATAAATACCTTTGTTTTCTTTTTTACTCCACGAAGTGAAGCAATACAGAGGTGACAGTGATGCAGCTAGAAGCAAAGAGATCAGCATGTGATCCCCGCTGGGAAATCTCTCTTCTCATCGTCCCTTCATATATCTCACTAAAACTTCATAACAGGCAATCCTCCGGTATAAATGGGCACAGTTTTCATGCCAGGAGAGCCGCCCACGTCGGCGTTTTTCTTTGTGCCGTCCGATTTGGCGCTCCTTTTCTTCACGTCCGTCGGATCGCTCTGCCGATTTGTTTGCCTACGAGCGCTCTGTCTCCTCCGTGCCGTCCGATCGTTCGCTTTCGTTCTCAGCCCATCGATCGTCGTGGCAGACTGCTCCCACGTTTTCTCCAGCCCGCGTCGGCACCTAGCTCCCTGGTTCCTTTCTTCCCCCATTCTATTTCTTGCTTCACCTCATCTCTCTCCCCCTCCCCCATGGCTCCCCTCCGGCTCCTGGCGCCGCCATCACTGCTCGCCTGGTCCGCCGCATCGGCCCGGCTCCTGCTCCCTCACACGCCTCCGCTGCCGGTGTCGCCTCGACTCCTGGCGCCCACTGCTGCTCGCCTGATCTGCCGCCACCACCGTCCCCTCTTTGGCCCAGCTCCTGCTCCCTCACGCGCCTCCGCTGCCAGTGTCGCCAGCCTTTGGCGCCCTTGGCTCCAGCCAGCCTTCCCGTCTGGCGCCGCGTCGGCCACCACGCAGCCGCCGCCACCATGCTCGCTGATCCGCCACCACCACCGTCCCTCTTGGCCCACTCGGCTCCCACGCGCCTCTGCTGCTGCCGGTGTCGCCACCTCCTGCGCCCTCGGCTCCCAGCCTTCCCGTGCAGCGCCAAGCGTCGGCTGCCTTGCCACAGCACTCCATCGCCTCCGTGTGGCTTCGATGTCCAACGCCGTCGCTTGGCTCTCCCTCCAGCGCCTTCTCCTCCTGACTCCTTCCCCGGCTCGGCCCCATGGCGCCGCTGTGCCCTGTTGCTTGGCTTTGGCGCGCGCTGCGCCTCTTCCTCCCGGCCAGTATCTTGCTTAGCCCACCAGCTGCTTTCGCCCGCCCATACATTCCTCTTTTCTTTTCTATTGATTTTAGCTTCTCAAGTTCTGTTTCTTGGGCGGTCTTGTGATTACAGTTCGCCATGGGGAAGAGTAAGTTTCTCTCCACGCCGTTTGCTTGGTGTTCTTTTTTCTTGGTGGGTTGCGGTGGTGCTTGGTTCGGCGCTAATTTTGATTTGGGGTCGTGGGTTACAGAGGTAAGAAGAGCAAGGTTAGCGGCGGCGGCGGGGACGACTTCTTTGAACGACAATGACAATCGACAAATAGGCCTCATTGTCTCTGACAGACTGTCGGATCTCTCCCTTTTTAGTTCGCAGTAGTTTGCAGCTTACCTCAAGTGTTTGGTTTAGTTTGCAAATTATCATTGCTACAAACTTATAACATGGTGATTGGTAAGCGGTAGTATCCTGTTGCTCGTATTATGGTTGCTGGGTTATCAAGTAGTGGATAGTGTCGTTGCAGTTGATGAGGCTGCTTTTTTCCTTGATTCTTGGAAGATTTTTAAGTGCTTGGATGGGTGACAGTCATTAGTGACTCCAACTGATGTTTTTTTATTTTGTAATTGTCTATCATTATTCACATGGATAGCAGAAGAAATGCCTAGCAGCTTTTGAGTAACTGTAGCGAGGTTTCTGTATGTGCATTGACTTTGTTGAACTTTTGGTATATATAACACAATGTTATAGCTCCATGGACTATTGCTTTCGCTATTGAAAGTGGGTGACAATTTGCAATTTGGTGTTGCTCAGTGTTACCTTAATGACCATTTTGCCAAGTATATACATATGCCTTCATGGGATCTCATTATTTCTGTGGATTCTAAGAAAGGTTTATTTTCCAATTCCACTTTGTGAGCGTGTTCCGATCCAATGAGATGCATTTCTCTTTGTTTTTCTTGTTGTTAGCAAGGTTTCAATGACAAGAAACCTCTATAAAAATTAATTTGCTGCGTACTACCTTGTGTTGTGTGCGATGTTTATCAGTCCATGCCATCATTGATGATGCTTGTCTGCGATAAAAGGTGTTGCATTTTGTGCCAATGCTTACAACCCGCAATCTTTCATTTTGATTGCAATGTCAAACTAATGAAATAGGTCACATCACATATTGTCATGAATTGAGTTGTAGGACTTCCATAAATTAGTTTGGAACCTTGTTTGTTCTTGTGGCCGTAGCTTAACATGTATAATTCTATAATTCTACTTGAATAATCATAGCAATAGCATGGATAGGTTTGGACTATAAAATCTGAAGGGTGTCAATCTTGTATTTTCCTATCTTTTTCGGAAATTTTAGTGTTTGCCTAACTACTTGAGCTTTTACTGAACCGAGCTAATTTTCTAGAAGAACGACCTCTGATAGAAGTAACCAGATTATCTTTTAAAATGAGGAATATCCTATGTAGAACTTTTGATGTTGATACTTTTTTTGGCCCGGCAATCCTTCAGCCGGCCTCTAAAAAAAGTGTTGAGTTTTTATGGATTACTACTTATTAGCTAAGTTGATCACTCTTTCCTGTTGCTTTCAGGATCATTATTGTTGTCAAACTTGATATTCTGCAAAGTGAAGGCACCATAATCAGGAGCCCCAAAATCTATGTGGCGAAAAGCCTAGGTTAGGAACAAGGCCCTAACTTACCGGCCAATGCTGCTCAAACTAATAGTGGGACCTATTCCATTTCCAGCGACCCAGGCATGCTGGGGTCCTCCATTGCTCCAAGGGCAGAGCAGGTTGCTATCAACCTATCATATGGTGGCCCCTATAATGGTGTTCAACGCACAGTGGGCTCTTCTATTGGTTGGACAGTAGAACCTGGTCCTAACAATGTGTTGCCTGGTGGATCTTATGGTACAACATCAGCACAGAACACAATAAACGCAAATGTGTTGCAGCCAAAATCTCAGCAACCTTTACTGAATTCTCATCAAAACCAAATGTTTGCAGTTCCTGCCACAGGTGAGGGTTAATGAACTTCTTGTGATCTTTTCTGTTACTTTTTTTTGGCAACAGTCTATTAATTTAGTTTTATAATCTTTACACTCCATATGCTTTCCCTACAGGTATGATGGACAACGTGACATGCTGTACAACCAAACATATAATCTTGACCAAGTTGCTTTTGCAACGGAAGAACTTAAAGATGCTCAACAGATTGTATGTTGTCACAGTTTCCTCTGAAGTTTGATTTCCATGATCGATCTGTCCTGATTCCCATACTTATGTTAAAAGTATTTTTTCAACGAATGACTGCAATGAAGGTTGCCAATAAAGAGCTGAAAGGGATGATGAAAACTGTCAAACTTGAAGATATAGATGTATGTAGCATACTTTTGTTTACTAGATTCTTCATGTTTTCAAAATTTTCATCTTATATATATTTTCATTTGATTGCTTATTTTCCTGTTTACTTTTATTTCCAATTGCATCTGAATCTATACCTGCTTCTAATCTGTACATCATGCAAGATGAGATGATGGATCTTATGGATGTGAGCAATGAAATACAAGAAACTCTTGGTACAAACTACAGTGTCCTTGATGACATCGATGAGGAAGAACTTATGGAGGTTACGGCTCTTATTTGGTATCTGGTTATTCTTAGATAATTTAAATTTGTAACCAGTGGTAACTAGCTGAGGACTGTCTTTTGATTTCAATTTATTTGAAGTTGAGTTAGCAAACACACCGATTTATATCGGTGATTCGGTTCGATGGGAGGGAACTGCATGCCCTAGGTCCGAGATTTTCCCAAAGCGTTTTTTGGCACTTTGGTTGTACACCCTTTAGTGCTTTTGCGGTCAACTAGTGTTGATTTACTAAAAGCTTATGAAGACAAGACAATTCTTTGTTTGCTGTCCTCATTTTGTTTTTGTTGAAAAATGTAGAGCTTGATGCTTTGGAAGCCGACATGGACTTTGAATCAAGTTCAGTCCCATCTTTACCTTCAACCTGGTAAGGAACTTACCTGCTGTACCGACTGGTCATTCAGCAGCCCCACCAAACCGGCAGCAGGTACGTAAATTGCAAGAATGTTCTTAACTTGTATACTTTGATTCTGATGTCACTATCTCTAGGAAGAAATCAATGCATAATTGAACAAGACTCAAATGCCACTCAGTTCATTTGATATTTGTTTTGAGATTTACATATTAGCTAGGAGTTGGAGACATCACTTGTGGACAAATTGATAGTGCCCTTCAAAAACTTTTGTGGGCAAGCTCCTTAGGTGCCTAATCTAAGCCCGTCCTAAACAGATTGTCCAAATTCCATGTGTATTTGCAGCAGTGCACACTCAACTGTAAAAAAAAACGTACGCATGGTTACAGCACTACAATCTCATCGATGCCCTCTATTATGCTCCAATACAAACATGTTACTACTACTGCTTACATATAATCATGCTACATTCAGTCCATACACACTAGACAGATCTTTTGCAACTTGCTTATATTACACATACATATGTTATATTGCGCAGGTCAGCTGTTACTTTGCCTGGGGACATTTCTATTTCACCATCTTATAAGAAAGAATAATCAACTAAAAAAGACAACTAGGTAAGAATCCATTTATCATAGACTTTTGTATAACACATCCTTCATGTTTTATCTGATGCATACAATCTCTAACACGTTATCTCTACTCTAGATTCAATAAACTGGCTCTACTTAAAGTTATAGTAACAATATCAATATTTGCTTACTTCTATTCTGCACTACCAACATATTTGCAGTTCCAATACGAACCGTCTTGAACTAATACAGCTTATTCGTGTTCTTTCCTGCAGCAGCTCCTACAAGATCTGCTGCCATATCACCCTTCTATTTGAACTACTGTTACATCAACCTAAACCGTTTCACCCGTACTGTACTAATGTTAATGTTTCCTGCTTTCTGTTGGTACGATAAAACTATGTGTCATGAATATAGTTGTATGGTTCTGTGTAAAACCTACCACACAGCATGTTCTGTCTCACACTCCAGATGCACATGTTCTCTTTTGCCCAATCAGAAACGCTTATGCTGTTAGTCAACAAAAAAAATATGTAGTTCTCATGGTTGCCTCTTCATAAGTGATACCCTTTTGTTGCTGCTTGTTTGGTACAATACGTTGTATTATGCTTAGTCTTTCATTCACATGACCGAGCTCAATATGTAGCTTTACTACTACAAACTTACATACCTATTTTTTTCCTTAAACGTAAATCTATCTTCCGTTCACCATTTATATACATGTATACATATTTCAGGTAAACATATAACACTTTTGCTTTCGCAGGTCTTCCTCCTGTGTAGTATATACAAACTAGATCATTACAACGTCCTAAATTTATCTATCAATATGTTCTTATTGTTGTCGTAATAATAAGTCCCCTAGTAGTTTCGCTATAGATTCTTTCCCAAAACTTGTAATTAGTCACTCCTCTACCGTTACCCTAATTCCGCTCTTCATTCAAATCCCATTTCCACTCTTCATCACAGTTTAGCTTCGCTACTGATTACTACCCATTTTCACTCTTCATCACAGTTTAGCTTCGCTACTGATTACAACGAGTGCGCCAACGCGCGCCGAGGTACCTAGTACATACAATTCACGTGAGGTTCCTCTCTCCCTGGTGACTCCTTCGAAAAAGGAAGCAAAGAGAGCCGAAGAACATTCTTCGGACAAAAAAAAAGTCATACTCAACGTACGTATACTACTGGTTTGCGAGTATTCCAGAAACTTCCACATATGCTCGTATTACAACACGAATGAAGGATATGGTTCTACACTTGTATTACTGATTTATTGGGCTGAAAATTCAACGATTGATCTGCCACCGGTGCGTCACCCCGTCCTATCGCCCATCAAAACTGACATGATCAAAGTGCCGTATTCCACCTTCTCACGAACAAATAAGGGTGATAATGGGTCAGATTCCGTCACATATTGCCTTTTTTTAAAATTTTAACCTATATTTTTTTCCACTCAATCAGTACGAATACTGATACAAATATTAATTTTGGGATACAAACACGGAATGAATACATATCGAATTCGAATCGGTCACGATAACTAACGCATCGATAGTACACACACAAAGGAAAAATGTCACTAGTTAATGAAAGCGTCGGTTATATAACAAACTAGAAAATTATTTATCATATTTGACAAACATAAATATAAATTCAAATTATAAATGAGTCAATGGCCATTAAATCATATAGGATATTAATGTTCCCGTGTCCATTTTAACGTTTTGTAAGTATCCATTTTACTCATTTATCGATATATCCCATCAAATATGTACGGACCGGCTATTGTTATTCTTATATCCCAGTCTATGCTCTATATTCATGAAATTTTATACGAAAACGGACATATGGGATAAGAATCATGCCTCAAAACAACAACCAATGCGATGTTTTTACATTGGATTGTCGGGTATTATCCGTCATCTCTAAACACTTCCTTCAAACCTCACAGGGGCAAATCCGTCAATTCCCACCACCTCGCCGCTTCGCGCTATATTATCCACCTCCTCCGAGGTCCCAGCGCTATCACTCCTAGCCGAGTGATTAGGACACGGCTGTCCCCGTCTATCCCACTACACGGACGAACACTGGAACAGACACGAAAAATAAAATTATTTCGCCACAGAATAAAATTCGGTATATTAATTCCGAAAACGAGACGGGAATTAGAGATAAAAAGCAGTTTGAGGGAGAGGGTGATTCCGTCTCGGTTCGGCTCGGGCGTCGTCGTCTGAGGCGCAGGCTTCCCTCTTCGCTCCTCCCGGCGGCCGATTCGACCCCCGCTTGATCGGGCCAGGTGCGTCCAGTCCTTTATTTCTGCGTTTTTTGGAATTTTTTTTTGGGGGGTTTCGTGGTGAGAAACGGTGACGGTGATCTGTTCGAATTAGGGTAGATCTGCGTGGTGGGCAGTTTGAGGCGGCGGGGTCTACGGTTTGGGGCGTGGGGCGTGGGGGATTGGTGGTGTGTGAGCCTGATTTGAGGAAAAAGCGCATTTGTTTTTTGGATTTTGGGGAATAATTTTTCGGTTTTGGGGATGATTAGTCTGCTGCTAATGATGTGACTGTTGACTCTGTGTTTGCTTTGTTTTCTTCTCCTTGTTGATATGCTTGGGAATTCTACCCTGTGTTGACTTCGTTCCATTTGGTGCGGATATTCTCTTCGTGTTTGCTTAATCCGCAAGTGCTTAGAACTTAGAACAGGCAAACGGTATGTGATGCTAGAAGCTGCCTAGATGGAAACTGCGAAGAGCTTCTAGTATTTGTTGTTGTGATTGGCAACTGCTGTTAGTGGATGGGTGTGGAAAGTTCTAGAGGCGCTTGTTTGCTTGCTTGATGCGCAGTTCGTTTCAGTGAGGGCGTGGTTGCTGATGGTGATGATGTTCTGTTTACAGGCTAGGGACGCTTCTCTCTTAGGAGAGGATCCATGTGCAATTATCACGAAGACCACATCGAAGACACGGAGGATGATTATGACATGGATGAGCCCGCTGATGACATGGGCGACGAGCACCAAGAGCATGGAATTAGGGACTCCGATTCGGAGGATGAAGAGTACGGCCAGTTGGTATGCCCGTTATTTTGTATTGTTGCGTCACTGCATTTGGAATCAAGTCGATGCAACATTGTTTTTAAATGCAGTTCTTGTTGGAATACTATATCATTATTCCACTGATAACTATAACTACAAGTGTAGGACACTTATATGTTGCTCAGCTGCTGATATGTTTCGGTTACTTAGCCCACATGCTACTTGTGATGGTATACTAGATACTACGCATGGAGTAGGCATTCAATAAAGTTTATAAATGGCTTGATTGGGGGCATTGATTATGCATTCTGAATCCACGAAAACGACAACAATGCTCACGCATCTTGTGTTGGCTGGTGAGACTTGTGGGCCTGATGCAGGTGCTTGTTGTTTAGACTTTTGAGGGTTGTCTGAATCCATGAAGCTTGTCCTCTTACATAGTTGCACAATGTCCTTTGTCTTCTATCGTTCATCATCCCAACCTTTTGGTACTATCTATGCAACTATCTTTTTGCAAGATTGCGCCCTCTCTACCTACGATTTCACCTGCTATGCTATATAAATGCTTCCATTGTTTTATCTATTCTGTCTTCCATTGCTAAATTACTGTCAATTTGTTTTAATTCTCGACATAGGATATAGAAAGCAGTTATATCCCTTGGTCAGTTTTTGGATTTATAAACCAGTCTTGAACTTTACCAATAAGAGTTTCTATAAATGTGGTTTTCTTTCTGAGTGGCAACTTGATCATTGTTTTAACTACATGAACCACACTGCAGTGCTCTAAATGGTTGTTTTTCCTTCTCTGTTTAGAATGACAAGATCCCAGATACTTCGTCAGCGGATGTAAGAAAAGGAAAGGACATTCAAGGAATACCATGGGAGAAGCTAGCTATCACGCGTGAAAAATACAGACAGACCAGATTAGAGCAGTACAAAAATTATGAGAATATGCCTAATTCTGGAGAAGCAGCAGCAAAGGTGCGTCTCTCAGAAAGTTCAGTTCATGCATTTTTTTCTATCTGCATGTGGTTAACAGTGGACACTTGTCTTAAAACAGGAATGCAAACCAACTGAGAAAGGTGGAATGTATTATGCATTCAGACTAAATACCAGATCAGTAAAATCAACTATCCTACATTTTCAGGTGGGTTCATTCTGCCTTCCGTACCCCCCCCCCTCGCGATAATACGCTAATACGCTGTCGGATAATTATCAGATGTAATTGTTTAGATATCTTAAGATTATGTTTCTACATTTCATTAGCCGAACCAACTTCAGACTTATTAGGTTACTTTATCAGTCAACGTTCATTGTGATCTTCTGTCTTCATAGTTTTTGCTGTACCATCTCCTTGAATATTAAAATCAAATAATTAATTAGGTGTGAAGTTGCTAAACAAACTCCATAATTGGCCACGTTTGTCTATTTCAGTCAACTACATTGTGCTTGATTGCAAATTGTAACTGCTAATTTGAAGATTTTTTTTTGCATAAGTGCTTTTATCTGTATTATCTTCTCGAATTTGTACTAAATTAAGTTGAACTAAATGTTTTGAAACATGAAATAATGGATGAAACTTTGCATGGATGTAATGTATTCCTATGTTAAAAAAAGAGCAAGGTATTCCTGCTTAGTCTCTTGTCTGAAAATAAGGATTGGTGTTGAATTCTTTTATCTTTGGGATTAATTTAAGTTTGCATTGGACACACTTTTATTGTAACGGTTCAACATGTTCAGGGATCTCTGCAGGTCCTTATTATGTGGTTCTGCCTATAATCTATTGTCAATCAGTGAACTTATATGTTGCTGTGTTTGAGCAAATCATTTGCATTCAGTCGAAAATTCTTAATTGATGTTCCTTTCTTTTAGTTTTATATGATTTTGATCTGCAAATGTGAAGAGTACGAAACAATTGACCCGAATTGTTCCTGCAGCTTAGAAATTTAGTATGGGCTACATCCAAGCATGACGTCTACCTGATGTCACATTACTCAGTTCTTCACTGGTCGGCATTGAGTGGTGTGGTCACTGAACTTATGAATGTCCAAGGACATGTGGCACCTAGGGAGGTATGATTAATTATTCTAGTTCCTTTTCTGTCTAAATTTTCCCTTCCTCTGCAGCTTCTCTAGTTATTCTTCTTCTATTAATGTTTATGGATCTCTTATTACAGAAGCACCCAGGAAGTTTATTAGAGGGTTTTTCTCAAACTCAAGTTAGTACCTTGGCAGTCAAGGACAATTTGCTGGTAGCTGGCGGATTTCAAGGAGAGCTAATCTGCAAGGTAAGTTATCCAGATTGATTCAATTCCTTTTGAATCTAACCAATAGCTGTGCTATCTATTGGCATGGTGTGCTAGCTATATGAGGATTGACGAGTTTCCACTATTTATGATGTTTGCATGCATCAAGATCATTCTTTTACTGGATGCTCACCCAGCTCCTCGTGCACTATCGATTCTAACCACTGGAATTATCTCTTATGAAATTGGAATGTTACGGTGAGATGTGCATGGTAGACCAACATAATCACTGGTTTTGCTCTACTTAAACAAACTTACCAATGTTATGCAAATTTTGCTGAAAATAACTAACTGATGCATTATGCAAATTTTGCTGAAAATAACTAACTGATGCATTTGTGCATGTGCTCACATGCTTAATATGTTGATGAACTCTTGATATTGATCTTCTGTTGATTTTTTAATCCTTTGTTGACATGAAATGCAGCACCTTGATCGAGAAGGAATAAGCTTTTGCTGTCGAACAACATATGATGATAATGCTATTACTAATGCAGTTGAAATATTCAACACTTCTAGGTAACGTCCTATCCCTGTTATTAAAGATGCAACATTGTTGAATGTATGTTCATGTCAGTTCTGGTTTTCCCCCCAGTGGCGCTGTTCACTTCATGGCATCAAACAATGACTATGGTGTAAGAGACTATGACATGGAGAGATTCCATCTCTGCAAGCATTTTCAGTTTGACTGGCCAGTGAACGTAAGTCCCTTTGGTTATTCAGTTATTCCTGTTTCTTTTTTTCTTGTGCTGTGGTTGGAAACTTGGAACATATCGTTTGTAGTTTGTACTAGAGATGCATTGCCTTTTTCTTCTTCTTTTTGGTACATATGGTTATAGTCTTGTTTCCTTGTTCATCTCAATGCGCTTCTTTACATTTTACAATCATCTTATTATGCCATGTTAGGTACCTTGCTGTTGGCAAACCTAGTAAAATTAAAGTACGAAATTATGATGGATTTAAAGAGCAAAATGGAGTATCTAACATTTATATTGCCATAATGTGATGACATTATGCGGTTCTGTAGTTCAGTCTTCTGGATTTAGTGGCTAAAGAAAAGTATGGTGTTGCATATTTGGCAATTGTCAGTTTGTGACCCCACCAGATAATCTCGCATGTGCCAACTATAGAACCCTTTTCTTTCCTTTTTCCTATCACTGCCTTTCCTACAAAGTACTGTACACTGATTGTAAATGGATCCAACATCACTGCCTTTTCAACATACCTTTTGCTATGGAATGCTTCAAATGTTTTTATTGCTATACTCTGGCCTTACTATGTATTGTTATTTTGTTCATGCAGCATACATCACTGAGTCCTGACAGAAAGCTTGTTATTATTGTGGGGGACGATCCTAATGGGTTACTTATTGATGCCAATTCAGGAAAGGTATACCAGCACATGCAAATCCAGGCATAAAACATCATATAGATGTTAACCAAGCTCTGATCAATATTTCACATTAAAGTGTTGATATGATGTGTGATTAAGTGGGTACATTATTTTGTTTCTGGATGCAGACTCTTCATTCCATGAAAGGCCATTGGGATTACTCATTTGCATCAGCTTGGAGTCCTGACGGCCGAACATTTGCTACTGGCAACCAAGACAAGACATGCCGAATTTGGGACGTGAGGAATCTCTCAAAATCCGTCCATGTATTGAGGGGTAACCTTGGAGCCATTAGATCAATCCGCTTCACATCAGATGGGCGCTTCATGACGATGGCAGAACCAGCAGACTTTGTCCACATCTTCGACGTCGGGAGTGATTACAACAAAAGGCAAGAGTTGGACTTCTTTGGCGAGATATCTGGCATGTCTCTCAGCCCGGACGCCGACGCTCTTTTTGTAGGGGTGTGGGATAGAACGTATGGCAGCCTCCTCCAGTTTGGCCGTCTGTACAGTTCAAATTAAAAACCCTCTTATATCTGTGCAATTATTACAAATAGTTCTTAACAAGAATAGACGGTTACGCTTGTAAAACCGTCTATAATAATTATAACATCGACAGATTCGGGGGAACCGTTTGTGATGAGACATTCAGTATAATCTTCTCTGTAGTAGTGTATAAACGTGTTAACCACTACTAGGAAGACTTTATCTGTAACATGTACTCTGTAGCATGTATATGGTCAATTGTAAGTTTATTTTCAAAATCTACGTATTTCTAATGTTAGTTCATTTGAAAATTTTACAACTTATAGCTTTTTACAGAAATATCAATAGGAGCACCAATTAAAAGCCCACGGCGCCTCGTAGTATTGTCAGAAAAATATTACTATCACATTATTGAAGTAACCGAACCATGACAAGTTGGAACGTAAACTCATGATATTTTCGTTATTACCACAAGACCATAAAACAATTTACTATGTAGAAACTGGATACTACCTCTCTATAGTTAGTTATATTATGAATATTGTGTGTATATTTAAGAGGGTCCAATAGACAATATATATAGGGAGTTGCTATATACAGATAAGGAAATACAAAAGAGTTCTATTCTAACACTCTCCCTCAAACTCATGGTGGATCACACACACTGAGTTTGAAAAAAAATACAAATGTTGTGTCATATTCTGTGGTTTCGTGAAGAAGTCAGCAACCTATAACTCTGATGGCACAAACTGTAAAGCAAGTACTCCCTCCTGCACCTGTGAGTGAGTGTATGAAGCATCCACACCAATGTGCTTAGTGAGCTCATGCTTCATTGGATCCCAGACAATACTGATAGCACATGTACTGTTAGACAAAAAAGTCGTAGGTTCCATCACAAGCACTTCAAGATCTACAAGTAGCCACCTCAACCAAGTAACCTCTGTTGTCACTGCTGCCATAGCTCTCAACTTAGCCTCTGCACTCGAACGGAAAACTGCAGTCTGCTTAGTCTTCGAGGCAATCAAGGAGGAGCCAAGAAAAACACAGTAAGCAGAAAGAGAATAACGATCAGAAGGATCACTAGCCCAGGTCGCATCGAAGTACGCCTGAAGCTGTAGTGAGGTAGAGCTAGGAAAAAACAAATGACGAGAGATAGTCCCACGCAAGTAGTGAAGAACACGAAGAAGGTGACGATAATGAAGATAGGTAGGACAAGCCATACACTGACTCAAGATATGAACAACATAAGCAATATCAGGACGAGTGCTCACAAGATATACCAAACTCCCAACAAGATGGCGATATCGAGTAGGATCCTCAAGAAAATCACCATCAGTGGCACGAAGCTGTAGGGATAGCTCCATAGGAGTATCAGCAGTGCGAGTGTCATTCAAACCATACCGATCAAGAAGATCCTGGACATACTTCTGCTAGGAGAGGTAGTAGCCCTCAAGCATAGAAGAGACCTCAATCCCAAGAAAGTACGTAAGAGAACCAAAATCAGTCATCAAAAACTGCTCACTGAGATACTTCTTCACATACATGATGAATGAGGAATCATCACCAGTGATGAGCATGTCATCAACATACAGAAGAAGCAGTGTCCTACCCCGAGATGAGACATGAACAAAAAGAGCGGGATCATAAGAATTGACAGTGAAATCGACAGCAGTAATCACTGAGGTAAAACACATAAACTAGGCACTAGGAGCCTGTTTGAAGCCATAAAGAGCACGACGAAGACGACAGACGTGCCCAACGGGAACAGAATACCCAGATGGTGGCTGCATGTAGACCTCCTCATACAAAACACCATTAAGAAAAGTATTCTTAACAACCAGCTCAGAGATAAACCACCGGCGAACAGACGCAACCACAACAAGAGTGCGAACAGTGGTCATATGGGCAATAGGGGCAAAAGTCTCATCGTAGTCACGACCATACTCCTGCTGAAAGCCGCGAGCCACAAGACGAGCCTTGTAGCGCTCGATAGTACCATCAGACTGGGTCTTAATCTTGTACACCCACTTGCACGTGATCGAACGAGCATGCACAGGTGTTGGTACAATATCCCAAGTCTCCGTATGTCGAAGAGCATCAAGCTCCTCTGCCATAGCGAGCTGCCACTCAGAAGGAGGAGCAACCTCACGATAAGATCTAAGCTCAGTGACAGAGAGAGCATGAGCTATCGGAGAAAATTCAAGACGATCAGGAGATCGAAGGGATGTCCGGTCACGAAGGACGTAACGAGGAGCATCATCAGGAGGATCATATGTGGGTGTCGGCAAGATACCAAGAGAGGATACTGGTGAAGGATGTAGTGAATACCAGAGAAACGAGACGGTGGTGTTGCAGAAACAAGAGGCGGTGCTGCAGGGGGCATCACCGGAGGCGGAGGTACAGAAGGAACCACTGGAGACAGACCAGGGGAAGACTGTGATAGTGGAGAAATGGGTGAAGAGTCAGAAAGAGACAACCATGAAATCGACTCAATGGTGGAAACAGGTATGAGAGTCAAAACCAACCCTACAGCCAAGATCGATGAGCTGACCCACCGAGAGAAGCTGCATGGTAAGCTGAGGAACATGGGAAATAGTTGGAACAGAAAAGTCAGTGGACAAAAGAGTGCCTTGACAGCTGATAAACAAAGGAGTACCGTCAGCTGTCTGAACAGAGATAGGAAAAATAGGAGGTCCTACTGAAACGAGAGATGTGGAGTCCGGTGTCATGTGGAAAGAGGCACCGGAATCCAGAACCCAAAAAGGACCTAGAGGAGTCATTTGAGCTAGACCGGCAGAACCTATTGAGCTGTGAGAGAGCTGCTAAAGTAAAGTTTGATAGGATTGTTGAACAGAGTCACCTCGCTGAGAAGGTCCTGACGTTCTGGTCTGTCCTCCCATGGAGGAAGGGCCTCCCTGCCCCCTTTGGATCGTCCAGCCCCACGCGTCTTGTTCTGCTTTTTTTCGCACCACACAACGCTGATAGTCGTGCCCGAAGTTCTTGCAATAATTGCACTGAACCCTAGTTGGTGCAAAAACAGGAGCAGAAACAGACACTTGATGAGGGATTGTAGTCGAAGCAGAAACCATCGGTGTAGTCGAAGAAGAAGGGGTAGCAAGCACAGTCGGAACAAACTGTGCTGCTAACCCGCGGCGAAGCTCCTCAGCATGAAGCGTCGAAAGAGCCTCAGTGACTATCGGTCGCGATGAGAGGCTCAGTAGTTGAGCCCTGACAGGCTCAAACTCTGGGCGAAGATGGCAGACGAAGTCATAAAGGTGAAGGTGATCATGATCCACCTTTTGCACTTTATGACACTCCTGGCAAAGTGGAGAAGCCAGCTCATCTAGCTGGTGCTAGAGACTGGCCAGGGCTCGGAAGAAGTCGTCGACGGAGGAGTCCTCCTAGCGAAGCGTGAAACGAAAATAACTGAGCATCGCTGCTCTGCTAGTATCACTCACGCAAGTACTCCCAAATCTGACGAGTGGCACGCAGACCAACAATGTCTGGCTGGATGGAGTCATCGACGCTGACCACCAGGATGGCTCGAATATGGGCCTCATCAGCACACTAGTGCTCAAAAGCGTCTATGGCATACTGAAAGGCCTCATCAGCAGCAGCAATAGCGGCCTTTGCCTCATTCTTGGTGGCCTCATCTTCTGTAGGTGGTGCAGAAGTAGGCTGTCCGGGAGAAGGCTGAACCGGCGATGGCGGACAAGGTCGGGCACTAGTAACATGTCCCCAGAGGCGGAGACCATCGAGTGTGATCTCCATGAGTGAAGACCACAACCTATAATTCATCCCATTTGTGGATATCATGGGGATATGCTCACGATCTTAGGACGATGATACAATTGGCAATGTCATTAAAGGTTTGTCGAATCACGCGTTTTCGACGAAGTTCAATTCTTTGTCGAGGCGGGCGGTTAGACCGGCGTTCGTGATCTTGATCGGGCCGAAGCTAGGAAGCGATCGAGCCGGCCAACGGTGGCGGTCTAACAAGCTCAACTGTTCATCGGCCAATCTTGTGGCGATGAGTTTTTCATTAGGTCAAGTTCATGAGTTTCAGTGCATTTGTGTTGCATGATGCATGTTTTGACTAACGTGGGTTAAGTTGCAAAGAACTTATTCCCGGAATCGATTTCTTTGTCTATTGTTGTGCAGGTTGCTTGGATGTCAACGACGGTCAACGGCGAGGATGATCGGGACTAGGCTTGGAGAGTTGAGGTTCAGAACGATCGGGGATGCCGGGTGAAGTCAATGGAGTTAAGCATGGCACAAATTGGACAAGGATGACCGAACGGGCAGTTCGGTGCGACGGGTTGGATCAAGCGGCGCGGCGGTCGGTGCAAGTGCCATGGTGGTTTCGGTGGGAGACGGGTGGGAGAGACTTGCCGACATGACGAGAGCCGTTTGATCAACCTACACGTGGCGAAGCATGGAAGTGCTTCACACAGATTGGACTCGGTCTTTGGAAAAAGATCGAGAAGGGGTATTTTGGTAATTTTACCTAAATACCACCTTAGTGACCTTTTGCCAACCCGCGGCGCAAGACGACAAAAGGTGAATCGGATTAGGTCAAGAGGAGATGAAGACGGTGCTTTAAAATACGTGCGTAAGTGAAACCTGTTTGTGTGTGGGCTTAACGGGTGCCTATTAGGATTTTTCTTCTAGAAGCTAAGCCTCCACTATAAATAGGAGAGGGCGCTGGCCAGCACCCCTCAACCCTTCATTTGTGAAACCTTAGTTTTGTGTTCTTAGGGTTTGGAGAGATTAGTGGGAGGTTAGGGTTCTAGAGATTTGGATTTGATTTCGTGCTCATGTGTTGAGTCTTTGTCCTCCTTGATGGAGTGGTTGTAAACCAACATCATATCAAATCAATCCAGGGAAAGATTTCTCAAAGATGTGTCTCTTTGTGTTCCTGCTCTCTATTTCATGATTTTGGGTCTTTCTTTGATCCGCGAGTTTTCTCTTGGTTTCTTGCCTTAATCTAGCTTGCTGTGATATGTGAGAATACATCTAGAATCATCTTGATCATTAATCACCCACGAGCAAGTCTTTAGATCATATTTCTATTTTGACTCTGTTTTGGAGCAACCTTCGTTCAAATTGAAAAAGATAGAAACTTTGGTATGGATCTTCACGATCCTTGATTGGAATATGTTCCTAATATCGTAGAGAAGGTGTGTCTCAATTGGTAAGGTTTGGAGTCACGAATCAAAAGATAGACCAATTTGTGTTTTGGTTTTGGTTTGTCGCCTCGTTCATCGTCTTGCAACGGTCGATCAAGACATTGGCCGCCGGTCAGACCGCCTTGTTGCCTCTGTCCAGACCGGCCCGAGCGATCAGATCGCATCTTGGCCGTCGGTCAGACCGCACATATGAATTAGGGTTTGAGCTTTTGCATATTTGGTCTGTTTGCTTTGGGGTTTTGGATTGGATTCAATACAAGTCTTCCACTGTACTTGTATATTGATCTTCATAGCTTTCATAGCTATTGAAGTGATAATCATGTTGAATCCGATCAAAGTGAAAAAGAGTTCATGCTCCTATTCACCCCCCTCTAGTCGCCTTTTCGGTCCAACAAGTGGTATCAGAGCCCGGCTAGTTCAATCTTGATCTTAACCGGTCACTGAACTTGGCGATGGATAAGTACTCTACAAAGTCGCATATCTTCGATGGGCTTGACTATACCTATTGGAAGAATCGCATGCGAGTCTTCCTTCAGAGCGAAGGACAAGCTATATGGGAGGTTGTTCGAGCTCCGCTCGTTTTGCCCGAAGTTGCTTCGCCAGCTTTAGTAGCCCTCTTGGCAAACAACCGTAAGGCAAAGAATCTCCTATATGCTGGGCTTGGTAGACAGGAGTACGATACGATTTGCATCCTTGAGACCGCACACGAGATTTGGCACACCCTCAAAACTTACCATGAGGGATCGTCCCCAATCAAGCAAGTGCGCCAGACAGTCTACAAGCGAGAGTATAACAAATTCGAGATGTGTCCTGGCGAGAGTATCGATGACGTATTTACTCGCTTTAACAAGGTGATCAATCAGATGAGAGTTGTAGACATTAAGTACTCTCAATCTGAGATTGCCACCCACATCTTGGCTGCAATCAACACCAAGGAGTGGGAGGTGAAGGCTACTGCTATTGAGGAGAACGTCGACCTCTCTAGTCTCTCTTTGGAGCTGCTTTATAGCAAGCTCAAGAATCATGAGATCAAGAGAGGTAATCTTCCTAAGAATGATAACATGGCCTTGGTGGCTGATCCTCTTAAAAGAACTTCTGATGGTTCTTCTGGTCTTTCTCTTGCTTGTTTATCTACAATCCATGAAGAAGAGTTTGAGAGTCTTCCTGAGGTTGATTTAGCTCTTTTAGCTAAGAAAGTCACACGTGCTTATAACAATGTTAGAAACAAGAAGATAGGTGGCCCTATGACGTGCTATGAGCCTATGAGTGTGGAGAGCTCTATCATATCCGGGCAAACTGCCCCAAGTTGAAAGGTAAGGGCAACCACAAGGATGAGAAGCCTGTCTGGAAGAAGCCTCAGGGGAACAAGCCCAAGTATGATGCTGCCAAGCTCATGAAGGCCGCTCACCGGGTCCTTGCCGCTTTTGGAGAGCAACCCATGAGTGATGTGGACTCCAGGAGCGAGGAGGACAAGGAGGAGGAGCTCCCTCAAGACAAGAAGAAAGGAAAGGCCAAGGACTTCACCGGCATGTACTTCATGGCCGACTCCGTTGATGCCGATGACAACGATGAGGTACCTCCATCCTATGTTGTTCTTTCTGCTAGATGCGACACCATTTTTGAGCAACTCATGAGTCAGGATAAGGCTTTAGAGTTTACCATGGCTAGGAACAAGGATTTAGAGTCACAAGTAGATAATTTGACTTTAGAACTTGTAAACGCTAAGACTCTTGAATCTGATGAATGTTAATCTTGCCATGCTCTACACTCTGAATTTGCTAAATTGCAATCTGCTCATGATATTGCTCTGCACCAACTTCAAAATGTTAGGACTGAGCTAATTGATGTTAAATCTGCTCCCTGTAAAAATACTTAGAGTCTAGCAAGTTGGTTGCTTCTGGTAATGTTGAATCTAGCTTTTGCTCTTTCTGCTTAGAACGTGAACATGGAGTTAAAGACATTCTAGAAGCAGTTAGAGCTAAATATGCCAAGCTTAAGGATACAATTGAGTCTACTCCTTGTGCCTCATGTGCAGCCTTTAAGTTTGAAGTTGCTTGTCTTAAGGAGAAACATGCTAGAGTCATTAAGGCCAAGACTTGTGAATCATGTGTTAATCTTGGAAAAGAAAATGCTTATCTTAAGAATACTTTAGAAAAAAATCTCTAATGGTGAAAAACAGTTAAACATGATTCTTGTCAAGTCTAAAACTCCTTATAAGAAGTAAGGGTTAGGATACAACTTTGCCAAAGACAAGTCCAAGTCAAATGTCATTCAATTCTTGGAAAATAGCTTAGTTGAATTCACAACCCAACCTGCAAAAATAATTTTCAAATATACAGGTTTTTCCCAACCATCTTTTGAGACAAAAGGTGCTTCTCCCAGTGGTACCAAATACCATTGCACCTATTGCAAGAAGGATGAGCATTTGGTTGAGTTTTGTTGGCGTAGGTTGAAGAACGCTAAGAAAAATATTGCTAGAATTTCATCTAAGCAACCTAGAGCTTTTATGAGACATGGTCATTTAGAAAGGAAGAAACCTGGACTAGGTTTTGTTTCACATGCTCATCATCATAAGGTTCTTAGACAGGATGCTTCTCATGTTTGTGTAACCATTGCTCATAATAGAACTTTAAATAAAATCAAGGATAGCAATTCTGCTTTGCATACTACTCGTAGATGTGTGTCTTAGTATTGGGTTCCCAAGTCATGTTTAACTAACCCCAGTATTGAGACACATCGATCTTTTGTGCTTTGATTTTTAGGATCGCCGCGGAAAGAGGAAGACCACATGATTCGTCGACTCCGGTTGTTCATGCCACATGAACGGAGACTCAAGATGGTTCACTTCCTTCACACGGTCGACGTGTGATGACTTCATTTAGAGTTGATTTTTGAATCTCTTCTTGAATCTCTCAAATGTTTAATTGCATCTTCTTGATGTCGGCTTTGGCACCGACGTTTGGGGCACATTGGTTTTGATCATCTCACGAGTTAGCGACCTTGATCTCATGAGAGGCTTGCCTAAACTCAAAACATCCAAGGATCTTTGTATGTGCGCCACAGAGACATAGCAAGCAAGTTGCCGCCGCACCCTTCATTAACTATGGTCATGGTGATGGACCGACACGGTTGCTTCACATGGATCTTGTTGGTCTGCCCAGATTCGGTCGGTGACAAATGGTATATTCTTGTCATAGTCGATGGTTTTTTGAGATATTCTTGGGTGTTCTTTCTTGCTTCGAAGGATGAAGCTTTTGATCATTTTCATGATCTTGTTCTTTGCTTGGCTTCTGAGCCCCCTGGTGCCCTGAGAGCAATTCGCACTGACAATAGCACGGAGTTCAAGAATGCTTCATTTTCCTCTTTTTGTGCTGAATGCGGTATTGAGCATCAGTTCTCTTCTCCACACGTCACTCAACAAAATGGCGTTGTGGAAAGGAAGAACAGAACCTTAGCCGAGATGGTTAGGACAATGCTAGGACAATGCAAGTGTCATGGTGGTTTCGATGGGAGCTGGATGGGAGAGACTTGCCGACATGATGAGAGCCGTTTGATCAACCTACACGTGGCGAAGCATGGAAGTGCTTCACGTAGATTGGACTCGGTCTTTGGAAAAAGATCGAGAAGGGGTATTTTGGTAATTTTACCTAAATATCGCCTTTGTGACCTTTTGCCAACCTACGGCGCAAGACGACGCAAGGTGAAGCGGATTAGGTCAAAAGGAGATGAAGACGACGCTTTAAAATACGTGCGTAAGTGAAACCCGTTTGTGTGTAGGCTTAACGGGTGCTTATTAGGGTTTTTCTTCTAGAAGCTAAGCCTCCACTATAAATAGGAGAGGGTGCTGGCCAGCACCCCTCAACCATTCATTTGTGAAACCCTAGTTTTATGTTCTTAAGGTTTGGAGAGATTAGTGGGAGGTTAGGGTTCTAGAGAGTTGCATTTGATTTCGTACTCATGTGTTGAGTCTTTGTCCTCCTTGATGGAGTGGCTGTAAACCAACATCATATCAAATCAATCCAAGGAAAGATTTCTCAAAGATGTGTCTCTTTGTGTTCTTGCTCTCTATTTCGTGATTTTAGGTCTTTCTTTGATCCGCGAGTTTTCTCTTGGTTTGTTGCCTTGATCTAGTTTGCTGTGACATGTGGGAATACATCTAGGATCATCTTGATCATCAATTACCCACGAGCAAGTCTTTAGATCATATTTCGATTTTGACTCGGTTTTGGAGCAACCTTCGTTCAAACTAAAAAAGATAGGAACTTTGGCATGGATCTTCACGATCCTTGATTGGAATAGGTTCCTAATATCCTAAAGAAGGTGTGTCTCAAGTTTGGTAAGGTTTAGAGTCACGAATCCAAAGATAGACCAATTTGTGTTTTGGTTTTCGGGCTGTTTGCCATGTTCATCGTGCAGTCGGTCAGTGCGCACATTGGCCGCCAGTCAGATCGCCCTCCGGTCAGACCACCTTGTTGCCTTCGGTCAGACCGGCCCGAGCGGTCAGACCGCATCTTGGCCGTCGGTCAGACCACATATATGAATTAGGGTTTGAGCTTTTGCATATTTGGTCTATTTGCTTTGGGGTTTTGGATTGGATTCAATACAAGTCTTCCGCTGTACTTGTATATTGATATTCATAGCTTTCATAGCTATTGGAGTGATAATCGTGTTGAATCCGATCAAAGTGAAAAAGTGTTCGTGCTCCTATTCACCCTCCCTCTAGTCGCCTTTTCGGTCCAACACCATTAAGCTTTGTTCTAGAGAATGGGATCACAGCTAATGGAACAGAAGCCATTGGTAGCGCCGCTGGACGACATGGCGACCAAGGCAACGAAGTCTCACAGGCGGCGCTGGACGGCGTGGTGGTTAGATCAACATTTTTTTTGAACCCGACTGTTTCAAAAGAACAACACTTTTAAAGGAAACTTTCAGTTTCCTTATCCAAGACGCGAGTGGTCGGGAACGATCCAATCGTGAGGAGTGGCCGGGAAAGGCGGCGGCTTCGGTGGATCCGGCGGTTGTGATCCAATGGATCCAGCGGCAGCTCCAGTAAGCATGGGCAAAAGCACCAAGCGGCGGCGGGCGGCGGGCAGGGAGGATCTAGAGGTGGAGGCTGCGGAGGATCCGGCGGTGGCTCCGGCCGGTGGCTCGGGCTCGATGTGAGGTGGTCCGAGCACTTCGATCGGCGTCTCCACTAGTAGTTCCTAGTACACCAGCTCGAACACGATGTCGCACTTGATGTCTAGCACCGACGGTTCCTCACGACGGCCGGCGGCTCCTCGACGTCGCACGGGATGTCGACCGGTGGGTTCGGCACGTCGACCGGTCTTCAGCGACGGCCAGAGGAAGCAAACGGGCGAGGCACAGCTTTGGGAGCAGCGGCGTCGGCTTCGGGAGTGGAGGCTCGGGCTGTCTCGTGGCAGATCGGCGGCATCAACAAGACAGCAGAGCAGCGGCGAGCCAAGGAGGGTTGCGGCGGCTCGGCCGTGGGCTGGCTGCGGCGGCGGCAACGAGGAAGGTGCGGAAAAACTAGGGTTAGTGCCCTAGCTCTGATACCATGTTATGAATATTTTGTGTATATTCAAGAGGGTCCAATGGGCATAATATATACGGAGTACAAGGGGGTTGCCATATACAGATAAGGAAATACAAAAGAGTCCTATTCTAACAAGTTACTCCTGCATAAAGCCGATTCACTTTCAAAACGATAGAGCAACCAGAGCATCAAATTAGTGGTGTTCATTTCATTCTCCAAGTGGTTAAATTATACATAAATACCTTTGTTTTCTTTTTTCACTCCACGAAGTGAAACAATATAGAGGTGACAGTGATCCAACTAGAAGCAAAGAGATCGGCATGTGATCTCCGCCTGAAAATCTCTCTTCTCGTCATCCCTTCATGTATCTCACTAAAACTTTATAACAGGCAATACAATTCACATGAGGTTCCTCTCCCCTTGGTGACTCCTTCGAAAAAGGAAGCGAAGAGAGCCGAAGAACATTCTTCTGACAAAAAAAAATCAGTCATACTCAACGTACGTAAACTACTGGTCTACGAGTATTCCAGAAACTTCCACATATGCTCGTATTATAGCATGAACGAAGGATATGGTTCTACACTTGTATTACTAATTTACTGGGCTGAAAATTCAACGATTGATCTGCCACCGATGCGTCACCCCATCCCATCGCCCATCAAAACCGACGTGATCAAAGTGCTGCATTCCAACTACTTACGTACTAATAAGGGTGATAATTGGTCAGATTCCGTCGCATATTGCCTTTTTTTATTCTAACCTATATTTTTCCCACTGATTCAGTACGAATACAAATACAAATATTAATTTTGGGATACAAACACGGGACGAATATAGATCGAATTTGAATCGGTCATGGATAACTAACGCATCGATAGTACACCCATAAAGAAAAATGTCACTAGTTAATGAAAGCGTCGATTATTTAACAAACTACGAAATTATTTATCATATTTGACAAACATAAATATAAATTCAAATTATAAACAAGTCAATGACCATTAAATCATAGAGGATATTAATGTTCCTGTGTCCATTTTAACGTTTTGTAAGTGTCCATTTTACTCATTTATCAATATATCCCATCAAATATGTATGGATCAGATATTGTTATTCTTATATCCCAGTCTATGCTCTATATTCATGAAATTTTATACAAAGACAGATATATGGAATAAGAATCAGGCCTCAAAAGTCAAAACAACATGTTTTCACATAGGACCGTCTAATTTTAAAAAAATAATATTAATCTTAAAGATAATTGAAAAAATAGTCGAAATGAAAAATTACAAAACTAGGCGCTTGTTGCCAATTGAAATGGCGACAGGCTCCTGCCACCATTCCAATTGGCGACATAGGCCTAGCAACTAGTGACAAGGGACTCAACAGTACCCAGAGCCCCGTGTCACCAGTTGATTTGACGACAGGTCCCTGTTGCCACTTCAAATGGCGACATAGATCCTTTTTTTAATTTAAAATTTGGAAAACCGCCATTTTTTAATTCCTCTCCACTCCTTTTGTACTGAGTATTTCTGAGCATATTTTTTGTCGAGAACTCACACTGATATTATATAACATTCAACACAACGTCATAACATGTTTTGTCGATAAATCAAAATTTCTACTGACTATTTCCGAGCATATTTTTTGTTGACAAGTCACTATGACATTACATAACATTCAGCACAACGTCATAACATCTTTTGTCAATAAATCACAACGACATAACATTCGGCACAATGTCATAACATCTTTTGTCAATAAATTACAACGACATAACATTCAGCAGAACGTCATGACATCTTTGGTCAATAAATCACAATGACATAACATTCAGCACAACACTGTCACATACTTTGTGGACAAATTACATTGATATTACATAACATTCAACACAACGTCATAACACCTAGTTTTTTTTTTTTGCAAATCAAAGTGATATTACAAAGCATTGGGCACCATATATTTCAACTAGATGAACCTTTCCCATGGCCGCGACCTCAACGTCCCCCATGTGGACCGCCTCGAGTCGGGCGGTCGGATGAGGTCCCCGCGGCGACGTCCGGAGTGCCTATATCTCCTTCGTCCTGAGGATTTCTTGTATGGTATTTTTTGAAGGTGTGACTAGACTCCCTACAAATGGAGCACTTCTTCGTACGATGCCCAGCTTCTGCTTCGTCCATGTCATTCCTAATGCGCCGTGCTTGTCGCCAGCCAACCTTTCCCTTCAGCCTATCAATGTCCGCGGAGATAAGTTGCTCCCAGGTCGGATAGCCAGTAAAATGGCTAACCACGACATAACCATACATCTTTGCACTCTAGGTTTGCATCACCTCCTCCTTGTTGAAATAATCAGAGAGGTACTAGCCGGGATGCTGCGCCACCATCGAACATGCGGCCATGACATGGGAGCAGGGCCTATGCAGAAGAAGGGGTTTGTTGCAAGTGCATACGCAACTAGCACGACATAGCATGCACTCGTGGGTGATCCTCTCGCAGTTCGTCCTACGACGTCCTTTATCCCTGCACATTATCTTGAAGCGAAGCTCCCTTGTGCCCATCTTGAATGCCTGGTGCATCTCACCCTTCTTGCTCTTCTCCTCCATGTACTTGGTGATCATAGCGGAGTAGAGTACACTGTCATTTGCCATGGCGAGTGATACGTTGTTGCTTCTGTCAACAAAGTAAGTTGTGGTACCACGGAGAATTGCCTCTACAATACCAACCAAAGGGAGGCACCTTGCACCGCGCATGACCTAGTTGTACACCTCGGCTAAATGGGTTATCATGACACCATATCGAGCACCACCCCTGTCATGTAGCAGCGACCACTTTTCCTTAGGCTCATGCTCAATCCAGTCCGAGAAGCATTTCACCTGCGCCCCCGTCTTCCTCGTCATACTGGGACCATCCGTGGGTAGCTCTGGCAATGCTTCGAGGGCCTGGTCAGTGTTTGGGGTGGCCCTTTTCGCTGCCTCCCTTCTGTGCGTTTGAGTCCGCTCATCCAGAATCTTCCAGAGTGTTTCAAACTTTCGTCGCTGGTTCTAGTTGCATAGCCGCTTGAACAGGTTCATCAAGTCCTTATTGCTGAACTGTTTATAGAAGTTTGCACCCAAGTGTCTCATGCACGACCTACTCTGCAGATCCGTCCACAGATGTGGATCGTTCTCTCCTTGTTGTAGCTGAATTATTGCACTCAGTAGGCCCGAATGCCGATCATGTATGATGCGTGCGTTTGGACAACTCTGTACAACAGAACTCCTCAAATTCCTTAGGAATCACAACCAGCTGTCCGTGGTCTCGCTTTCCACGAAAGTGAATACCACGGGAAGAACTTGATTGTTCCCGTCCATCACTATTGCAGTCAGTATTTGGCCCTTGTACTTTCTAGTCAGGAATGTGCCATCCACACACAAGATTGGACGCTAGTGCCGGAATGCACTGATGCATGGACTAAAGGCAAAGAATGCTCGCTTCAGTACCCTCTTATTTGCCCACTTCAGATGCGTGGAATCTTGAATGTCGACATGAGTGCCAGGATTCCTGTCTTGTATGACTCAAAGTAGCCCGAGAAGGTTGTGGTAGGAGTCCTTGAATGTACCGAACCTTGATTCCAACGCCTTCTTTTTTGCACTCCACACCTTGGCATAGCTGACTGTGTACTGGAACCTAGCCTCAATCGCCCGAATGATTGGTCGTGGCTCAAAATCTAGATTATCCACGATCTCACCATGCATTAGGTTGGCGATGAAGCCTGATGACAGGTTTCTGTGGGGCTGCACTGACTCAGCGACGACACATGTGTGAGGGACCACTATAGAGTATTTCCAGTATGCGTGCCACTTAGGCTGAAATACGTGCACTCGACAAAGGCATCCCTCTATGTCGCACTTTACTTCATAGCATCTTGGGTTAGACTTGACGACTGTGAATGTACGCTGCACCGACAAGGCCCAGAATTTGACCGCCTCCTGCACGGCCTCCTTGGATTTGTACATAGCGCCTTGCCTGACCTCGCTCTGGTGTAGGATCAAGGATAACCGACTAGAGGGGGGTGAATAAGAGTTTTTAAAACTTTTTGACAATTTAACAATTTAAGCCAATTAAATTCTAAGTCTAAACTAGATACAATTCTAGCTAAGCAATTCAACATAAGATAAAAGCTAGAATTGTAAATGCAAAATAAGTAAAGACAAGAAATAACCACACTTGAGACAATAAAGTTTTTCCCATGGTATCGAAGACTGGTCGTCTTCACTAGTCCATGTTGAGAAAGCTTGACAACTCAAGCCGTCTCCACGAATTAAGCCTCCCCTCAATCACTATTAGTAGTTCTTTCTCCGCTCCGGAGATGGCAAACTCCAAGCCACTCACAATCTTGGCACCGGGCCTTTTCACAAGTTTCTTGAAGAGATCACCGTGTGATCACCGCCAAGCCGTCTAGGAGTTCTGCAAAACTCCAAGAGTAATAAACCAACGATCTTCGCTTGACGGCACTCAAGTGCAAATGGATCAACTAGAATGAATGAATGCACTTGAATGAACTCAACAACCTCACAATGAATGCACAAGAGTGTTTTAGGTGTTGAGAGGATGCTCAAGGCTCTATAGATGATCAATGAACTCTAGCACACTGTCCTTGAGTAGGTGGAGGGGTATTTATAACCCTCACCAACAAATACGACCGTTGGGGAGGAATTCCCCAACTTTCAGCGAAATACAGTACTACCGCCAACCAAGGAGTGGTACTACCGTACCCATGTCAGAGCACTGTAACGGCTAGAATAGTAGCATTAACTACTCTGACATAGCCGTTGAAAATCCCAGAGCGGTACTACTGCTTGATTCGGTCATACCGCACAAAGGAGCGGTACTACCGTTCGCAGGGTTTCCAACTTAGCCGAAAAGAGATGCTCTCTGGAAATTACGTACCGTCACAAGAAAAACGATACAACCGCATAGCGGTACTACCGCCTCGAGAACGCGGTACTACCATTTGCCATGAGAGGCACCGAACCAAAAACGGTGGCTTACTGTTTTAAACGTATCGTTAACTAGAAATCGGAACAACCGACGTGCGGTAGTACCGCACCACCAGCCAATCGTACCGCTGAGCGGTAGTACCACCGACTTAACGTCATGTTGATGACAAGATTTGGCATCTATATCATTCATTGCAGCGCTGGTTGGTCCAACGGTAAGAACTTAAAACTACCGATGATTTCAACTAATATTCGGTGTTGAATCAAAAGGCAGAATGGCTTCGAAGACCTCCTAAGGTCCTGGACGACCTCTCCAAAGGCCTCCTGGGAGGTCTTGGCTTCAAAAACGACCTCCTTGACTTCGGAAGACCTTCTCGCTACAGTACTTTATACCGCACTGTATAATATTGGCAATTACACTAGCATGGGAGAAAGTTCAGCAAACTTACAGACACCTTTATACCGCACTGTAGCGTATAGTATACCTCCCATGCCACCTCAAGGTTCCGGCATTCCATTTGGTCCATTACCTGCTAGTAGTTTCAATGATGTTCCGCAACATACAACATATGCACAGCCGAACCATACTACGTATGCCTATGATACGCCACAACCCAATGTTTATAGGCCGCCACAACCAGCTAATGTAATACCCACTCGGCCCACGGCCGAGCCACATGTGGGAATTGAAAACGTTAGGGAACAAGTGGCCAATGTTTTGAGAGAGCAATTTGGGGTTGAGCCTAAAGGTAGAGCACGCGCATATCGAAAACCATATCCTGATTTCTATGATAATGTTCAGTATCCCAGAGGGTTTAGAGCGCTTGAATTTATTAAGTTCACTGGGGGTGATGGTAGGACCACTTTAGAACATGTTGGTCAATTCATCTTACTGTGTGGTGAAGCTGGTGCTAGCGACGCATTAAAACTGAGGTTATTTCCCTTATCATTGTCTGGCCCTGTATTTACTTGGTTTACTTCTCTGGCACCTAATTCTATTTATACGTGGCCTCAATTAGAGCAAAAATTCCATGATTATTTTTATACTGGGGACACTAAACTTAGATTGTCACATATGACATCGGTTAAACAGAAACGCGATGAGCCTGTTACTGATTACATCCAAAGGTTTAGAGATACGAGGAACCGATGTTTTAATTTGACAATTTCTGACGAAGACTTGGCTGATCTAGCTTATTTGGGTTTGTTGTCCCAATTAAAAGAAAAGCTAGAGAATCATGATTTCCTGGATGTTAGTCAGGTATTACAAAAAGCTCTGGCACAAGAGAACCGAGCTAAAGAGTCTAGGAATTTTCAGAAACCAAGTGATAGAGTAAAGGTTGATCGTCCTAGTATTCATGTGCTTGAGTATGAATCTGAAAATTCGGACGATGATAATGTTGATGTGTGTGTGGCCGAATGGGATTGGTCCTCAAAATCTAAATCATTCGTTTGCTCGGCTTTAAAGCTGGTTCCACAAAAGAATCGGCAAGAAGAAATTAAGTACACTTTTGATATTGCTAAATGCGATAGAATCTTTGATTATTTGCTACAAGAGAAGCAAATTAGATTGCCTGACAAACATATTATACCAGCACCTGAAGATTTAAGGAGACGTGCATATTGTAAATGGCATAATTCTTATTCTCATGCTACTAATGATTGCAATGTATTTCGTCGATAGGTTCAATTGGTCATTAATGAAGGACAATTGAAGTTTGCTGAAAGTCCAAAAATGCAGCTAGACCACAATCCCTTTCCTGTCAATGTGATAGATTTTGAGAACAATAAAGTTCTTGTTTGGCCATCTCAGGCCGAGTCTACAAAAGGCAAGAACGTGATGATAGGAGAGAGAGGCATAGGGACATCAAATCATGGGGCTATGCAAACTGTTAAGCCAAAAATGATTAAACCGAAAAGCCCGGAAGTTAATCATTGGAAGGTTAATGAAAAAAGAAGTAAGACCAGCAAAAGAGTTGAAAAGCCGAAGCCTACATTTGAGGAGCTTCTGGCCAAATATGAGAATGGCAAGGTCGGCAGAAACAATACTAGTCGGCCCAATAATTTCAAGCGAGCAAGATCACCTACGAAGCAAAAGTTTGATGGCCGGTTTCGGCGTCGAGAAGACTTCCGTGCAGCAGTGTTGTATCATCCTTTTGAGCAGCCAATGCCCGTCCCATGGGGACCTCCTCCTGCTGGTTTTCCTCCTTGTCCACAGTGGGGCTGGTGTGGTCCATGGATGCCACCTCCAGTGCCCTTTAGACCATTCCATTCGGGGTGGACAGCACCAAGAAGGCTTGTGTTTGACAGGTTATCACGTCCTAATAATGACCGTTTTGATCAAAGAAATTGGTCTCATGATAGGAGAGATAATAAAGTGATGAGGAAGGTGTATCGTGTCAAGAATAATGGCAACAAGGATCTCCTCCAGGACCTCCCTTGAGGACCTCCTCAGGAGCACTCATGTGAACTCATCAAGACCACTCGAGACCACCTTAGGAGCACCCACATGGACTCATCAGGACCACTCACGACCTCCTTAGGATCACTTAAAGAAATAGAGAAGTCAGACTTGAATCCAAATGAAAAAGAGCCGGTCATCGAGGAGGAGGTCTTTATGGATGTTTTCCGGGATCACTTAGGACGTCCTCTAGGACCTCCTAGGAGGTCTTTGAAGAAGCCGACCAGGACCTCTCAGGAGCAGAAACGGTCAGCTATCGTTGTTTCAAATTTTAGTAGTGGGAATTACACGCCAGCGATGCATGGTTTGAATCTGCGCGGCATCGCATCTCTGATAACCCACGAGCGAAAGACCGTAGCCACGATCCCGTGAACGTCAGATCGACTACAGTAGCAACTGCAGTGATAACCAAGCAGACCACATCGCATGTTAATTTTGAAGCGCCAAAAACAGTGGGGAAGCTTAAAGGAAACACATCTTTGTTGTCCGGGACAAAGCCACAGCCCCGTTGGTGTCCTCTTGGTCTTTCTCATTCTCAAAAGAGAAGGTTGCAGCGGTTGCGCACGCAAGAACTTAGAGAGGCTCAGGCAGAGAAAATGAGAGATGAATTATTTAATGAAATAAAGCCTATGTAGCCTGTCTGAAAAGAGTGGAGGGTAAAGTCAGTTGAAACACCAGTTCAGACGCCTAGTGATGATGAGGATGATTTGCTGGATTATGGATCTCCAATGATTAAAAATGATACTCCGCCTCGTGAAGGTATGGATATTAATATGGTATTTACATTGCCTTCGGAGTTTCGGATTGCTAGTGAGGAGGTCGCCCAGTTATGTCTTGACCCTCAAGAAGCCATTTTTGAGAAGCCTGAGGAATCAAGCCGACATTTGAAACCATTATATGTCAGGGGACATATCAATGGTAAGCTGATTTCTAGGATGTTAGTTGATGGTGGGTTTGCCGTAAACTTGATGCCGTATTCAGTTTTCAAGAAATTGGGGCGAGAAGACAACGAGCTTTTGAAAACTAATTTGATGCTTAATGGTTTCATGGGTGAACCCACGGAGGCTAAGGGTGTCATCTCCATGGAGCTTACTGTTGGGAGCAAGACCCTACCTACGGCCTTCTTCTTCGTTGACGTGCAAGGTAATTATAATGTTTTATTGGGTCGTGATTGGATACATGCAAATCGCTGCGTTCCTACTACTTTGCATCAAACTTTAGTACAATGGATCGATGATGACGTAGACGTGGTTCAAGTGGACACGTCGGCTTATGTTGCTTTGGCCGACGCTTCAGCTGATTGGCAACATGGTGATGTCCAATGTTTGACGGGTCTAGATCTTTCTAGTTATGATTATCTTAGTGTTGCCAAGGATGGTTTTGTACCCGTGTCTGTACAGCCGGCCTCCGCAGCTTGGCTTAGTAATATGATGTTATAAATGAATAAAGGAAATAGTTTAGAATGGTTGCAATAGCGTACAGAGCAATATCGGTCAAACAAGAACGATATTTGTGAAGCTATTGATGATTTTGATGAAGTGGAAAAGTTGGGGCAAGGTTTCTCGTCGGCTGACCCATTAGAGGAGATTGATATAGGTGATGGAGCTATTCCTAGGCCGACGTTTGTAAACAAAAATATGCATGCTGAATACAAGAGCAAAGTGATAGAATTGCTTAGAGAGAATGTTGATTGCTTTGCTTGGGAGTATCATGAGATGATGGGACTCAGCCGAGAATTAGTGGAGCATCGGTTGCCTGTTAAGTCTGGTTTTAGGCCTCACAAGTAGCCACCTAGGAGATTTAATTCTAATATATATGATCGGATCAAAGAAGAAATAGACCGATTGTTGAAGGCTGGTTTTATTAGGCCATGCTCGGATCTTTGAATGGATTTCTAACATTGTTCCGGTTGAGAAGAAGAATACTGGTAAGTTGAGGGTGTGCATTGATTTTAGAGATTTAAATAAAGCTACTCCTAAAGATGAATATCCTATGCCTATAGCTGATATGTTGATTAATGATGCTTCAGGGCATATAGTAATTAGTTTCTTAGATGGCAATGCTGGTTATAATCAAATTTTTATGGCCGAAGAGGATATGTCTAAAACGGCCTTTCGATGTCCTGGTTTCGTTGGTTTGTTTGAATGGGTGGTTATGACTTTTGGTCTAAAGAATGCCGGTGCTACTTATCAAAGGGCTATGAATTTGATTTTTCATGATCTACTTGGCATTATCATAGAGGTATACATTGATGATATAGTGGTCAAATCGGATGGTATGGATCACCACTTAGCCGATTTACGTTTGGCCTTTGAACGAATGTGTCGGTATGGTTTGAAAATGAACCCACTCAAGTGTACTTTTGGTGTGTCGGCTGGTAAGTTTTTAGGATTTATAATACACGAGAGATGCATAGAAATAGATCCTAGCAAAATAGAGTCTGTTAAGAAAGTGAAGGAGCCACAGTGTAAAAAGGATATGCAAAAGTTTCTGGGAAAAGTGAATTACCTGAGGAGGTTCATATCCAATTTGTCTGGCAAAGTTAGTGCTTTCACTCCTATAATTCGGTTAAAGAAAGAGACCGAATTTACTTGGGGGCAGAACAACAACAAGCTTTTGAGGAAATTAAGAGATATTTGTCTACACCTCCTGTGTTGAGAGCGCCTCAAGCTGGGACGCCGTTTCGGCTATATATTGCTGCAGAAGAAGGTGTTATTGGTGCTGTTTTGACACAAATTTTAAATGGCAAGGAGTATGTGATTACTTACCTGAGTCGGCGTCTCTTGGGAGCTGAGACGAGGTATGTTTTTATAGCAAGATTATGTTTATCTTTGTATTATGCTTGTACCAAGTTGAGACATTACTTGCTATCTAGTACTTGTGTTGTTGCATGTCAAACCGATGTTATTAGATATATGTTGCAACAACCGATTTTAAGTTGTAGAATCAGAAAGTGGGCTTATGCATTAATAGAGTATGATTTGGCTTATGAATCTTTGAAATCTATGAAAAGCCAAGTCGTAGCTAATTTCATTGTTGATCATAGGATTGATAATGAGGTAGAGTTGATTGACTATCAATCTGTTCGTCCATGGAATTTGTATTTTGATGGCTGGGCTTGTAGAGAAGGACAAGGTGTTGGCATTGTTTTAATTTTGCCTAGAGGTGTTGTTTCTGAAACATCGGTTCGCCTAGAATATTTTTGTACCAATAATCAGGCCGAGTAGGAAGCTCTTTTGTTAGGATTACAAATTTTAGAGTCCATGGGTGTAAAGAACATAGAGGCATTTGGTGATTCATTATTAGTTGTGCAGCAAGTTTCTAAGAATTATCAATGCTTTGACGGGTCATTGAATATTTATTTGGAAAAGTGCGTGGAAATCATAGTGACTTTGGATGATTTTACTATTGGCCATGTCGTTAGGAAAGAGAATAGTAGGGCAAATGATTTAGCACAACAAGCATCTGGTTATCAAGTTAAAAGAGGTAAATTGTTCATGATAGAAAAAGCGATGCTGGAAAGTGCTGCAATTTGTATAGTCGAACAACATAATGGCAGCTCGGGTACTTTGAAAACATCGAGTTCTGCCGAACCTAATGACTAGAGAAAGCCTATATTTAGTTATTTGGAAAACCCTAGTCAATCTGTTGATAGGAAGCTTCGGCGACAAGCATTGAAGTATACATTGCTTGATGGAGAGTTGTATCGCCGAACTATAGATGGGTTACTTTTAAAATGCTTGGGTTCGGATCAATCTAAAGTCACTATGGGCGAGGTACATGAAGGTATATGTGGTACACATCAGTCGGCTCATAAGATGAAATGGTTATTAAGAAGAGCTGGTTTCTATTGGCCGACTATGTTGGAGGATTGTTTTAGATATTACAAAGGGTGTGAGCCATGTCAGAAGTTTGGTGATATGCAACTGGCACCCACTGCTATGTTGCATCCCATTGTTAAACCATGGCCATTCCGTGGTTGGGGTTTAGATTTCATCGGCCAAATACACCCTGCATATTCTAAAGGTCATCGTTTTGTTTTAGTAGCTACTGATTATTTTACAAAATGGACAGAAGTTGTTCCTCTTAAAAACATGACACATATGAAGGTGGTTAGTTTTATTTTTGAACATATTGTTCATAGATTCGACATACCACAGACTTTAACTACTGATCAAGGTTCATCTTTTATGTCTCATCAAGTACGAGAGTTCGTCGAATCGTTTAGAATCAAGCTCCTTAATTCCCCACCTTATTATGCTCAGGCCAATGGTCAGGCCGAGTCAAGTAATAAGACCTTGATTAAGCTCATTAAGAAAAAGATAGAGGAGCATCCTAAGAGGTGGCATGAAGTGTTATCTAAGGCATTATGGGCTCATCGTATATCTAAGCATAGTGCTACAAAGGTAACACCGTTTGAGTTAGTGTATGGGCAAGAGGCCGTTCTACCTATTGAGGTGAATCTGGGTGCCCTTAGATTGGCCAGGCAAAATGATTTGTCGGCCGTAGATTACCATAACTTGATGGTGGATAAGATAGATGAAGTTGCAGATGAGAGATTAAAAGCTTTGAGGGAGATTGAAAAGGATAAGGTAAGGGTAGCCAAGGCCTACAATAAGAAAGTGAAGGAGAAATCGTTTCAAATAGGGGACTTAGTTTGGAAGACGATTTTCCTGTTGGATCTAGAGATAATCAGTTTGGGAAGTGGTCTCCGAATTGGGAAGGTCCATATAAGGTGGTAGAGATCGTTCCTGGAAATTCTTATATGGTGCAATGTTTACAGGGAGGTAGGCTGCCTAAAGCTCTTAATGGCAAGTATTTGAAAAAATATTATCCGAGTGTTTGGCAAGATGCTTAAGAAACACACATGGCCGATGAGTTGTTTATCATCGTCCTGAGAAACATATTTATGGCCGGTGTTTAATCATCGTCCTGGAGTACAATTGAAGATATTATTGTTTTGTGGCAAACATGTTTGTTTACCAAAAAACAGGGGGGGCATGTGTTGATGACAAGATTTGGCATCTATATCATTCATTGCAGCGCTGGTTGGTCCAACAGTAAGAACTTAAAACTACCGATGATTTCAACTAATATTCGGTGTTGAATAAAAAGGCAGAATGGCTTCGAAGGCCTCCTAAGGTCCTGGACGACCTCTCCAAAGGCCTCCTGGGTGGTCCTGGCTTCAAAAATGACCTCCTCGCCTTCGGAAGACCTTCTCGCTACAGTACTTCGGCGAACAGCCCAAGAGGTCCTGAACGATCTCTTCAAAAGACCTCCTTGGAGGTCCTAGGGGACGTCCTGGGTGGTCCTAGAAAAACATCCGCAAAGACCTCCTAGGAGGACCTGGAGGGTGGTCTTTGTAAAACGTCCAAGAGGTGGTCTTTGTAAAGCAGAAGGTCATGAGGACAAGGAAAAGCGCGCCCAAGATATCCCAGGAGCATTCACGTGGCCTCATCAGGATCGGCCAAGACCAACCCAGGAGTGCTGCGTGGCTTCATCAGAACCGCGCAGGACCTCTCTAGGAGAACGCGCGCGCCTTCATCAGAGCCGCACAAGACCTCTTCACGGGAGCTCACGTGGCTTCATCAAGGCCATACAAGACCTCTCCAGGAGAACGCACACGCCTTTATCAGAGCTGCCCAGGACCTCCTCACGGGCGCTCACGTGGCTTCATCAAGGCCGCACAGGACCTCTCCAGGAGAACGTGCGCGCCTTCATCAGAGCCGACCAGGACCTCCTCACGGGCACTCACGTGGCTCCATCAGGGCCACACAAGACCTCTCTAGGAGAACTAGTGTGCCTCCATCAGGACCGCCCAGGACCTCCTCGGGAATGCTACGCGGCTTCATCTGGGCTGTCCAGGATCTCCTCAGGAGCACTCGCGCGCCTCCATCAGGACCGCTCAGGACATCCTCGGGAATGCTACGCGGCTTCATCAGGGCCGTTCAGGACCTCCCCAGGAGCACTCGCGCGCCTCCATCAGGACCGCTCAAGACCTCCTCGGGAATGCTACGCGGCTTCATCAGGGCCGTCCAAGATCTCCCCAGGAGCACTCGCGCGCTTTCATCAGAGCCGCACAAGACCTCTTCACGGGAGCTCACGTGGCTTCATCAAGGCCGCACAGACCTCTCCAGGAGAACACGCGCGCCTTCATCAGATCCGCCAGGACCTCCTCACGGGCGCTCACGTGGCTTCATCAAGGTCGTACAGGACCTCTCCAGGAGAACGCTCGTGCCTTCATCAGAGCTACCCAGGACCTCCTCAAGGGCGCTCACGTGGCTTTATCAGGGCCGTCCAAGATCTCCCCAGGATGCTCGCGCACCTTTATCAGGGCCGCTCAAGACCTCCTCGGGAGTGCTACGCGGCTTCATCAGGGCCGTTCAGGAGCACTCGTGTGCCTTTATCAGAGCCGCTCAGGACCTCCTCAAGGGCGCTCACGTGGCTTCATCAAGACCGTTCAGGACTTCCTCAGGAGCGCTCGTGGTTTCATCAGAGCTGCCCAGGACCTCCTCAAGAGCGTTATGTGGTTTCATCAGGACCGTTCAAGATCTCCTCAAGAGCGCTACGTGGCTTCATCAGAGCTGTCCAAGACCTCCTCAGGAGTGTTCACGTACTTTCATCGGAGCCGTCCAAGATCTCCTCAGGAGCACTACGCGGTTTCATCAGGGCCATTCAAAGCCTCTTCTGGAGATCCCATGCGGTTTTCATCAGGACTTTCCGCAAAGGCCTCAAGACCTTCCACGAAGACTTCATCAAGGAAATTTGCGTGTTTAAATAGGAAAGTTGTATCAGTTATAGAAGGTTTGGAGATCATAACCGAATCATATCTGTAAAATTGGTTCGGTTTAGGAGTCCTGAGCTCTCACGGCTAAGACATGCTGCCCTTTAAATAGAAGAGGGTCATGGCCGATTGTATCATCACCAATCGATCAATACAATTTGCATCTACTATTTTTTTTCTACCATAGCTTCCTTGTAGTCCCGTCCTTTTTTCCACCTTTTTCTGCTTTCCCACCAGGTCCAAGGACGTTGTTAGGACATTGTCGCTGCTCCAACACCACGACTAGCTCCGCCTAGGTGTTGTGCGCTGTGGTTCTTGGCCATGTTGAATCCTAACGCCACCTGGATTCAATTTTGCTGTTATCCATCAGATCGTGTGTTGGTGCTTCCTTGTGTCATATTTTTGCACCAACATGTCGGTACTATCGTTTTCCTTGAAAAACAAAGTTGGCTTTCCAAAACCAAATTCAAATGCATGCATGATCCTAAATTGATCCAATTTGCACAAGAACAAGCTATCAAGCTACTAGTCACGATCCCTGTTAATAGTACGGCATTTAACCTATAATCCGGTCTTTCAACTAATTCTCCTAAGACCGGTAAAACATAAAAAGGATCCTAGACTACTTGTACCTTGTCTTTGAGCCATGTAGACCTTCATGTTGTCCTTTAGCATTCATCTTCAAGTCATCAAACTCACCAATGGGACTTAACCTTGTAAATACTCAATAAACACGTTAATCCTATATTCACAGATTATCATTAATTACCAAAATAATTTTTAGGGGCCCACATGCTTTCAATCTTCCCCTTTTTGGTAATTGATGACAACACAACTAATATGTGAGAAAGATTGTTTTGAAAATACTATGAGTATATATTGTTTTGAATATACTATGAGTATATATTCTTTTGATGACTTAACAACAAAATAATTCTTGCAATGTGCTCGATTGAGTTTTGAGAATTATTTTCTTGTTAAATCCAATTTAAAGAAAGCTCCCCCTAAACATGTGCATATAAATGATAGAAAATATTTGCAAGCACATGTAGAGATTTTTGAAATTTTGGCGGAGTTTCTTTTGCATGTTGGAACTTGAGGGAAATGCAATATTGTAAAATGACTATAATTTAGATTGCATTGCAAGAGAAAATCATAAGCATAATCATTATCCAACAAGTTCAACAAGATAAGCAACACAGCACATAAGTTCAACAATAATAACACATTACAAAACACATAAGCACATATATGATAATATAGCAAAAGTCTTGCTCCCCCTAAAACTTTCTCTTCTTGCTTCTCTTCTCGCTTCTCCCCCTTTGGCATGAAGGTACAAAAAACATCTCAAACCGCTGGGTCCAGAGGAGGAAGAGTAGCTGGGTCTTGAGGAGCTGGAATTGGAGCTGGGGGAGCTGAGACCGAGGAGCTGTAGCAACAGGTGCTGGATCCTGAGGCACTAGAGCTGGGGCCAAGGAAGGAATAGCTAGAGCAGAAGAAGTAGGGGCCGCTGAAGATGGAGGAGGACGACGAGTGTAGCGCTAAGGAGTCCTCAAAATATGCTCCATAGAGTTAGCACTCTCTGATAGGGCAGCTAGCTTGTTGTGAGTCTCATTCTGAAACTCTATTTGTGTTGTCTTCATTTCTTGCAAAGTGTTTAGAATCATCTGTTAATTTTGGAGAATCTGTGCAAGTATACCTTCAGCAGGAGCACCCTCCTGAGCAGCAGCAGTAGTAGTAGCAGCATCATCATCCTCATGACGAATAGGAGGGCCTTCTCGAGGCTTGTAAGCCTTATGAGGTGATCCCAATCCTCCCTGATACTCAATCTTCTTGAGTATCAAAGCCATGATGTAGGGAGCATAGTAAATCCTTTTGACCCTATCATTCTTTGAAGAAACTATGCCCCTTAAAATGACATCCACTACATCAAATCTTCTCCCACGCATAATATTATCAATGACATTCCAAGCATATCCTTACTGCATCAAAGTTCCCACTCTTGGGATAAAAGGTATGCTTAATAATCCTATTAATCAGACTTGGAATAGGCTTAATACCATGTATTTTTCCGGGATTATACCTGACAGTCTAATCATAAAAGTCAGTCCAAGCAGGAGGAAGTAATGCAGGACTGTCAAAGAGCTTCTCCCATGTGCCAGACGGTGTGTAACATCCCAAAGTTCTGTTACCAAAATAAAAATAAATAAAATTATTATTTTGTTGGATTTTCTGTATTTGAAAGAATTTTATTGCTTTATTTGAATTTATGAAGTTTTAAAAAGTCAAAAAGTAAAATTTATTGAAGTTTTTGAAGTTGGCTTGGATTTAAATTGAAAAATAAAAATTAATTAATTTCTGGAATTTTCTGAGATTTTAAAAAAGCTTTCCCTAATTATTTAAAGCTAAAATAATTTATTTGCAAAATTAAGAGCCAACTTTAAGTTGGAAATAATTTTATTAAGTCCAAAATAACTCTAGAGATTTCTGTGCATTTTTCTAGAATTTTTGGATTTGTTTTGCTATTTTCTAAACCCTTTTTGAATTAACCGGATTAATTAAAAAAATCAAAAGAAAATCCTCTCCACTATTTTGGGCTGAAACCCAAAACAGCGGCCCATTTCTTCCTCGCCCGCGTCGGCCATTTTCGCCCATTTCGATCGCTCAAGACCGGCCATATTATTTCCTCTATGCTTATGCGGCACGTCGGATTGAGATCGATGGCGACGAGCCGCGCCTCACCTCTCTCCTTCCACTCACTGCATGTGGGCCCGCCTTACTTCTTCTCCCCATGCCTTTCTTCTTCGCGCGGCCGCACCAAACAACGCCACCATTAGCACCGCGTGAAGCTCATTCAAGACCGCGAATCCCTCCCCATTCCCTCTCACGTTCGCGCGCAATAAAATCCCCATTCAATCTCCAGCCATTACTCCCATTACGCCCTCCATTCCCGGCCTTGATTGCCCTAATTTCACCGACTTTGCCGCACGGCCTTCTTGCGCATCACGCCGCCTCAGCCTCGCCCTCGGCCTATTTAAAGGCGCCCCAGCTCCGCCTCTTCTCGCCGACCCCGACGCCTCTCACATCTCCACCTCCACCTCTCTCTGCGCCTCAAATTTCAAGCTTTCTCTCCGCCACCCGAAGCTTTGTGTTTCTTCAATTCCGGCGCCGATGAAGGCTCGTCGGCTCCAACGACCCTAGTTTCGGCATCGCCTCCACCTCGCCGTTCCCGTGCGCGCATCCGTTTCGCCGGAGGAGCCCGGAAATGCCATCGCCACCGTAGCCCTAACGCCGCCACCGCCTTGGAGCTCGCCGCCGGCCACCGCATCACGTCCTTGCGCAACTGGGGTAAGCACTAGGTTCAGCATCGCATCCTCTTGCGTTTGCACACCTCGCCGGAGCTCACCGCGGCGCGTAGCGCTGGCAAGCTCACAATCGAGCCGCTACCGGATTTCGCTGAAGTGGCACCGCCACGTGGCGCCACCTCCTCGCCATGTCATCCACCTTGCTCACGTGTCCGCCAACGTGGCGCTGACGTGGCACACGTTTTCAACCGAAAAGAGATTCGGGCGCTGACATCATGCTGATGTCATAAAGCCATTTTCTTTTAGGAAAATAATTCTAAAATTCAGGAAAATCCTATATTCATCATTTCATGTGAATTCAAAACTTCCCGGGGTTCGTTCTCCTTCATACGAACTCTGATTTCATCGATTCAAATTCCTAAATTCATATAAATTCAAGATCTAGCTATCTAAACTAAAATGATTTAATTTGGAGTTCATTTGAATCTTTATTTGAATTTGGCTTAATTTCGCGTATAGATTTCGACGACTTCGGAGAGTCAGAATTCGACGCCGTTTGAGAACAACTAATCCAGCAAGGCAAGTTACATTCTTGATCATATTTGAATCCTAGTATTTAAAATTATTTAAATTCTGTTTTTAAATTATGTATTGTATGCTTATTTAAATTCAGTTATTTAAATACTTGTTTTTAAATCTTTAGATATTCCTATAATCCTTTGTATGGCCAATTTTGGTATTGAACTACACATCTTAACACCATAGATAAAACCTGGTTGATACATTAGTATAAACTAGGATTCATTTGAAAATATTATGCCAAGACATGCTTAGACCAGAATGTTTCATTTGGGGAATTTTAGCCAATGAATCAATTCTTGTTTAAAATTAAGTCATGGTATTGTTTTACCATGGACTCTTGGAAATGATTTTGAAAACAAAATAAAATCAAAGATGGTTTAAACTTGGGCAAAATGGATGTCGACCGTGCGAGTTTATGCACGGCTCAACTTTAGTCGGGGTTGAGGCCGAGGGTTTTATTTGGTATGCTGCCCAAGTTGTTTAAGGACCGGCCTAAGAGCCGCTTTTGCTAAACTCCACCGTACTACCACATGTCCTGTGTGGGCAGGACTAGGCCTAATAATTTGCAATACTCTACTGTTATTTGTTCTATGTTGATGTGTGGGTGTTGGTTAGACAGTTTTCCCACCTAGCGCAAGAGGGGGCTTCCGGAGGATGGATAGTCTAATGGAAGTGAAACCTTAGTGGGCACGGATACTTTAGGGTAGAGCATTGTAAAAGCCTCGTCACGTGCTCTAGACCACCTACTTAAGGTAGTGAGCGGTGGCATAGATATATGCCGGACAAACTAGAGAATTCGTGTCTTGTGGGTAGAGCTGTACAACCTCTACAGAGTATAAACCTATTCAAATAGCCGTCTCCACGGTTATGGACATGTTTAGCATTTGCCACTCAAAGTTGGACTTTGGTTTTGAATTCAAAATGGATTTGATACATGGTTTATCAAATTGGCAATTTGGGTGGTTAGCCTTGTGATAGGAGGATATCCATCACCATTATTCACATGGAGGTTATCCAACTATAAAACTTGAGTTTATAAAATGAATTTTAGATATAGATTAACTACTTTGGAACTTAGTATAAATATTTGAAAGAAACATGGCTTTATGCAAAAAGAACCCTATAAGCCTTCCTTTGAAATATCCTTTATGCATGCATTGAATCTGTTACTTGACGGGTGTAACTTGCGAGCACGGTAGTAGTGCTCATCCTTGCTTATTGCAAATAAATCTCAGAGGAGGAGTTCTTCGTGGACGAGGAGGACTTGGATGACTAGGCTGCGCCCCCAGACGATTGCCTGTGGTGTATCGTTTGGCATGCTACTATCTTTTGCTTTCTACTGTAATTTTCTTTAGGCCAAGTGCCCTTTTGTAATAAATACTCTGATATTATCAATAAAATATGTGATGTGGACTTGTTACCATATTTGTGAACTGTGTACACTAGCTGTTCCTGGACTAGTGTTGTAAACATAGAGAATCTGGGATCTTTTAATCCCGAGTTCGACACGGTGTTCTCAAGACACACTCAAAATTGTCCTTAGTGCTCTCCACATATCTGGTTATTGTTACCCATTTTATCGTTGTCAAGTCTGGAGAAACATGCACTATGGCATAAAACTGTCTGATAATCTCGTCATCATAATTATTTCTTAGAGCCACAAGATCATGAAGACCATCTTACTGAAAGAGCTGGTACACACCACTGTACTTGTCCAAGGAGTTTATGTGAGGCCACTTAATCCACTTGTGATCTGCAAAATTTCTATGATTTCCATACAGCTACTCATATACTTGCTCTTGAAATATTGTATGGAATCTTGGATTGACTGAGTTGGAAGGGAAAATGTATTGATTAACATGTCGCTTGATGGCATACTCATCAGCTGTAATGAGTCTCAAATCAATTGGAGGCTCTGGAGGCTCTCCCATCTTCTCATCTGACTGAGCTTGCACTTCTGGCTCTGTCTTAGTTTCAGACTCAGAACCTGACACTGCATGGGAAGAGCTTTCCTCACTTTCTTCAGACTCAGGGTCATCAGCTGCTGGCCTGTTGCCCTTGCCATGCACGACCTTTTGTCGAACTGATCGAGTTCTTTGAGTTGGAGCTGCAGGAGGTTGAGATGAAGATTGCCCTCCTCTAGGTGGTCCATGCGACTTGCGAGTCACAATTCCTGTCCTAGGCATCTTCACACAGATAGGATAGGTTACAAGGAGTTCAAATAATCAATCAAAATAAAATTAATTTTGAAAGGAATGAAAGTTACATTTACTGTCGGGACAATCGGTATCTGCTGCTTTTATGGCGATGCGACCGCTTTCTTGATGGTACCACGCTCAAGAAACGGTAGTACCATTTTTCCTGACCGAGTTCTAGGGCAAGAAATAGATTGAATTTTTTGATGTTTCTCATGGAGTGAATCCATGGTAGAGATGCACAAACATCATGAGACATCAATTTAGCTATTTTGCCTAACTAGAACTAACTAAATCATCCACATTTCAAGATTAACCCTAAATGACCTAGGGTTCCCAAACCTAGGTAAAACGTGAATCGAAGGGAGTTTTACCTTACGGATTGAAGGAGATGAACCCTAGAGATGCAGGAATCAATAAGAGAATGAAGAATCACCGAAGGTTTTTGTGGATTTGCGAGGGGATTTTTGGGTGTCTTCGGGTTGGAGAGAGAGAGGCTGAAAAGAAATGAAGACTGCGGTCCAACCGTTCAGAGGTAATTAGGGTAAAGAGGTAAAACCGCAAGGCAGTTACTACCCAATTACCAGCCGATGCGGTAGTACCGCCTTGATATTGCCGATAGTACCGCCAAGCGGTAATACCGTGGTTATAGCGTCGGTAGTACCGCTCTGCGGTCGTATCACGCTCAACCCACTGGTAGTTCCGATTGTCCTGGAACTTCATGGAATTTTCTTTGGATTTGAGAATTATGCAAATGATCCTTAGTTTTGCACTCAAATAAATATCATTGAGGATCATTATGCATAGAATAGACTAATGTCTATCTAAGAACATAAATTTTGTGAACACAGTAATCTTTAATAAATGTTTTGAAAATACTTTCATAAACGATCTCAAATAACATCAAATGAAGCATAATACATGAGGCAACAGTTCAACCAACATTTGAATAGTCTATGACATTTAACTCATTCCTTAATTTGCAAAAGTGGCCTTCATCTAAAGGTTTGGTGAAAATATCCGCTAATTGGTCTTCGGTCCGAATGTGTCTAAATTTAATGTCTCCCTTGCTCACATGATCTCTCAAGAAATGGTGGCGAATATCTATATGCTTGGTTCTTGAGTGTTGGACATGGTTATTGGCTATTTTCACCGCACTATTATTATCACACAAAAGAGGCATTTTATCAAATTAAATTCCATAATCCATCAATGTTTGCCTCATCCATAGCAATTGAGTACAACAACTTTCCGCGGAAACATATTCGGCTTCGGCGGTGGATAAAGTTGTGGAGTTTTGTTTCTTGGATGACCATGATACTAAGGATCTTCCTAAGAATTGACAACTACCCGAGGTGCTTTTTCTATCCACTTTACAACCCGCATAATCGGAATCCGAATATCCAATTAAATCAAATTTAGTACCTTTGGGGAACCATAGGCCAATGCTAGAGGAATGCTTTAAATATCTTAGTATTCTTTTAACGGCCATCAAATGGCACTCTTTTGGAGTTGCTTGAAAACGTGCACACATGCAAACACTAAACATGATATCGGGCCTAGATGCGGTAAGATAAAGCAAGCTACCAATCATAGACCTATAAAGCTTTAAATCTACCGATTTACCTGTCTCATTTAGGTCAATATGACCGTTGGTTGCTATGGGAGTCTTGATGGAATTTGCATCCTCCATGCAAAATTTCTTGATCAAATCTTTTGCATACTTGGTTTGGCTCATGAAGGTTCCATCTTTGAGTTGCTTGATTTGAAGTCCAAGGAAATAACTCAATTCTCCAATCATAGACATTTCAAATTCCCTAAACATCATATCACCAAACTCTTCGTAAAAATCTTGATTAGTAGACCCAAAAATGATATCATCAACATAAATTTGACAAACAAAGAAATCAACATTTAAGACTTTAGTAAATAGAGTTGAATCAATTTTCTCGATTTTAAATCCTTTTGAGACTAGAAAATCTCTAAGGCGTTTATACCATGCTCTAGGAGCTTGTTTAAGACCATTGAGCGCCTTGGAGAGTTTATAGACATGATTTCGATTTTTAGGATCTTCAAAACCGGGATGTTGTTCAACAAAGATAAGTTCGGATATTTTACCATTTAAGAAAGCACTTTTAACATCCATTTGAAATAATTTAATATCAAAGCATGATGCAAAAGCAAGTAATATCCGAATTGACTCAAGCCTAGCTACGGGAACAGAAGATTCACCAAAATCTAAACCTTCGACTTGTGAATAACCTTGCGCGACCAATCTTGCTTTGTTTCTAGCAACCAAACCATTCTCATCTTGCTTGTTCCTAAAGACCCATTTTGTACCAATAACATTGTATTCCTTGGGTCGATCCACCAATGTCCAAACTTCATTCCAGGTGAAGTTATTGAGTTCTTCATGCATAGAATTCACCCAATCCGGATCATCAAGCGCTTCTTCTACATGCTTTGGCTCAATAGAAGAGACAAAAGAGTAATGTTCACAAAAAGAAGCAACACGAGAGCGAGTTTGGACACCCTTACTTACGTCACCCAATATTTGGTCTATTGGATGATCCTTTGCAATTGCATTGTGAATTCTTGGTGGTAGGTTGGATAGTTGATTATCTTCCTTGTTATCCTCTTCATCAATTTATACTTGATTTGTTGAAGAGGTAGGAGGTTCAACTTGAATGGAAGATGATGGATTGTCTTCGGGCTTAATGTCGTCTATTTGCATATATTCTATTTCTTTTCTTAAGGCTTCATCACCTACATCATCCAAATTCTCATACTCCTCTTGAGAGCCATTAGTTTCATCAAATTGCACATCATACCTTTCTTCAACTAAACCGGAGTTTTGGTTAAAGACACGATAAGCTTTGCTATTTGAAGAATAACCAAGCAAGAAACCAACATCACAACGACTGAAATTTTGAAAGACGAACACCCTTCTTCAAAATATAACATTTGCAACCAAATACACGAAAATAAGAGATGTTCGGTTTTCTTCCTACAAGAAGCTCATAGGAAGTCTTTTTCAAAAGATGATGCAAATAAAGACGATTTTTGGCATGACAAGTGGTGTTAATTGCTTCCGCCCGAAAGCTATCGGAAGTATTATACTCATCAAGAATTGTCCTAGCTATTTCAATTAATGTACGATTTTTCCTTTATACAACTCCATTTTGCTCCGGAGTGTAGGTTGTGGAAAGTTCGTGCTTTATTCCAAGTTCATCACAAAAGTCTTCAACTTTAGTATTCTTGAACTCGGAACCATTATCACTACGGATTTTCTTTATTTTGAAATCAAATTCATTTTGAGTCCTTTTTGCAAAACTTTTGAAAATGCTGGAGGTTTCACCTTTGTCATCTAGGAAGAATACCCATGTGTATCTTGAGTAATCATCCACAATGACTAAACAATAGCTATTCCCCCCGATACTCTTATAGGTTGTTGACCCAAACAAATCCATATGTAAGAGTTCCAATGGTCTAGAAGTTGACATGATACTCTTGAAAGGATGAGAATTAGCGACTTGTTTACCGGCTTGACAAGCACTACAATGTCTATTTTTCTCAAACTTCACATCTTTCACAACAACCAAATCATGTTTAAAAAGCTTTTTGAGTTGAATCATTCCAAGATAAGCTAGCCTTCTATGCCAAAGCCAACCCAATGAGGTTTTTGCAATCAAACAAGTTTTTAAACAAGATTCATTTGAACTAAAATTAACCAAATAAAGCTTTCCAAATCTAAAGTCTTTGAAAACTAAAGAGCTATCTTTTGCATTTGAAATGGTTACACCTTCACTAGAGAATGAGCAAATTAATCCAAGATCACATATTTGAGCAACCAATAGTAAATTAAAATTTAATGATTCTACTAAAGATACATTGGAAATGGAAAGGTCATTTGAGATAGCAATTTTACCCAATCCTATTACCTTTCCTTTGCTATTATCGCCACATGTGATCTTGTTAACTCATTTACCATTCTCGAATGTGGTGAACATCTCTCTATCACCGGTCATGTGTTGAGTGCATCCACTATCAAGCACCCAATGTTTTCCACCGGTTTTATAGTTCACCTACAACATAAGAATCAAATTCTTTTAGGTACCCAAATTTGCTTGGGTCCTTGGAGGTTAGTGACCAAGGATTTAGGCACCCAAATAGCATTCTTTTTAGCGCCTAAAATTGAAGTGCCAATAAATCTAGCAATTACTTTACTATCCTTAGTCTTTCTAAGCATATAACATGAATCATATATACCAAGGGATGAAGTCTTACCAATAGGACAAGCTTGTTGTAAATGTCCTATTTCTCAGCACTTATGGCAATACTTACCATTTTGCTTCACAAACCTTATGGGCTTGTTTATTGGTTTCTTACCTTTCTTGGGCACATATCTAAGTCCTTTTTTGTTGAATGAGCACCTTTGCTCACTCAAAAGCTTGTCAATGGTGGCCTTACCCTTGAAGCACCTTTCCAAGCTTTTGCTTAGCTTGGTCACTTGCTCTTTTAGCTCATTGTTTTCAACAACAAGCTTTGCATCATTATGCTCAACATTATCAAGATTAGCATTAATACTAGAGCAACATGGCATAGTAATAGGATCATTACATGAAATAGATGCACTAGTTTTAGCAATTTCTATACTAGGCATATCATCAATAATATCACATGTAATTCCTACACTAGAGCAAGACTTGCTTGAATTTTCTTGGATAAGCAAGTCATGAGCTTCCTTTAGCTCCTCATAAAAATCTTTTAGAGAAATATACTCTCTCTTCAAGACCTTATATTTTGACATTTATTTTCCAAGATATTCATTTAAGTCTTCAAGCATATCAATTAATTCATCATAAGTTGGTTCATCATTATACATTATCTCCTTTTGCTATGAGGCAAGTAGGAGTGGAGAATAGCGACGGAGCTTCCTTGATAGCGATGCCAACGAGTCCCTTCTTCTTGGAGGACTCATCCTTATCGGAGTCAGAGTCGCTTGACTCCTCATTAGAATTCCACTCTCCAATGTGGGCTTCATGCTTGCCATCTTTATAAAGCTTCTTCTTACCACTATACTCCTTCTTCTTGAATGACTTGCTCTTGTCATCCTTCTTTGCAGGGCAATGGGAAGCAATGTGCCCCTTCTCTTCGCAATTATAGCACTGAATGTTGCTATAACGACTGTTGTCACTTGAGGATTGCCCTTGCTTGTTCTTGTCGAAGTTGAAGCTTCTATGTGGGCGTCTCTTCATGAATTTCTTCATTCTTCTCACAAGAAATGCAAACTCCTCTTCGAAGTCTCTTTCTTCATCCTCATCATCACTTGATTCTGCTTTGGTCTTGAAAGCAGTAATCTTCTTCTTTGAGGAAGACGACTCCAAGAGCTCTTCCTTGTCTTTCTTGAACAACTCATTGGTGATGAGGTTGCCCAAAAGTCCCGTTGATGTCACCAGCGTCTTGGCAACTCGGGAGAGTTGAGAAATAGCGTCACCAGCGTCTCATATTTGTCTGGAAGAGCCCTAAGAATCTTGCACACAATGTCAACATTAAGAAGGTTAGTCCCAAGGCCTTTGAGTTCATTCACAATGTTGTTGAGTTTTGAATACATCTCATTGATGTTTTCATAAGGCAACATTATGAATGTTTCATATTTGATCCGAAACCTATGCAATTTGGCTTCTTTGACCGTGGATGTTCCCACATGGATTTTCGAGAGAGTGGTCCAAATATCATGAGCGGTTTCCAAATTGCTCACTCTATTGAACTTATCCGCGTTCAAAGCACCAAATAGAGCGTTCATAGCTTGGGTATCTAAATGAGCATTACGCCCCTCTTGATCCGTGGGAAGTAGTGGATTAAGAGGCATGACATAACCCTCATTTACGATTTTCCAAATGTTTGAACTTATAGCCTTTAAATAAATTGATATTCTAATTTTCCAATACGCATAATAAGAGCCATCAAACAAAGGAGCCTTTTCTATAGCAATGCCCTCACTAGCCATCCTTTTCTCTCTTAGACGGTTAAGTCTAAATCAATGAGAGACCAAGCTCTGATACCACTTGTAGGATCAAGGATAACCGACTAGAGGGGGGTGAATAGGAGGTTTTAAAACTTTTTGACAATTTAAGCCAATTAAATTCTAAGTTTAAACCAAATACAATTCTAGCTACGCAATTCAACACAAGATAAAAGCTAGAATTGTAAATGCGGAATAAGTAAAGACAAGAAATAACCACAATTGAGAGAAGAAAGTTTTTCCCGTGGTATCGAAGACTTGCCAGTCTTCACTAGTCCACGTTGAGGAAGCTTGACAACTCAAGCCGGCTCCACGAATTAAGCCTTCCCTCGATCACTATTGGTAGTTCTTCCTCCGCTCCGGAGATAGCGAACTCTAAGCCACTCTCAATCTTGGCACCGGGCCTCTTCACAAGCTTCTTAAAGAGATCACCGTGCGATCACCGCCAAGCCGTCTAGGAGTTCAGCAAAACTCCAAGAGTAATAAACCAATGATCTTCGCTTGACGGCACTCAAGTGCAAATGAATGAACTTAGCTGAAAAGAGGTGCTCTCTGGAAATTACGTACCACCACAAGAAAAACGGTACAACCGAAGAGCGGTACTACCGCCTCGAGAACGCGGTACTACCGTTTGCTAGGAGAGGCACCGAACCAAAAACGGTGGTTTACTGTTTTAAATGTACCGCTAACTAGAAATCGAAACAACCGACGTGCGGTAGTACCGCACCACCAGCCAGTCGTACCACTGAGCGGTAGTACCACCGACTTAACGTCGGTACTACCATTTTCCTTGAAAAACAAAGTTGGCTTTCCAAAACCAAATTCAAATGCATGCATGATCCTAAATTGATCCAATTTGCACAAGAACAAGCTATCAAGCTACTAGTCACGATCCCTCTTAATAGTACGATATTTAACCTATAATCCAGTCTTCCAACCAATTCTCCTAAGACCGGAAAAACATAAAAAGGATCCTAGAGTACTTGTACCTTGTCTTTGAGCCATGTAGATCTTCATGTTGTCCTTTAGCATTCATCTTCAAGTCATCAAACTCACCAATGGGACTTAACCTTGTAAATACTCAATAAACATGTTAATCCCATATTCACATATTATCATTAATTACCAAAACAATTTTTAGGGGCCTAGATGCTTTCATCTGGTCGTACTCCCATGGCACACGGGAGCCTTCGTTAACAACGAGATTATCGAACTGGTATGTGTTCCACTCGGATGGAACCGCCTACTGGTCCACATCATCCTCGTCGTCGGGTCCTTTATCTTCTAGCAATGCCATGTAGTCCCAGTTTTTGACATCCATCCTTTGCACTATGGCTTCCAGCTCCTCACCCTCGTCAGCAAGTCCACGAGTTAGCCTGACTGAAGGAGCTCCGTCCGCAGGTTCTTCATCGATAGCATCACCAACTCTAGGACCATCTTCGGCCATTGTGTGCGTCTGAAAGCATCTAGGCCCCTAAAAGTTGCTTTAGTAATTAATGACAATATGTGAATATGTGACTAACATCTTTATTGAGTGTTTAAAAAGGTTTAGTCCCGATGACGAATATAACAACCTGGAGATGCATGCTAAAGGTCAACATGAAGATCAATATGGTTGAAGAATCTAGTCCCCATTTGCAGTGTTTTGTTAATTATAGACAACCATGTGTTTTGTACTAACTCGCTTTATCAAGAAGTTACTAGGTTTATTCTTGGACTAAAACAAAAGAGCGCTAAAGGATCTCATCTCACTCAAGGTAAAGGTATCTAGTTGATAGGACCTTTTCTTAGTTTTACCGGTCTAGGAGAATAAAGGATAAAAGACCGGATTGTTAGAATAGTAAAACGTACTATGAAGAGGGATCAAATGTCTAGTAGCTTCAAAGCGAATGATGCCACAAATGCTCAATCTTACTTGGTTTAAATCTTGGATTTATTTGAAATAGTCTGGCCTTAATTTAAATGTATTTTATCTTCTTGGCCGGACTGACCGCCGTTGATAGGCTGGGCTGACCGGCATGCCGGATCAAAGTTGCGGTCAGCTTTTTCCAGTAAGCTCCTTTTCTGAGATTTTAATGGCCGAACTAACCACGGGTATTAGTCTGGACTAACCGGACCTCTTGAGGCCGGACTAACCGCCGGCATAGGACCGGACTGACCGGACCTCCGGGTCAAGAAGCCTAGTCAACTTTTTCTTGAGAGGTGTTTTTTGTGTCTTGCTACTAATTCGGTAATGCCGGACTGATCGGAGGTGTAGTGCGGACTGACCGCACCGCCGGATTGTCAATGCTGTCAAGATTTTTCAGTAGCATGTTTTTTCTCTGGATTGGATTTTTTGTAGACCGGTCTGACCAGACTTATAATGGCAGTCTGACCAGACTCATTGTAACAGCTATTTTTCTATGCATTTAATGCATAGCAATCGACCGTTATTCCCAGTCCGAACTGACCGGCCAAATACCCGCGGTCTGACCAGACCTGCTGATCTTTTGGGGATTTCGTGCCCTAACAGCTAGTACAGTGGGTTGAGGCTATAAATCCGTCACCCACTGTAGCTAGAGAGCCTGGATGAACCTCATTGAATACACTTGAGCCCTTTGCTTGGTCTTCCACTCTTTGAGAGCATTAAAATCTTCTTGAAAAGGTTGTTGAGGTTTTTTCCAAGTTCGTTGATTGGGGTTTGATCTTTGTGGCATTTGAGTATCTTCAAGCAAAGAATCTTTGTTCTATTACTCTTGGAGATTGCCGTCTCCTAGACGGTACGGAGTTGCGTCGGTGATCTTCTCAAAGGAGATTGTGAGAAGACCCGGGCATTTATGAAGGTTGGAGCTCACCTATCTGGAGTGGAGAAGAGCTACCATTAGTGATCGAGGGAAGTGCTTGTGTGAAGCCGGCTTGAGTTGATCAAGCTTCCTCAACGTGGATTAGTGAAGACCAGCAAGTCTTCGAGACCACGGGAAAACGTCGTTTGTCTCCCTAGTGTGGTTTATTCTCTTACTCTTTACTTTGTGCATTTATGCTTATGAGTTTGTTGTTTATCTTGTTTAGATTGATTAGCTTGTCTTGATAGTGTAGTGCACTTAGAAAGCCTTAGACCTTTTTGGCCTTATCTTGTGAAATTGTATTTCATAGCTTTAATTTTGGCAAAATCTGTTTTTAGCCAAAATAATTTAAAAACCACCTATTCACCCCTGTGGATATCATGGGGATATGGTCACGATCTTAGGATGATGAAATGATTGGCAATGAGTGTTAAGGTTTGTCGAATCTTTTGTTTTCAGCAAAGTCAGGATTTTCAGTAGTACCAGCAAGTAATGTGCGGTGTGACCACAACGCGATATGACCGCAATGGTAGAGCGGTAGTACCGCAGTGCGGTAATTCCGGTATTTAGTTGGCGGTACGTATTTTCCAGAGAACGTGTTTTTGGGAATTTTGGTCTTGGTGAAAGCGACGCGACGCGATTATTGAGCGGTACTATCGCGATCGATAATCTTGGCTATTACATGGCGGTAGTACCGTTTGTGTTGTGAATGTTTGCCGACTCCGTGAAATGATTTTTCGTTAGGTCAAGTTCATGGGTTTTAGTGCATATGTGTTGCATGATACATGTTTTGGCTAACGTGGGTCAAGTTGTGAAGAACTTGTTGCCGGAATCGATTTTTTTGTCTATTGCTGTGCAGGTTACTTGGAGGTCAACGACAGTCAATGACGAGGATGATCAGGACTAAGCTTGGAGAGCTGAGGTCCAGAACGATCAGGGATGCCGGGTGAAGTCAATGGAGTCAAGCATGGTGCAGAATGGACAAGGAAGACCAAGCAGGCGATTGATGCGACAGAGTTGGATCAGCGTAGCGAAGTCGGTGCAAGTAAAATGGTGGTTTCGGTGGGAGCCGGATGGGAGAGACTTGCCGACATGAAGAGAGCCGTTGATCAACCTACACGTGGCGAAGCATGGAAGTGCTTCACGAAGATTGGACTCGGTCTTTGGAAAAAGATCGAGAAGGGGTATTTTGGTAATTTCACCTAAATACCACATTGGTGACCTTTTGCTAACCCGCGGCGCAAGATGGCGCAAGATGAAGCGGTTTATGTCAAGAGGAGATGAAGACGGTGCTTTAAAATACGTGCGTAAGTGAAACCCGTTTGTGTATGGGCTTAACGGGTGCCTATTAGGGTTTTCCTTCTAGAAGCTAGCCTCCACAGTAAATAGAGGACGATGCTGGCCAACACCTCCTTAACCCCTTCATTTGTGAAACCCTAGTTTTGTGTTCTTAGGGTTTGGAGAGATTAGTGGGAGGTTAGGGTTCTAGAGAGTTGGATTTGATTTAGTGCTCATGTGTTGAGTCTTTGTCCTCCTTGATGGAGTGGCTGTAAACCAACATCATATCAAATCAATCCATGGAAAGATGTCACAAGATGAGTCTATTTGTGTTCTTGCTCTCTATTTCGTGATTTTGGGTCTTTCTTTGATCCGCGAGTTTTCTCTTGGTTTTTTGCATTGATCTAGCTTGCTGTGACATGTGGGAATACAACTAGGGTCATCTTGATCATCAATCACTCACGAGCAAGTCTTTAGACCATATTTAGGTCTCTAACTCGGTTTTGAAGCAACCTTCTCTCAAACGGAAAAAGGTTGGAACTTTGGCCATGATTTTCATGATCCTTGGTTGGAATAGGTTCTCAACATCCTAGAGAGGTTATGTTTCAAGTTTCATGAAGTTTGGAGTTACGGATCAAAAGTTATGCCAATTGTTTATTTTGTTTTTCCTATTCATTGTCTGATTTTGCTGTTCATGTGGTAGTACCGCTCTATACATGGCGGTAGCACCGCAAGTTACATGGTGGTAGTATCGATTTTGGAGTCTTTTGTGTTTTTGGTTGTTTCTTTTGGGGGTTTGAATTGGATTCAGTTATAGTCTTTCGCTACGCTTATATATTGATCTTCATAGCTCTCATAGCTATTGGAGTCAAGATTCTATTGAATCCGATCAAAACAAAAAATAGATAGTGTTCCTATTCACCCCCCTCTAGTCGCCGTTTCGGTCCAACAACCCCCCTCTAGCCGGTTATCCTTGATCCTACAAGTGGTATCAGAGCTTGGTCTCTCATCTATTAGGTTTTATCGCATAGAGAGAAAAGGATGACTAGTAAGAGATTCTCCATAGGTAAAACACCTCAATTTGATGGCACAAATTATGCTTATTGGAAGGTCCGTATGACCGTTTATCTTACAACCTTGAGTTATAGCATTTGGAAAATTGTAGGAGATTGTTTCATTATGCCTATTGATCTAAACAATCTTACCCCATTAGATGAACCAAATGCTCTCTTAAATGCTCAAGCAATGAATGCTCTTTATAGAACCTTGAACGCAGATGGATTCAATAGAGTGAGTTCACTTGAGATGGCTTATGATATTTGGAAAACTCTCTCCGAAATTCATGAGGGAACATCCGCGGTTAAGGAGGCTAAATTGCATATGCTTAAAATAAAATATGAGACATTTGTTATGTTGCCACATGAAAACATAAATGAAGTGTATTCAAGATTGAATAACTCGGTTAATGAACTTAAAGGTCTTGGTTCATCTCTAACCGATCTTGATATTGTGAGAAAAATACTTAGAGCTCTACCGGACAAGTATGAGACATTGGTGACTTTATTTCTAAATTCTTCCAAATTGACAATAATGACTCCTATCGGTCTTTTGGGAAATTTGATCACCAATGAGCTCTACAAGAAAGACAAGGAAGAACTATTAGAACAAGTTGCATCTAAGAAGAAAATATTGCTTTCAAAGCAAAGACGGAATCAATTGATGAAAAGATTGAAAGTGAAGATGATGATGATTTCGATGAAGAGATGGCTCTATTTGTGAGAAGAATGAGCAAGTTCATGAACAGACGCTCAAACAGAAGCTCCAATTTCAACAAAGGTCAATCCTCAAGCAAAAATCGCTACACCAACATTATATGTTATGAGTGTGAGGAGAAGAGCCATATTGCATCTCATTGTCCAAACAAGAAGGGTGAAAAATCCAAGTCATTCAAGAAAAAAAAGACTACAATGGTAAGAAGAAACTTTTCAAGAAGCTACACAAGAATGGCAAGGGTGAAGCTCACATTAGAGAATGGAACTCCGATGAAGACTCTTCGGACTCCGACTCCGAAGAAGATGAATCCCCAAGAAAGAGAGAGCTTGCCGGAATTGCCGTCAAAGAGGCTCCATCATTATACTCAACACCCCATTGTCTCATGACAAAAGGGGAACAAAAGGTAACAAACGATATAAATGATGATCCTACTTATGATGAGCTAATGGATATGCTAGAGGAATTGAATGCATATCTTGGTAAGGAGAACTCAAAATCTAAAGTCTTGAAGAAGGAATTTCTTTCTCTTAAAGACTCTTATAAGGAGCTAAAGGAAGCTCATGAAATTCTCCTTATCAAGGATCATTCAAAGTCCCACATAGATGTGGGCATTACTTGTGATATTCTTGATGACATAAATTGCTTAAATATTGCATCTAGGACTAGCACATGTACTTCATGTGATAATTTGATTGTCATGCCTTGTAGCTCAAAAATTGATAATATTGCTTGCATGGATTTGAAAATTGATCATCATCTTGTTATTGAGAATCCTGAGCTCAAAGAACAAGTAACCAAGCTAAGTAAGACCTTGGATAGATGCTTCAAGGGTAAAGCCACTCTTGATAAAATCTTGAGTGAGCAAAGGTGCTCTTACAATAAGAAGGGACTTGGTTTCATTCACAAGAAAGGAAAACGGCCAATCTACAATGTAACAAGGTTTGTAAAGAAAAATGATAACTTGTGCTACAAATATCATGATATAGGGCATTTAGCCAAAGATTGCACAATTCATAGCTCATCTAAATCCTTTGTATTTGAATCTTGTTATATTCTAAAGAAATCAAAGGATGGTACAATTATAGCTAAATTTATTGGGACTCCTATATTTGGAAATAAAAAGAATGTCATTTGGGTGCCCAAAACCTTGGTATCTAACCTCCGAGGACCCAAACAAATTTGGGTACCTAAAAGAGTATAACTTTGTTTTGTAGGTGAACTACATGACTAGTGAAAGACATTGGGTACTTGATAGTGGGTGATGAACCCGAAGGTCCGATTGTTGGCCCAATCTTTCAGTGAGACGATAGGTTCGGCAGTCGTCGCTCAACTCTCACGATCCTAGCTACGAACTCGCAAGGCTCGAAACCACGCAATCGCTGAACTGATTGACAAGTCGTTATCAACTGTGCACGGATACCCGGATGACCTGACCATGAAGGTCGATTCCTGCATACACCGAAGAAGCACGCAAGAAGAAGATAAAGCAATCTGAAATTACAAATAGGAATTGAAATATTGAATTGAATTGGGATTTTGAATAAGGATCTTAATTGGGTGGCCTAGCCGACACACGCAAAAGATACAAGTTGCAAGAAGGCAAACTAAACCTAAACAAAATCCAAGAAAACTAGAGGGGGTGCGGCCTTCTTAAATAGGGGATGAGCAGCCACACATCTAATAGAACTAAAGGGGTGGTACTAATTCGTGGTTTACTGTTCATGTGAACAGTGCACACCCCCAGGTGGGCCGCCGGCATATGAGCCAAGTTGAGTACGATTACAAAGCCCAAGTTGGTCCAAGTAGGTGATATGACATCTTCTTTTGATGATTACGGTCAGTATAGAAGGAATTTGGAGGTGAGGCCGGATCCGTTGGAAAGAGGACAAAATAAGCTTTCCATCAAGTACTCGTGGACATCCAACGGACTCCGTATGTAAAAGTTATGCATATTTTAAGCTGGTGCTATCAGGCTGATTCCAAACTGATCTGACTTGTTGTGGTAGTAGTGGTACTCCCCTTGCCTTTGTTCCTGATAATTTAGTTGGAGCATACGATTTCTTGTAATTGGAACAACAAGCATAGCAAATATGGTTGTATCCATAGGGGTCATGTCCTCATCATCCTCCCCTTCTTGAAAACAAAGCCGTCCTTGGCTTTTGATAAGCTAAAAATAGGGTAACAAAGAAGCCAAGGTGTATGCATGGTATATGGATATGTCATCTGTTTTAACGGTTCTTCGTTGTTGCACAATTAATGTTATAAGACAGCAGCGATCATAAAAGCTCATTGTATTATTAACCCAAGAATAATCATATATGTTAATGATCAAAACAAAATTTCTTACACAACAATTATTGCAACTAGTTTTGCAAATGAAAGTGAAGCGTTTATACAATTCAAATATCTGAAATTGTAAACTTGCAGTGGTAGCACATATGGGCAAATCTACAACTTTTGGAATCAAACAAAATTCATCCATATAATCAGATTTCAATCGAGCAATAGCAAATTCATCTAGCAAAGGTGAAAAGAATTGTAAGTTCTTCCATACTTCAACATCAATATTCGGATTGTCAATACTAGATGGTGCAATAAGGGATGAACACATAGCCATTGGATGAGCACTAAATTTTGTTTTTCTCTCATATTGAACAAGATTCAGCACACAAGAATTGTTGTGCAAAATAGCAAGCTTCAATTCATCCATGTGATCACAAGTTATGCATATTCGATAAACCAGAAATTGATTGTCTATATCATAATCTCCAATTAATTTAAAATAGTAGGTGTATGCGCTAGAAAGAGAATTTAGAGATGAAAGTTCAGAAACTTTCTCCATAGCACATTCCAAACTAATGAGCTCATTAAGCATGATATAGTACAAAGCATCAGCACGGGATATTCTATCAAGTACTTCCTTATGTGTAATTAATTCGACATGTGCAATATTATGAGATTTCAGATTAGCACATGGTTCGTTCAAGTCAACATAAGGAAAATCAAAAGATTGCACTACAGCAGGTATATACTCACAAGGTTGCTCTATGTCTTGCTGTAGCACCAAATTAGTACCTTTGTCATTGTCTTGTAAGCTCGACTCAGATGATGTTGGTACTGGCGACGATGAGTAGTCACAAGCTTTCCCTTCTTTTTCTTGCTCTAGCTCAATTGCCAATGAGCGAGCCGATGACGCCTTGAACGGAGAGGCAGTGTCGCCACAAAGATGGCGGGTGACAATCATGGTAGATGCAGCAGTAGAAAAAGCAACCGAAGATGATCTTGATGCGGAGGTGTGTACCATGCACTTGTTTGTTTCTTGTACAGGTGAAGGTTTAGTGAAAGTCGATAAAGCGCACGACTAGTTTTAGATTGTAGTCCCTATACTTCCTTTTCAACATTGCAAGCAAAACGAAACAAGCGAGTGACAGTTGGAGGTTTATAAACAAGTTTATCCTGAATGTGACCGTTTAATCCTCCAAAAAATCTAGTAATTTTAGCATCTTCAGTTTCTTCTAAGCCACAACGAGACCAGGCAGTTTGCCATTCTTGATAGTACTCTTCTACAGTGTTACTAACTTGACGTAAACATTGTAATTTATTCAGCAAATCATGAGAATAATATGAAGGCACAAATCAAGCTCTCATAGCTCTCTTCATAGCGTCCCAAGTTTTAGGTATGTTCTGATTAGTACGACAGTATTCACTCCACCAAATAGATGCAAAATCATAAAACGCACAGGTAACAGCCCTAACTTTTAGATGATCAGGAAATTCATGGCATGCAAATAATTGTTGTACAGCTAATTCTCATCTGAGATAAGCATCAGGATCATAATTCCCAGCAAAAGAAGGCACAGTGAGTTTAATTTTACGAGACGGACTATCACGATCATATACCTCCCGTGGTGGAGAAATTTGTCTCAAGCATGCATCTTCCTCGTTCACTTTCTTGTACTCCCGTTCAATGGCTCGAAGAAGATGTGGATCTATCTTGCAATCATCCGGTGAACCTGCTATAGTTAGTAGAAAACAAGGAAACAAATCACAAGTATATGTCCCTATCAACTACTAGGTTCTGGAGGCTCAACCAAATCACTCAAACTCAAGCTTATACCCAGTTCTTACAAGTTCTTACCAATGCAACAAGGAAGTAGTACAACCGGTGGCTGGTTCGTGATACTCTCACTTGCGATTAGCCCAACGATTGCGAGGAACTACTCTTTGAGAGTTAGTAGGAAGTGGAGCCTAGAAGGCTTCAATATGGTAGCAAGGATCAACAATAATCAAATCAGTTAATGCAAGTTGAAAGATTGTTCAAAGTACTTGTCAAAGTTGCTGATCCTAGCCTAATCAAAGCTAGCTAATCAAAGCCCTATGCAGAGAAGTGTATGTTCGCACATGCAACGATAAATGTGACTTGGTGTAAGCAATGGAGAACCTCACAACCAGTGCTAGGAGAGACGCTAACCAATCTACTCAAACTTCTTTGTAGGGCACAAGATTGTTCGCATGATGTAGAGCACAAAAGACAGCAATGTCGGTATCGGTGCAATGCAAACAGCCCTCTAGATTGAGCAGAAACAACAACTAGTCTCAAATGATAAAAAATCAAAGAATTATATGGCTTATATATATACTCGTTTGAAAGGGTTCGACGAGATCTACAACTTTGCAGTTGAGGCAAACCCCACATTCCGAAGGGAAGACCGAACGAAACACCAAAACTAGAAACCGAAATCTTGCGATGCGAATTCGGGGCCAAAGATGGCCGATTTTAGGGGTCTTGGAGGGTGATGGGCACAAGTGGGTCCTTTCTATTGGATGAGCGCCGTCGTTAGCTTTCCGAAAAGTACAAAAACTTCGAATTCTAACTCTGTATGCAAAAGTTATGCCCGTTTTAGTGAAGGGGTGTCAGAAACGGACTCGAATTCGTTTCGGCCTCAATTGAAACTGCTATAACTTTTGATCCCGTGGGCCAAACGTGCTCAATTGTTTTGTGGTAGCTTGTGGCTATATCAGGAAGGGCTTCACCAATTTTCACTATTTTTGGCGAAGGATTGATGGCTTTTCAAATTTCGGACAGAGGAACACTCTTTTTCTATTTTTGCTTGTATCCTTTTTTTCTTTCTTCTTTATTTTTTTTCTCTCTGGAAGATCCCGAAATCAATCCTTCTTTTTCTCTCTCTCTATTTTTTTCACAACCTAAAAACAACTCCTTCTCTCTTTGGCCAACCGAAATCTGCTTTCTTTCTTCTTCAACCCGAAACAAACTGTTCAACCCGAAGCCAACCGGCCTTTTTTTTTGGACAAACCAATCTGCTTGGTGGTATTTGGCGATGCGAGGGATTGCCGTGGCAGAGAGATTAAACTCAAGACGCGAACGAGACAACGATCTGTGGATGATTGCAAAAGGGTTTCCGCGGCAGTGGATGGTAGTACTGCGGCAGGGAGAACAAATTGGTTGCGGCAGGGAGATTGGAATCAAGAATAGACTGGAAACAAGATTAAGCTACATGAGGAAAACATGAGATGCAACTAGACAATGACGAACTAGACTCCAACCAAACTAGAATGCAACAACTGACACGACGATGTAACAAAAAATTCAACAAGAAAAAAAAAACGAAAAGAAAATAGCAAAGGCTTAGATTGGTTTGGTATGGATGATAGATGCAAATTTTTTTGGCAATTTTCTGGACTCTACGTATGAAAAATGAATCTACTACTAAGGGTACTGAATTCTCACCAAAGAATTGTAGCTCCGATACCACCTGATGAACCCGAAGGTCCGATTGTTGGCCCAATCTTTCGGTGAGACGATAGGTTCGGTAGTCGTCACTCAACTCTCACGATCCTGGCTACGAACTCGCAAAGCTCGAAACCATGCAATCGCTGAACTGATTGACAAGTCGTTATCAACCATGTACGAATACCCGGATGACCTGACCACGAAGGTCGATTCCTGCATACACCGAAGAAGCACGCAAGAATAAGATAAAGCAATCTGAAATTGCAAATAGAAATTGAAATATTGAATTGAATTGGGATTTTTAATAAGGATCTTAATTGGGTGGTCTAGCCGACACACACAAAAGATACAAGTTGCAACGAAGGCAAATTAAACATAAACAAAATCCAAGAAAACTAGAGAGGGTGCGGCCTCCTTAAATAGGGGATGAGGAGCCACACATCTAATAAAACTAAAGGGGTGGTACTAATTCGTGGTTTACTATTCACATGAACAGTACACGCCCCCAGGTGGGCCGCCGGCATATGGGCCAAATTGAGTACGTTTACAAAACCTAAGTTGGCCCAAACAGGTGATATGATATCTTCTTTTGATGATTGCGGTCAGTATAGAAGGAGTTTAGAGGTGAGGCTGGATCCGTTGGAAAGAGGACGAAATAAGCTTTCCATCAAGTACTCGTGGACCTCCAACGGACTCTGTATGTAAAAGTTATGCATATTTTAAGCTGGTGCTATCAGGCTGATTCCGAACTGATCTGACTTGTTGTGGTAGTAGTGGTACTCCCCTTGCCTTTATTCCTGATAATTTAGTTGGAGCATACGATTTCTTGTAATTGGAACAACAAGCATAGCAAATATAGTTGTATCCATAGGGGTCATGTCCTCATCAGTGGGTGTGCCCAACACATGACCAGAGACTGGAAAATGTTCACCTCATTTGAAAACGGAAAAGGAGAAAATGAAAAGATCACATTCGGTGACAATAGCAAGGGAAAGGTAATAGGTTTAGGTAAAATCGCTATATCCAATGATTTTTCTATTTCTAATGTATCATTAGTTGAATATCTTAATTTTAACCTGCTATCGGTTGCACAAATTTGTGATCTTGAACTCTCTTGCACTTTCTCTCAAGAAGGTGTTTCCATTTCAAATGAAAAAGATAAATCTTTGGTATTAAAAGGTTTTCGTTTTGGTAATCTTTATTTGGTAGATTTTTGGTCAAGTGATTCTTGCCTCAACACTTGTTTAATTGCAAAAACCTCCTTGGGTTGGCTTTGGCATCGAAGGCTTGTTCATGTAGGAATGATTCAACTTAAAAAGCTTTTTAAACATGATTTAATTGTGGGATTGAAAGATGTGAAGTTTGAGAAAGATAAGCTATGTAGTGTTTGTCAAGCCGGCAAGCAAGTAGCGAGTTCTCATCCATCCAAGAGTATCATGTCCACATCTAGACCATTGGAGCTCTTACATATGGATTTGTTTGGGCCAACAACCTATAACAGCATTGGAGGAAATAGTTATTGTCTTGTGATTGTAGATGATCACTCTAGGTATACTTGGGTTTTCTTTTTGCATGATAAAAGTGAAACCTTTGGTATGTTCAAAAGTTTTTCAAAAAGGGCCCAAAATAAATTTGAGTTTAAGTTGAAGAAAATTCAAGGTGACAATGGTTCCGAGTTCAAAAACACCATGATTGGGGACTATTGTGATGAACTTGGAATTAATCATGAATTATCCGCTACCTACACTCCGAACAAAATGGAGTTGTAGAAAGGAAAAATCGAACATTGATTGAGATGGCTAGGACAATGCTTGATGAGTATAATACTTCAGATGATTTTTGGGCGGAAGCCATCAACACCGCTTTTCATGCCATAAACCGTATTTATTTGCATCACCTTCTTAAAAAGACTTCTTATGAACTTCTTATTGGAAGAAAACCAAATATCTCTTATTTTCGAGTATTTGGTTGCAAATGTTTTATCTTAAGAAAAGGAGTTCATCTCTCAAAATTTCAAAGTCGTTGCCATGTTGGTTTTCTCCTTGGTTATTCTTCAAATAGTAAAGCATATCGTGTCTTCAATCAAACAACCGGTATAGTTGAGGAGATGTGTGATGTCCAATTTGATGAGACTAATGGCTCTCAAGAAGAGCAAGAAAACTTGGATGATGCAGGTGAAGAAGGCTTGAGACAAGTAATGAAAAATATGATATTAAGTTATATCAAGCCAAAAGAAGACAACGATGATCCATCTTCTTCAATTCAAGTCGAACCTCCTACTTCCGCTACGCCAAGTCAAGATCAAGTTGAAAAAGCGGAAGATGGACAAGCATCGGTCATTCATCCAAAGATTCACAACGCCATTGCAAAAGATCACCCCATTGATCAAATTTTGGGTGACATTAGTAAGGGCGTTCTAACTCAACCCCGTGTTGCTTCATTTTGTGAACACTACTCGTTTGTTTCCTCCATTGAGCCAACGTATGTAGAAGAAGCACTAGATGATTCGGATTGGACAAATGCTATGCATGAAGAGTTGAACAACTTTGTTCGCAACGATGTTTGGACGCTTGTCAAAAGACCCAAGGATCACAATGTGATTGGCATGAAATGGATATTTAGGAGCAAACAAGATGAAAATGGAGTTGTGGTAAGAAACAAGGTAAGGTTGGTAGTACAAGGATACACTCAAGTTGAAGGTTTGAATTTTGGTGAAACTTTTACTCCCGTAGCTAGGTTAGAAGCTATTCGTATCTTGCTTGTATTTGCATCATATTTTGAAATAAAACTTTTTCAAATGGATGTAAAGAGTGCTTTTCTAAATGGCAAAATTTTCGAACTTGTCTTTGTTGAACAAACTCTTGGTTTTGAGGATCCTAAAAATCCAAACCATATTTATAAACTATCAAATGCTCTCTATGGTCTCAAACAAGCTCCTAGAGCTTGGTATGAACGACTTAGAGATTTCCTTGTTTCAAAAGGTTTTAAAATTGGAAAAGTTGATACTACTCTTTTCACAAAAATCATTAATAATGAATTATTTGTTTGTCAAATTTGTGTTGATGACATTATCTTTGGGTCTACTAATCAAGAGTTTTGCAAAGAGTTTGGTGATATGATGTCTAGGGAATTTGAGATATTAATGATTGGAGAACTTAGCTTCTTCTTTGGACTACAAATCAAGCAACTCAAATATGGGACATTCATAAGTCAATCCAAGTACGTGAATGATCTACTCAAGAGATTTGGCATGGAAGATGCAAAACCTATCAAGACTCCCATGGCTACAAATGGTCATCTCGATCTAAATGAGGGAGGTAAATCGGTAGATTTAAAGTTTTATAGATCCATGATTGATAGCTTGCTTTATCTTACCACATCTAGACCCGATATCATGTTTAGTGTTTGTATGTGTGCTCGTTTTGAAGCTTCTCCAAAAGAATGTTATCTTATGGTCGTTAAAAGAATTCTTAGATATTTAAAGCATTCCTCTTACGTCGTCTTATGGTATCCTAAATGTGCTAAATTTGATTTAATTGGATATTGCGATTCCAATTATGCGGGTTGCAAAGTGGATGGAAAAAACACCTCTGGGAGTTATCAATTCTTAGGGAGATCCTTAGTATCTTGGTTCTCAAAGAAACAAAACTCCGTAGCCCTATCCACCGCTGAAGTGGAGTATGTCTCCGCAGGTAGTTGTTGTGCTCAATTGATATGCATGAGGCAAACCTTGATGGAATATGGAATAAATTTCTCTAAAATGCCACTTTTGTGTGACAATGATAGTGTCGTGAAAATAGCCAATAATCCGGTTCAACACTCTAGAAGAGTTGGAGCAGCCTGGTCCTCATCACTTACGACTGTGTCCTATCTCTATCTGACCGATTCAGTATTTGGTCCCCGACGATTCGTAACTCCTTACGACTGAGTTACTTAACCACTCTATGATTACGTTCGACCGATCTACGACCAGCTCCTATCTCTATACAACCATCAAAATGAATCGATCGAACTAAACTACCTACTCGTGTATACTCCTTTTGCCTCACGATGTCCGGTTGAACTCCAGGTGAGATGTTGTGTCATCCATGGACTGTTCAATACTTTCTCGATTGAGTGTCGGATAACTTCACGTGGTCGAACACTTCGACCACTAGTGGCATAGCCATGCACTTTCTTTATCCGACCACAACGAGGGGCCCAGAGACATCTCTCCTGTTACGTTAGGAGGGGCAAATCTCATATCCAACCAGTCATATTCCTCCGCATGTTTCATAGCATACCCGAAAGCTACCTTTATAGCTACCCAATTACGAGTAGTAATTGGCAACCCCTAAGAGTGCTATTATACATGTAGGAAACCATGTTGATCTCAGGTCTAAGAATTATACATCATCTTTGGTTGAGACCAACTAACGACACATAGAATCATAACAATCTCAATAGTGTCTCAAGGTGGGTCAATCCAACCCCACGTTCTCTAACATATGTTGACATTATTGATTCAATATCTCTATATCCATGACTGGTGAAACATGGTCATCAATCAATACATATGCTGGTCGAAAGATTCACTGGTGTTCCGACCATTGACATCTGACCAGGGATTCATTTAGAACGACATTATATAAGTTAAGAATTTCACCAACAAGTCACATACTTATTAATCTTCATAACCAATGATTCATTCAAGGAACAGGATAACATATTATCCAATATTATGAATATAATGAAATATAATAATCTCTATGATTGCCTCTAGGGCATATTTCTAACAGTCTCCTACTTGCACTAGAATCAATCATTTAGGTATCTAATACCGATAGCTCTTGTGTGCGTCTCATGTTTTGGTTGTGTGAGAGGCTTTGTCAACGGATCAGCAACGTTTAAATCCGTATGAACTTTGCATATCTTAACATCTCCTCTATTCCCTAACTCGCGAATAAGATGAAAATGTCTAAGTATATGTTTGGACTTCTGATGGGATCTAGGCTCCTTAGCTTGAGCAATGGCTCCATTGTTGTCACAATACAGATCCATTGGGCTCGAGGCACTCGGAACCACACCCAACTCAGCAAGGAACTTCTTTATCCAAACACCTTTTTTCATAGCTTCAGAAGCCGCAATGTACTCGGCCTCTGTCATAGAATCAGTAACCGTCTCTCGCTTGGAACTTTTCCGGCTCACTGCTCTTCCATTCAAAATGAATACAAAACCAGATTGCGAACGATAATCATCTCTATCGGTTTGGAAGCTTGCATCGGTGTAACCATTTACAACGAGCCCTTCATCACCGCCATAAACTAGGAACGCATTCTTAGTCCTTCTCAAGTACTTAAGGATGTTTTTCATAGTTGTCCAGTGACCTTCACCGGGATCAGCATGGTATCTGCTCGAAACATTTAGAGCATATGATACATCTAGTCGTGTACACAGTATGGCATACATGATAGATCCAATAGCAACGTGGGAACGTTACTACTCCCATAATAACCTCTAGTAACGGCTCAATAATCTGGGACATTAAGGCAGCCTTTACACTGGGGACGCAATAGTATACCTTGGAGACTATATAAAAGGCAGAATCATCAGGACAATCGGGGCGATCCGAAGAGCATTAGAAGCACAATACTCTAGTCTTTAGCTCTATCTTGTAATCCAGCATACTCAATACATACACACAGGAGTAGGGTTGTTATTCTCCCAGGAGAAGGCCTAAACCTGTATAAAAATCTCCGTGTCTCCATCTCTGTGTGATTTTGAGCCTAGAGGAACCCCCCGAATCAAACAATCTTTACGTAAGTTCGGTCCTAAAACACCGATAGTTGGCGCCGACTGTGGGGATCTTCGAGTCATCAGCTTTCCTTCGTCTTTCCAATTCTCATGCTCTCATGCAGGAGAGTGGAACGAGGAAAACTGGTTCAACTTGGCTGCTTCGCTAGATATCGACATGGATGCTGGTTTCGACTACGAGCCGAGTGATGCATCATTCGATGGTGATGTCGCCCCCGGAGATCTTTCTCCATGAGACTTTACCACCGATGGAGTTGAGGAGGGATCTTTATCCCCCACAACGATACGTCTAGATGGGGAACCAACTTCCTCAGAGGCCAAGGGTCAATCCGACCACAATGAGGGCTGTCCCAAGGTAGACTCAGGGCATGGCGAGGGTTCCCTCTCCAAATGTTCAAGTCCACCTAAGACAATCCGACTAGGCGCGACAATTCTTGGAAGTCGTAATCCGGATCTTCATCAGCATCTGGTGGTTCTCTCTCTCCGATTAGCCTAGCCAAGGATGCGTTCGAACATGCTCTTCCTGCGAGTTCGACCATCCCAATGCAGGGCTCACTTGCGGATGGAGATGGCTATAACCCGAAATTCCCCTTCTTGGAGGGGTTTGCTCTAAGTCGCCAGATGGTGTCATTCGACGACTCCTCAAGCGAGGAGGCCTCTAGCTCAAGTGAAGATCATCAACGGGAGGTCTTCGTTCTGCTCTCAGGTAGCAATAACTCTCCTAGAGGCAGGGCTGAGGACGCTCCCCGAAGATCACACCCTACGATCGCTTGTGGCAATGATAAGGACACCTCTGGTGATGAACAGAGTCAATACTCTGATGAGCGTACGAGAAATTCTTGAGATCATCGCACTTCACTAAGGCAAGCTCAAGGATTAGGTATGGATGATTCTGAAACAATCCGACGGAAATGAGTCGTGGCTCAGAGAAAATTGCCTGGGCACACTCAATACCAGTTGGAAGATGTTCAGGAACTTCATCATATCAACGATCTGCTCGAGAACCCATCTCGAGAACTTGCTCGAGCACCTGGTTATGACCTCTTCGCTGAAGAGATCACACAAAGGCTGTGGAGCATGATGAGCAAGCTCGAACGACCCCGCCGACATCATTCTGGAAGTCGTGGCAGTACGACTCCATCAGCTTCCAATCGATCAAATAACTCACCGCATGGGGATCGCCGCAAGTTGCATCGCTCCCCAAACCGGAAAAGAGTTCCTCGAACGCCTGACGATCATAAAGCTCCTAGGAAAGGTGATCATTCACCACTCCGACCTAGAGGTCTGCAACGGCAGATAAAATACGAGGAGTATTACCCTCGTAGGATCGAAACTTACCATAAGTCAGATTCACCCATTGCTGGATATCGTCGAGTATGATCATTTGGCGACGTCAACCCCTCTTTTCTGCAAAGGAGGTGTTACGACGTAATTACAAGATGTCGGGCATTCTTACCTGACCTTCGAGCAGTTCACTGGTCGCCGTGGTTTCGACCGGGGAACATGGAGAAATTTGATGGGTCTCAAAATCCCATCGAATTCCTTTAGATCTACACAACCGATGTCCGAGCAGCAGGAGGAGGAGAGCGCGTCATGGCGAATTACTTTCCGACTGTGCTCGAAGGGTCTGCTCGATCGTGGTTATTAAACCAACCAGTCGAGTCGATCTACTCTTGGCAACATCTCTGCGACCTACTGCTGGCTAATTTCCAGGGAACCTACCATCGCCTCGGAAAGGAGGACGACCTACACAGGATGCGACAAAACGACCACAAAACACCACGCCAATTCATCAGGCATTTCAGTTAGGTTCGCAATTTAATTCTCGATGTTTCTGACTCATTTGTTATCAGAGCCTTCAAGCAGGGAGTCTGCAGCAGAAGGATCATAGAGGATAACGCTTTGAACCCTCCACTCTCGTCATTTGAACTCTTTGTGATGGTGGCCGTGCTGCGATCGCCGAAGCAGTCGAGTAGACCAAAATCATCGATCGAGATGACCAGCACCCTCAAGAAACTGGCGAAGGTGGCAAGAAGAAGGATAAGAAGGCCAAAAAATCCAAGAACAAGATAAAGAGCCAAAAGCCTCAAGCCAATGGTTCTAAGGAGGTCCTGGCCGTAAGCGATAAGGAGCCACAAACTGCCAAACAATACCCTGATCGAGGCAAAGGTAAGCGCCCCGAACGAAAGATCGATAAGCCTAGGTGCTGTCCTTTCCATAAAAAGAAAGGACATGACCTTCACAACTACCGAGTTTTCCAACGAAAGCTTGAGGACTACTACAACGGTAAAGGGCCACTTCCTACCCTCGAGGAGGTAGGGCAAACTAGTGGTCGTACACAGTCAAACGACATCAAGGACATGTCATTTCAAGATCCTAAGCACACCATCGAGCACATCTTTGGAGAATCATCGGCACACGAGTCAAAACGACAGCTTAAGGTAGTCAAACGCGTGGTAAACTCCATTGACCCTCCTCTTGTCAATAAGTTGCTGAAGTGGTCGGAAGTCACCATCTCTTTCGAGATGGTTGACTGCCCAATCCCTTCGACTCGACCAGGTCGATTTTCGATCGTGGTCGAACCCACCATCAACAATTGTCGAGTAAATTGAGTATTGATTGATGGTGGTAGTTCGTTGAATATTTTGTTTACAAACACACTAGACGAAATGCAAGTACCCAGGACCAAGGTAAGACTGGTAAGATATTCATTTCATGGTATTATATCGGGGTCTTCAGCCAAACCCATTGGTCAAGTTTCTCTTCCTTTAACATTTGGTTCACCAAGTAATTTCAGGACAAAGAAGATCTCCTTTGATGTGGTCGATTTCGATGCGGCATATAACGCCATACTCGGATGGCCAGCTTTGGCAAAATTCTTAATGGCAATTCATTATGGGTATTAATGTCTTAAGATGCCAGGTCCCAAAGGAGTAATCACAATTCATTGTGATAAGAAGATGGCGCACACGTGTGACCGTCGATCCCTCGAGATGGTGGGTCAGATACTAGCTCGGGAAAAAAAGGCAGCCTTGGACCAAGCACTCGAAGCCTAAAGCTGCACCCAAACCGAACGACCAAGTCAAAGAGGTTCCCCTGGATCAGGAGGAACCCTCGAAGACTGTTCGCATCGGGGATAATTCGACCCCAAGTAGGAAGACCATCACTTTCCTCCGAGCAAACGCAGATGTCTTCGCGTGGCAAGCATCCGACATGCCCGGAGTCCCCAGAGAAGTGATCGAGCACATGCTAGCTCTACGGCCTGACAAAGTACCTGTAAAACAAAAATTACGGAGATTTGCCCCTGATCGACGAGTTGCTATAAGGTCAGAATTGGACAAGCTACTTAAAGCAGGCTTTATAAGAGAAGCCGATCACCCAGAGTGGTTGGCCAACCCTGTAATGGTTAGGAAGTCTAACGGCAAGTGGCGAATGTGCGTAGACTTCACTGATCTTAATAAAGCTTGTCCAAAAGATGATTTCTCTTTACCTCGTGTCGATCAGTTGGTTGACTCTACTGCTTGTTGCGAAACATTAAGTTTTCTAGATGCATATTCTGGCTACCATCAGATTAATATGTGTCTAGAAGATGAAAGAAAGACCGCGTTTATTACTCCATTGGGTATATTTTGCTATGTCAAAATGCCATTTGGTCTAAAAAAATGCTGGCACTTCTTTTCAACGTTTGATACAATCGACTTTTTCACCTCAGCTAGGTCAAAATTTGGAAGCCTATGTTGATGATCTAGTTGTAAAAAGCATCAAACGGCTTGATCATGTTTCAGACTTGCAGGAGGCGTTTGACAACCTCATAAAACACTGCTTGAAACTCAATCCTGAGAAGTGTGTGTTTGGAGTCTCTTCGGGAAAATTGCTTGGATTCCTGGTCTCTGTACGAGGGATCGAAGCAAATCCCGAAAAGATAAAAGCCATTGTTCAAATGCGCTCTCCAACCACGAAGAAAGAAGTCAAAAATCTCACAGAGTGTATGGCGGCTTTAAGTCGTTTCATAGCACGATTGGGAGAAAAATGACTACCTTTCTTCAAACTTCTAAGGAAGCACGAGGGTTTCAAGTGGTTAGAAGAGGCAAATGCTGCCTTTGAGGATGTCAAGAGATATCTTACGAGTGCTCCTGTTTTGGTTTCCCCGAAACCAGAAGAGACACTCTTAATTTATCTAGCTGCCACGCCACAGGCAGTGAGCGCAGTACTAGTCGTAGAACGTGAAAACGTTCAACGACTAGTGTACTACGTAAGTGAAGTTTTGCACGGACCTAAGGAGCGTTACCCTCAGGTCCAAAAGCTTCTCTATGCCCTCCTCGTGTCTTCGAGGAAACTGCGGCATTATTTTCAAGCGCACAAGATAATTGTGTCGTCTGAGTTTCCCTTAGGAGTGATCCTCCAGAATAGAGAAGCAGCGGGACGCATGTCTAAATGGTCAGTAGAACTTGGGGAGTTCGACCTCCATTTTGTGTCGACGGCCATTAAATCCCGATCTTGGCGGACTTTGTCGCCGAATGGACAAATCTGAACACATTCAGGATCCCGATCTGATACCCACGACTAGTGGGCGATGTACTTTGACGGGTCACTTTAAGTGGCTCAGGGGCTGGGGTGGTCCTGGAATCTCCTAACGGAGAGATCTTAAAGTATGCCATACAATTAAACTTTCAGGCCACTAGTAACGTGGCAGAATACGAAGGTTTACTAGCCGGCATACGAGCTGCGAAAGCGCTCACGATTCGACAACTACTTGTGAGAGGAGACTCTCAACTAGTCATGAATCAGGTCGGAAAAAAGTGACAGTGCTCTAATCCGACCATGTCTCGGTACTTATCAGAGGTTCGAAAGCTTGAAAAGTATTTTTTTCGGTTTCGAGGTACAATTCATCCCTTGAAAGGATAATTTCCTCGCAGACCAGCATGCTCGGATAGCTTCTTCCCGATCATAAGTACCAAAAGGAGTCTTCTTGGAGCAACTCCAGAAGCTGTCTCTGGTGGACACACGAGAGACATCTCCCATTGAGACAGCATCTCTAGAATATGAGGATACTTGGATGGATCACATCTACAAGTATCTCCAGACGGGTTCTGTACCCGATGATGATCTCGAAGCAAATCATTTATCTCGAAAGGCCAAAATGTATACTTTGGTCAAAGGAGTCCTCTATAAACGAGGCACTCAAGGGGTACTCATGCGATGCGTACCACAGAAGGAAGGACTAAATATCCTTCACGACATACACGGGGGCATATGTGGAACTCATGCTTCCTATAGAACGTTGGTCGGAAAAGCCTTTCGACAAGGATTTTACTGGCCAACAGTTCTCTATGATGCCAAAGAGTTAGTTAAGAAATGTGAATAATGTCAGTTTCATAGCAGGCAAATACACCAACCGGCTCAGGCATTTCAAACAATTCCTCTATCTTGGCCTTTTGTGACCTGGAGTCTCGATATCCTAGAACCGTTCCCAAGGGCTCCAGGAGGCTTCGAGTTCCTATTTGTGGCTATTGATACATTCACAAAATGGATCGAAGCCGAACCTGTGACTAGCATAACAATGGAAGCCGCAAAATGGTTCATGATGAGAAGCGTGATTACTCAATTTGGAGTCCCAAGTCGAATAATCACAGATAATGGTAAACAATTTTTGAGTGCAAAATTTCAGGAATTTTGCGACTAATTGGGTACCAAGCTTTGTTACGCCTCTGTCGTCCATCCTCAAAGCAATGGGGCAGTCGAACGAGCAAATGGCCAAATAATGTAGGGAATTAAAACTCGAGTCTTCAACCAGCTTGTTAAGCACTCGGGGGCTTGGGTACAAGAATTACCCTTAGCATTATAGGCAGTTCGCACGACTGCTAGTCGGGCAACAGGCGAAACACCTTTTTTCCTAGTTTTTGGTGTCGAAGCCATGCTTCCGCTAGAACTAAAGATCAGGTCTACAAGGGTCGAGAGTTTCAATGACTCAACCCAAGAGCAACTTCGAGCGGATGATATTAACCTGCTCGAAGATAAGAGAAATCAGGCCTTAATCCGTTCAGCAGTCTACCAGTAAGCCCTGCGTAAATACTACGATCGTAAGGTCCAACCTCGCAGCCTTGCTGTAGGTGACTTGGTATTGAGGAAAATTCAATCCCAGTCTAATCGGAACAAGCTTTCCCCTAAGTGGGAAGGTCCTTACACAGTGGTCGAAGTAATACGACCAGGTTCGGTACGACTAGCAATGAAAGACGGCCGAATTCTCTCTAATTCTTGGAATATCGACTAGTTGCGCAAGTTCTATGTGTAAACGACCAACCATTCAATAAAGCATCAAGTTCTTTCTATCTTTATTGTCTTACTTTGAGTAGTGCTTTGACATTCTTTCAACCATACCCTGGTCGAAGGTCCGCTTTTGACCAGTTCCTAGTCGTGAGCTTTTCCACGACAATACACTGGTCATAAGACATTCTACGACTAATACCCTACTTATCTTTACACTGGTCGAAAGGATGGTGACATCACCTAGTCAAAAACTTTCCTCTCTGCACGTGGTCTTGCCCACTAGAGGGACTTTCCTAGTGTCGACTCGTTCCTCCCTTTTTGCTACCAACACAAAGAGCTTGGGTTCACAACATGGTCGAAATAATGTCAAGCCGACTCTTAGTACCTTAGTTTATTTTTTCATTCATCTTTTTGAAAAATAAATTAAGCCGAGTACACTTTTCTAATTTGCTCGACTACTTTCGGTAAACTCGGTTTGTTTTAAGCGAGTCGAGGAAGTTGCAACACCTAATCGAAGACTTTCCTCTCTGCGTGGTCACGCCCACTAGAAGGAACTTCCTAGCGTCGTCTGTTTCTAACTCTTGCAACAGGCGAACCTCTTGAGTGCATTGAAATAAGTTGAACAAATTTTTAAGGAACTCCAGACGTTTATCTAACTCAAGTTGACCGTTCTTGATTTGATTAATCTGGTCGGAGATAGTAACATCACCTAGTCGAAGCCTTTCCTCTCTGCACATGGTCCTGCCCACTAGAAGGAACTTCCTAGTGTCGACTCGTTCCTACTCTTTCGACCAGTGCAAGATAATCGTGATCGAAAAACTACAAGTTAGCTAAACTTCTCTTTTTTTTTAAAGAAAACCCATTTCGAACTATTTACTCGGTTTATCTAAATAAACCAAGCAAATAGTCGGGGGCTAGGATAAAGTTATTAACTTGACTTCAATTCTTAGTCTTGCTCTTTTTTCCATTCATTATCTTATGAGTTTCTAACTACTCGACAAAATGATTTCCAGGAAGAAGGAAGGATTATATATCAACATCAACAAAAACTTGTCTTTACAGGACTCTGGTACAGACTACTCTGGCGAAGGGGATCTTACTTGCATACCCTCCGTGACTACCTCAGCGATCGACTGCATTGTTGTCATTAACTGCTCCGCATCTACTTCAGGGCAAGCGCAGTTGTCTATGACAGGTTGCAGATTAAGGTTGGGATCATGAGCTTTAAGTTTTGCCAAGACAAATCTTATTCCCTCTTCGATCGCATCCTTTATCGAATCAAATTGGTTAGCCTTCAGGGTAGTCACCAACTCTTGTAAAGTTCCGACTTGTTCGCCAATGGCACTCGAATGGGCAAATAGCGTGTCATAACGAGGAGTAATCCCCTCAGCATGAAGCCCACCGAGTACATTGTTCAGAAGTGAAACGTTGTCTTGAAGATTGATCTTCGAAGCCTTCATTTCCTCCTGATTGCGAGTCGAAGCCTCGCGAAGTCGTTTTATTTGTACTACTTGTTCTGAAAAGAATAAGACCAGTCAAATAAAATGGCATCGAGAGGAAAATACAACCAATCACAGGTAAAGATTTGCTAACCAACTAGTTGAGAATCTAACTTCTTGACTTCTTTAGCGTGAGAGACAGTGTCCTTGAGGTAGCGCTGCTCCCACTTCTGGACCTCTTAGGCCTGTTTGGTAGAGCTCGATTCTTATTTTCAGATTCTCGCTCCCCGATTCTCTCGAGAATCCACTTCTCTGAGAATCTAGAGCTGTGTGTTAAAAGCGTTTGGCTGGTAGGTTGGCTCCCAAATCCATATGAGGGGGATTAGAGGCAAATAGACCATGTTACCCCTGGTTGTAATAATTCAATTGTATTTGTATCTTTCTTCTATGTATTTGTACACAAATTATAGAATTTTTTCCCTAAATTTGTTTAGGCCATGTGAATGTATATACGTTGTATCTTTACACAATGCCAGGTTATATTGCATTTACACTTCATGATGGATTACAATTGTGTATAATCAAATTTTGTACTATTGTCATTGCGATAGATGAGTGTAAATGGTTGAATTTCTCTTTCTCACCACTAGAGCAACACCTCTCCAAATGCGAAATATGATACCTTTGGCCCTTGTATGGCGCTAAATACCTAGGCCTATTCGGATAGCAGACATTGACAAGATAATATTTACTTGCAACATAAGACTACGAGGCAAATTCTGACAAACTCCGTAAGATTGGCACAAAAGCAACTCGGTCACGGACATGGAAACATGAGAACGGCAACAAAATGATTGGATGAAACTCATAGTAGTAGTATATATAATATGCCAAAGGATAGCTCATACAAGCTGTTTTGTCGGTAGATAATTACGGATACTTGGAAACTATACTCTTGATTGGCAACACGAAATCGGGTATGATTACACACAAGCGTATCTCATCACCAGCGTGTATCTCACCACCAAGGCGAGTTGAGGCGCCACCTTATTACTCGGATCGAAACCGGATGGGAAAAACCTAGTTCTCCATGCGGATGATCGGCGGATGCCTTCCCTTGTGCATCGGATCGAATGCCTTGTTGATCTCAAGAAAGGCCGCGGCGTGTGTGGTGAACTTCTCCACCTCCGGCTCGAGGGCGGTGACAAGTTGAAGCATGAACATCTAGTTCTTGAGGAGTTAAACATTTTAACGTATCATCATTTTGAAAAAGGACATTTCAACATATCTCAAGTCGTCACAACCATTAACCAAGCTCTGACGATTAACACTTTCTATTTACCTTCTTCATGTACATCTCACGACATTGGGCGGATCGGTCGCAGCGGTTTGAAGTTACCAAAGAAGGTGCCCTTGAGTCCTCTCATTCGGAAGTTCATTGGATGAGTCTTGAACTCTGCATCCTTGTGTGCACACCCGCTGACCTGACAACACCCTAGCCACGGATTTAGGCGTAAAGCACACTATTATCATTGCATTATGTGTAAGAAACAAACCTCTGAGCGGCTTCTTTGTGATCTTTCGGGTTCTAAATTCGGTGCAACCAAATTTTCTAAATTGAACATTCTGCGGCCTAATCATGTAAATATATACGGTGATCAAATGCAAGGCGAACACGCATACTCATCATGATTGAAGGACATGCGACAAGAGAATAATTTGGACACTTACAAACCAAGGCCTCTGACTCCTAGGCGAATATCGCCCTTCGTCGAACCCTTTGGCTTCCATAACATTGATTGATGCACCAAGACCTACAAAGAGAAATGATAACTTCGGCATCTAAAGATATATCCTAACAAGCATACCAAAAGCAGTACAAATCAACTTACGGTAGAAATACCATAGCTAAGCATAAACTTTATCTAGGGGAGCCTCGGGGTTGATCTTTCTGACGCAACCAACATGCATGACGATGTACTTTCATTGAAGGTGGAAGTCCCAGCGAAATGGTAAATCGGCTTCCGTTGATAGAAAACCGTGATTTGCCATCACCGATCATCACACCCATCGGTGTTGATCTGAGCGGTCACACATGTTGCTATCTGCGACTTGCAATGCGGACATTCCTTGCACTCCCAGTGAACAGGCGGGACATGGTCACCGGGGAACGCGTCGGTCACACCCTCTCCAACACTTTCCTATCTGCGGACATAAATACATTTCGAGGCGATAGAATAAAGAAATTTGACTCGGGAGGAAATAATAAAATGCTCCTTAATCCTTAGTCTGTCAAGGTCCAACAAAGAAATATGCGATTCTGGCTCGAACATTCATTTAAAATGTTTGACACAATCAACACAATTTCTTATAGTTTTGTTTCACATGTTTTCGAGATCACATCAATGGGTTGTTACATTATAACGAGTCAATAAACAATGACCACCAATGACAATTAGAGATTCCACCACGAAACACAAAATTATATGTATTAACAACATGCAACATAACCAAGTAAAAGAATCAAGGAAGATGCACATACCCTCGGCTTCATGGCGAAGATCAGGAACACGGAGTCTGCCCTAAGACATTTGTAGCCACGGGCGCAAGTCAACAACACAATTGCGGCATCATGGATTTGGCAAGATAAGCGTGATGTGTGAGTATATACCTTAGCTTCCAGTAGGCGTCGGTGTGGCGGAGGGAGGTGAAGAGGATCTTGGCGCCGCACCTCCATGGCTGCGTGAAACTCCGGGAGATCAGCGGAGCTCCGGCAATAGAAGACACTGGTCGGCGACATGCTCCTGGCCAGGCGGCGTGCGGCCGTGGAGCCGGGGAAGAGACGGCGGGGAGGTGCGAGGGCTCGGGCGGCCCAGGGCCCAGTTCTTGGAGGCGCTGAGGCGAGGTTGAGCCGAGTCGAGGTCGGCGGGGTAGGGGCGCGTGAGGAGGTGGAAGCGGGTGGCGTTGCATGCGGGGAGGCGAGATGTGGGAGATGGCGGAGGCGGAAGGAGGCGGAGGTGGGAGTTGAGGGTGGAGGCCAGGCGGAAAGCCGAGGCTGCAGCTGGCTGAGGCGAGGCCGACGCGATCTTGAGGAGGCGGCTTCCTTCGCATCGCTCGTTAGAGGAGGAGAAAAAACGAAGGAATGAAAAAAAGCGATTAAGTATTGGGGAGTTCTGGGGTAATGGATGGCAAATGGTGGGTAAATAATTAGAACTTCAATGGGTATTTTTGTTCTATCAAGTTGGATTCTCACGAGAATCCAAGGAAAGGTTGCTTCTCCTCGTTAGTGTATTTTTGAGATAGCTCCACGCGAGAATCAGAATCGGGTGTTTTGAGAATCAGAGTGTTTGGTACGGCTCCACGAGAATCAACTGAGAAGCTGGGAGTAGAAGCTGTAACAAACAGGCCCTTAGTCTTTTTTTCGAAAGGAATGAGATTGAGAGAAAGAAAAAAAGAAGGTCGAAGCGGTCTTAAGTTCAAGCACTTACCGCTTAGTCGTCCTGCAACTTTTGGTTTCGAGTTTGCCTCTGAAGCTTCTTCGGAGGTCTTCAATCTCCTCCTTAGCTTTTTTCGTCTCCGCGTTCTCATAGTCGAGAGAATCAGCTAAGGTCTTCTCGTTACTCTTGAACCTACAAAAGGAAAGGGTAGACGTCAGCATAGAACCTTGTCGTAAGTTCTTCTACGACCAGTTCCTTGTCGTAAGTCTTTCTACGACAATACCCTGGTCGTAAGTCCTCCTATGACTAGTGACTAGTCGTAAGATCTTCTATGACAACCCCGCAAGTACTGTGTAAGTGGTCGAAACATAAAAGGCTACGAAAATTAGTTACTTACCACTTCTCTACCTGCTTGCAGAGTTCCGCTTTTTCCTGTCGCAATTGGACAAGTTGTCTGTTGTATTCAACAATAGTAACAGTTTGCTCCAACGCTCTCTGCATAAAGAAAGACAGTTAGAAGCGAGAAAATATATGAGTGCAAATATCGAACAGCAGGTACTTACATTCATTTCCCTTCATGCAAACGAAGACACTACCCTCGTGGGATTCTTTAGTTCATCAATCTCATCAACACCATACCCTTTCGAGATGCTCGTCATCGAAAACATCCCCTCTGTTGGGAATGTCCTTAGGGTGAGGAACGTGATCACGAGATCTGAATGCACGGGAGCCCACAATGGTGGCAGGAGAGAAGAACCCAAAGGAGTGGTCGAAGAGCTCAAAATCTTCTTCTCCTTCGGAGGTAGTGGCATCAGTAGCTTGGCCTTGGAAGCTGGGAGGATCATCCGCAGCGACTTCCTTCCCAGTGCGGTGACGATATATTTCACCCCCATGACCGGATGTCTCCGCCGCTACCATCTTCACCCCTGGTTCTACGACCGCCCCAGTGGTCGTAGCAACTTCAACACTAACGGCACCCTCCACCATTCGGACGGTGGTTGACCCTTCAACCACCGCCACTGTTGTTCCTTCGCCTGCCGAAGAAACTGCAGCGGGTTCCTGGCAGGAACGTCCTTGATGATGAGAGGAGCCAAGCAGAGATCATAAATAGGAAAACATGATTAGGTGGTAAAAAACAAAAGGTAAAAGCTGTCCTTACACTTTTGTCTCTTTTACGTACCTCCGAGTGTTGGACTTGATCTTAAGTTTGGAAAAAACCCTCCCTAAGGAAGGTTTCTTCGACTTTTTCTCAATCACGTCTGGTCGAGACTCAAGTTGAGAACAGCCCACGACCACGTCTGGTCGTGGGTCTTGATCGAGCGCCATCGCTCCTTGAGCCTCTTGGCTCTCCAGACAGTCGAGACCAGTCCCGACCACCTCAAGGGCAGCACTACCCTCAACCACGGGCACTGCTGATGCAGCAGTCTCCTTCACAAAAGACATGAAACTCTTTCAGTTCTCCTTTTCTAGTCTCTTGATAAAGTCGCGAGAGGCAGAAACTGCGAAGGTTTTATTGTCATAATAGAAGGGTACCTTAGTCTTAGGGGCTTTGGGTTTGAATACTTCAGCTATTCCTGCCGCGATTGCTTCCTCTGCAGCAACTATTTCCGCCGCAAGGTTAGCAAAAGGTGCAGATGAAGTAGCGGAGCTCGAGCTTGCACCCTCCTTGTCAACAACCTGTGTGAACCTCCCCCTCCTGGTCTAAGGAGCATCTGCTTACTCAACAGCAGGGCTCGAGCTTGAGCCTCCCTTGTCGGCGACTTTAACGAGCCGACGTCTCTTAGCCGGGGGAGAAACAAGCTGCTCTACGGCTGCACCGATGACCATCAGTTCAACTTCTTCGTCGTCCCGACGGTTCTCCATGCCTACTTTCTGTAAAAATCGGAAAAAGAGATATCATAAAGCAGTCGTAAGTTCTTCTATGACCATCACCATGTTGTAAGCATTTATATGACTACCCCCTGGTCGTAAGTTTTTCTACAACCAGAACGTAATTGTAAGCCTTCCTACGATCAGTACCCGGTCATAAGTTTTTCTATAACTACAAAATCCTAAAGATGAAATCAGCTCTCGATTACCTTTAGGCGCTTCACCTTGTCTTCTGGGGATAGGACCGCCAGGATTTGAGGAGGCTCCACGTTCGATGGCTGGGGCTTTTCACAGATAAGCTTGACCCGAGCGTCAATCTCATCTTGTGAGAGGTCTACAGGGATAAGAAAACTTTCAATAAGCCAGTTTCGAAATCAATAGAAAGAGAGCTAAGCTTGAACTTTACTTACCCTCATCGTAGTCCCTGGTTGGGTCTTTCGACCCAGAGTACCTTCGCATTGGATAGGCCCTCTTCTTCAGAGGGCTGATATGGCGCGTGATGAAATCCTTCACCACGTGCCATCCGATAAGCCCCTCTTCTTTTAAGTCTGCAATAGCTTGAATGAAGGGGGTGATCCGACCGAGATCCTTGGGAGTCGCATCCTAGGAAGAAACCTTCTCGACCGGCTTCCCGGCGAAGGAGAGGCTGTCCTCATTGGTTATCTCCCAATAGAACCACCTCTTCTTCTACCCCGGCCACGACGATCGGGTAAACATCTGAATGTACTCCATCGACATTCCGTCGTGGAGCTTCAAACTACAACTACCAGCGATTCCACCTAGTCGGGTCATTCCGTAGAAGTACCAGAACAACTCCAAATCGGTAGGAATCCCGGGTAGGCCTCCTGCAGTACATGAACACCCCCAATATTGTGATAGAGTTGGGAACAAGATTCACCAACTCCACCTGGAAGTATTCGAGTACCAATGTGAGAAAAGGATGAGCGGGCAATCAAAGACCACACTCAGAGAATGCCTGAAAGACAGGAATTTGCCCAATCTCCCCCAATGGCCAATGCTGCCCAGCAGCCTTAATCCACTTCACAAATTCCTCCTTCGGGATCTTCTCGGAATCGACCAAAGCTCTGATTTTGGCCGTATCCATCTCCGATTCGACCCACTAGGAAGTGGCTCCAGTCATTTCTCCCAAAAGCTGAAGGTTTGGATTTAGAAAGATTAGGGAAGAAGGCTCAATTTGGCCGGCGGCGGAGAACTTGAAAACTTGAACAGCGAGAGCGATTTAGGGGAAGGTAAAAGACTTTATCCTTACCCGCGGTGAATATTTATAACCGCACGCCTGAAGTTAAAAAGACATGGCTACCCAATGGTTGCCAACGTTTCGGGAACCGCTCCAACAGACAGACTTGAGGAGGCGATTGGGATTCTTAAATTTATGCGCTCAAGAAATCGGTCGATCTTTACACCTCAGCGAAATTACCTTCTTGACCAAGTCTTTTTAGTCAAATGCAACAAAGAATTGGAAATTTTTGCTTCCAACCATGATCTTTGTGACCACTCGATTGTTGAAAGATTTCCTTCGACCACCTTGTAAATCGCAAGATTATTCCACAACTTTCTTGACCAAGTAAACTTCTGGTCAAATGAAACACTAGTCGAAGAGTCTTTCCTTCGACCACCTCTCTACGACCATCTACTGCTCCTTCTCCAAGTAAGTTGTTTTCGCTTAAGCTGGGGGGCTAGATGACGAGGATATAATAATCCTCATTTTATCATTTATATATAATTCATATTATGGATAATAATGACGTCATATAACTCTTGCATATTATGGATAATAATGACGCCATATAACTCTTGAGTATACCCCTTAATAGCCACAAGGGAGAAGCTGGAGGTTGTAAGTTCTTCTACGACCACCTAGTAGTCGTAAGCCCTCCTACGACTACCTTATAGTCGTAAGTCCTTCTACGACTATCCTATGATCGTAAGTTCTTCTACGATCAGTCCGTGGTCGTAAGATCTTCCACGACCACTACCTGGTCGTAAACTCTCCTACGACCAGTCCCTAATCAATAGGGCTTATAGACATGTGGGCCTAGTCGATCAGGGAATATTCCGCACCATATTCAAGATATGGGCAGTAAACTACATGGTTATTCTCTAGAATAATGGCATGATTTTAACTCCTTTGTTATGGTGGTAACTGCTTGGCAGCGTGTGAACGTTACTACTCCCATAATAACCTCCAGTAACGGCTCAATAATCTAGGACATTAAGGTAGCCTTTACGAGGGCCTTAGCAGTATACCTTGTAGGCGTATAAAAGCGAATCATCAGGACAATCGGGGCGATCCGAAGAGCATTAGAAGCACAATACTCTAGTCTTTGGCTCTATCTTGTAATCCAGCATACTCAATACATACACACATGAGTAGGGTTGTTATTCTCCCAGGAGAAGGCCCGAACCTGTATAAAAATCCCCGTGTCTCCATCTCTGTGTGATTTTGAGCCTAGAGGAACCCCCCGAATCAAACAATCTTTACGTAAATTCGGTCCTAAAACACCGACAAAACTCTTTCTCCAAGAAGACACCATTGCGGGCAACAAACACTTTGTTATCAACCCGATTATAAAAATAATATCCTTTAGTTTCCTTAGGATACCCCACAAAGAAGCACTTATCGGACTTGGGTATGAGTTTGTCAGACGTCAAACGTTTAACATAGACATCGCATCCCCAAATCTTTAGAAAAGACAAACTAGAACTCTTTCCAGTCCATATCTCATATAGTGTCTTATCTACTGATTTAGATGGTACCCTATTTAAAGTGAAAGCACTACTACAGGAAGCCACATCACGAGGCGGTTGGAACCGTCATCACGAACGGTTTCGAACCGTCTATGTTTGTTGATGCGCGATAACGAGCCATTATCACGAATGGTAAAAAGCGTGCGTGATCGCAAATATCACGAGCGGTTTTACTAAAAACCATCATGAAGGCTAATATCACGAGCGGTTTGGACTAAAACCATCGTGATTTGTGACTATCACGAGCGGTTCTAAAAAAAAATGCGTCGATTTGTCAATATCACGAGCGGTTCTAAAGAAAAACCGTCGTGATTTGTCAATATCACGAGCGGCTTTTGTTGAGAAGCATGCGTGATATTCGCGATCCTGAGCGGTTTGTTTTTATAACCGTCAGTGATACTTCCTTCCTGAGCGGTTTTAACAAAAACCGTCTGTGATAGCTCATACCCTACGACCACAATATTGTTGTTTTTCTAGCTAGCCTCGGGAATTGCTAGCCATGCCCTCTGAAAACAAGCATGCACAAAAAGCAGATTCAAGCAGATTCAAGCATGCACAAAAACAAATTCATTAGAGATAATCAATTGTTGACAACTCAAAGTGATCATTACTCAAAATAAATTACAAAAGATCGCATTTGTTCAAGTATTGTCGCTATAGTTACAAGCGGATTACAATTGTTTACATTGAGAGGTGTCGACGGGGTGATGCTCTCGGTTGGCGGACAGTGAAACTCTCCATTGTCATTAATGATTTACGTGTTGATAAAGGTGCGAGCTTCCTCGAATGTCCTTGATCTCTTCATAGCAGTGAATCACATTGTAAATCCAAGACCTATCGCTACCAAGAGTAAAGTGGTAAGCTATATATATTTAAATTTATAATTAGGAAATAATTATTTGAGATTGACAAACCTCGGGATCCTTCTTCCTAGCTCTAAGGATTAGTCGCATATGATAGCGAGCGTAGATTGCACATAACTCATCATCTTTTTCTTTGGCGGAATTTGCAAAAATAGAATTATATATAGGTATAGTCGGTTAAAGGCGCGTTATTATGAAGTATGATATAGGATTATCGTGTTGTAGCGTCTGGAAAATCCATCACATGTGTTAGTTAGGCGCTCTTTCCATCGTATATTCCTTTGTTGGCAACATAATTGATGAGCGACCCACATGATTGAAAAAGTTATCCTCGGCCATTTCAAGCGAATGAAGAGTACAATAGAGTTATGTAAGGAGAAATGAGCATACCTCTCGAGTATTCCTCTTAGAATCTTTGAAGTCGTGCTTGTTGCGGTTTAGGGAATCAAGGTATATCACATGGTTCCTCTTGGGTATAATAACTAAAAGGATCGATGGTACCTACTCATGTATGTCGCTATAGTCATTAAACCTAAGTTAGTCTTTGCGTATAAAGTACAAATGAAATTTGTATAGCAAGTAGTGACACTTACCCCACAGTTGTAGGGCACCACTATGTACTTCATGTTAAATGCGGCGAAGCAATGACCTCGTTATGTATTTCTCGACGAAGGACATGTGGGTCGAGAAAACCCACGATTCTTTCCATTCCGGACATTTTTGACATGTATCTATACATAAGCAATGAGTTGTGATATTTATCGGTATTACATGAATGTAGAACTTGATTATGCGCACTTACGATGTCAACATCGTAGAAGCGAGGCGTCGAGGCCAGCGAGGTTGAATAGGTCATATAGGTCGTTGAAGCCCACGACGAAGTACCTCGTCCGTTGAAGAAATGCTTGTCCTCGTGTCGGCGGTGATTCGATGTCGCACCCCTTCTTTTGGGTCTTGTCCAAGTACCGGGCATGCAAAGCGACAAGCATATCCAGCGTGCATTAATACTCGTCGAGCACAATGGTTTTCCGATGATGTAGTTCGGGTATCGCGGACTTCCGGACTTCGGACTTGGGGCGCGCTTATGCGTTCGTTGATTTGATTTGGCCTTAGCGATTGGCGGCTTCTTTTGTGAGACGACTCGGGAGCCGTCGTCGGCATGCTTTCTTTGTTCCTTGGCGTCTTCTCCACTTGGAATCGAAGAGGTGGCCATCGAGGCGAAACATGAGGTGGAATCATCGAGGTCCGTTGGAAGGAATGGTTGTGTCGGATCGCGGCCTTCTTTGGGTCGAGGCGATGTTGTTCTTGGGCCATTGGATAAAAGAGGGCGGCATCCCTAGTGTTATGATCTCTTCGTTCGGCGAATCTTGATTAGGATGGCTCGGAAATTGACATGTACCATATCTACGGACCTTGGCGTAACCTGCGCCCGGTACTGCCGTCTTTGCCTTGCCCTTCCTCGTATGGATACACCATCCCTGCTGTGACCTCAATACAAAGGACCTATCCATTCTCACTTGGAGCTTGCGGCGTCGGCTCCTATAAAGCGATATGCAATTAGCTAAGGCGTCCTATAGGTCTATCTTTGGTGCATTCCATAGATGTACGTTACCTTGATGTAAATCTATCGGTGATCGGATGTAGTCTATCGGTACTTTCGGACGTCGTCATGTTGAAATTATCTTGTGAATGACGCTACTCGACGTCGAGGAGGCGCCTCCCAAATTAATGGCGGCTGACTTGCGGCCGGCTCGAGTACTATCTCCGATTGACTCTGCAATTACGCTATCTTTTCTTCAAATTTGTTAGTAATCATCTGTACCAACGATTAAATCGTGCTCGACCTTGGATCTCTTCCTACTCCTATCGTGAAGTAGTCATCCGCGAATCCATGACTCCAAGGTGCGTTAACCCCAAGGCCTCGCGTGCGACCGGGTGCTCCTTGTTTCCCAAGGTAGTAGATAGTATATCCTTCTCCTATGCGCATGGAAGGAGCCTTGGGAAGCTTAGGCGATCAAGTCACATTGCAAGAGGTCATCATGTTATTATAGACACTATGAAGTTATGGACTTATTAACTAGGTAGTTTGACATATTTACAGACGTTGGGACACTTCACAGTCTGCGGGTTTGTGAAAGAGATCTTTGCCGAAGATGAGACTTTTGCCCTCGCTTTTAACGGCTTAGGGAGCAGCGGTGCGTGACATCGAAAGCAGGTTACGCTCCTCCATGCCCATTCCTCGTATTTACCGCGTACCAGCGGTCTGCGAGTCTGCGGGTGAGTGTTTCGATGTCTGGAGAGCTTTGTCGTGCACTTTGCTCATAAATTCGGCCATCGTTTTCATAGCCACAAAGGTGTCCCATGCTTTCGCGTCAAGAATCTATCTTCGCTTGCGAAGGGCGTTTGACCCGTGTTCACGTGCTTTGTGACAAGAATGCTCTTGAAGGTCCTCCACGATTTATCCATCGTGAGCATCGCCGTCCGTCGCCGCGCGTGCCACGTCTTACGGAATAGTGAACTTCTCGAAAGTTACATCCCACAACACGCCTTCGCTTCTTTCGTCGAGTCCTTCCACCTTGGTGTGGTGATGGGGACCCGTTCCTTCAAGTATCCCACAGACGGTCAGGAATCTCTTGGCGATCTCTTGGGACTCGAGAGGGACCCCAAAGTCACTAACCTCCGTGATGACCACGGCCCAAAGGCATTTTCGATTGTCCTCTGCCATCTCGCTTAGTGTCATTATAAATCGGCGGTGGCGGCGGCCTCGTCGGCGCCTCTTCCATCTGCGGGCTCGGTGTTGGCGGCCTTGTCGGCGCCTCTTTCATCTGCTGGCGTCGGTGGCCAGCGAAAACAGTGCCTCTGCCATCTCGCTTACTTGCTCTCGGGAAGAAATCTGAGAGGTTGACTATAGAGATCAAGATGGCAAATGAAAAGTTGAATGAGCTCATCTGAGACTACTAACATTCGGCATAAATATGAAACAATTAATCTCGGGAAGAAATCAGAGGTTGACTATAGAGATCAAGATGGCAAATGAAAAGTTGAATGAGCTCATACGGACTACTAACATTCCTAACATTCCTTAATCCACGAGCTTCTATTCTAACACTCCTAACACTCCTTAATCCACGACTTCTCTTGTGATCTTTGTATAGATAGAAACTAGTGATATAAATCTTTTGCTCGAGCCTATCTTTGCAGAGCCTACTTCATCGAGCTCGACACCTTTGGAGTGTACCATTTGCGTTGTCTTAGTGGAGGATTGGCACGAAGCAAAGGTACACTCAAGTGTGTCGAGATCGACAAAGAAAATGCTAAGCAAAGGTTTAATGCTTCATGTACGGAAGACTAGCCTTTAATGAAGACATAGAACTAGAATCAAGTAAAATGATCGACGAAGGAAATGCTAAGCAAAGGTTTAATCCCAACATAGAAACAAAATAGAATCAAGTAAAACTTTCTTTTTGGATTGTTGTAAAAATGCGATTTAGCAAAATTTCAGAATTAATCCCAACAAAATTAATTAGCATTAAAGCATAATTCCTAAAGAATTTAACACTCCTTAATCCACCGGCTTCTCTAAGAAATGCAAAGGAATCACAGAGCGGTTCTTAATAAGAACAAATGCGGATTAAACTCTCGACCAATAAAAGATCTAGAGATTAACGATTACACAAACACTATTCCAACATATTGATTGATGATATTATGTGCTCTCGGAAGGAGAGTAGCTAAAGAACAAGTCTTTGCCATCTCAATCATATTGTCTATACTCTTCATGAAATGAATATGATAATATAAATTCAAACTATGAGCTCTAAGCAATACTTTGCTTAAGCGTCAAATGATCTCAAGCTATTAGCAACAGATTAAACTTCGATCAAGCAGAGGTTGACTACGAGAGATCAAGATGGCAAATGAAAAGTTGAATGAGCTCATCTGAGACTACTAGAAGAATCACAAACTAGTCAATACAATGATCAATTTGCAATAGAACTATGAGCTCAGCAAAAGTAACCAATTAACGGTACATCATATTGTGATAGCAAGTAATACAATAGAGCTCAAGTATGAACTAACTATCACATTCAATCTCGGTATAAGGCAGATTTCATCACGAGCATGTCAACAAAGCCCAGATCAATTTGCAAGCAGAACTATGAGCTCAACCGAAAGTAACCAATTAACGGTACATATTGGCGGTAGCAAGTAATATAATAGAGCTCAAGTATGAACTAACTATCACATTCAATCTCGATTATAAGATAGAGTTCATCACGAGCATGTCAACAAAGCCCAGCGATCAATTTGCAACTTACTTTGCAAATATATATATGCAAAGATCAAGCGAATCGCCACGGAGGAGCAATACTCACGAGAGGATTACGCACAAGAACTCACGGTGCAAGGAGGAGGCCGGTGCAAGGGAGGAGGCCGATCTTGCGGGGAGGAGGAGGTGGGGAGGAGGTCGACAGGGGAGGAGGGCGGCGCGGGAGAAGGCCTATCTGAGAGGAGGAGGCCGACAGGGAGGGAGGCGGCGTCGAGGTCGGGCGCCAATGTTGGGGCGGCGGCAGGAGGTCGGCGGCGGCGTCGAGGCTTCTGGCCGGGAGGTGAGCAGGCCGAGGTCGGGGCGGCATCGAGGTCGGGCGCCGAGGTCGGCGCGCCAATGTCGGGCGGCGGGCCGAGGTCGGGGCGCCAATGTCGGCGGCGGCCGAGGTCGTGGTCGGCGGTGAGCAGGCGAGCCTAAACCCTAGAGGAGGCGAGCAATGAGAGCCTAAAGCCTAAAGCGCGAGAGAGGAAGTGACAAGTGAGAGGAAAACCCTAGCGTTTCCGCCTTATAAAAAGTATATCACGAGCGGTTTCTAATGAGAATAAATGCGTGATATAATATCCTGACGGCTCTAGAATAGAACCGTGCGTGATATGAAATATCACGAGCGGTTCGATTATAGAGCCGTGCGTGATATTATCACGAGACGGTTCTCATTAGAAACCGTGCGTCGATAATATCACGAGCGGTTGTATTATAAAACCGTGCGTGGTAGCTGACAAAACGATGACAATGTGTGATATCACGAGAAAACATAGTGAACTGGTGATCCCAAGTATGATGACAATCATGACAAGTCCATATGAATTGAACACGGTGACAAGTATGATGACAAGTTCATAACACATTTGACTTCAAAATTTCATATCTAATTCAACTCAACTCCAATTCAAGTGAAACCAATTTTGGTACTCCACATTACAATGTGCGTCCACATTGACATCAATATCAAATATGACAAGTCCATAACAAGTTCATAACATATTTGACTTCAAAATTTCATATCTAATTCAACTCAACTCCAATTCAAGTGAAACCAATTTTGATACTCCACATTACATTGTACGTCCACATTGACATCAATATCAAATATGACAAGTCCATAACAAGTTCATAACATATTTGACTTCAAAATTTCATATCTAATTCAACTCAACTCCAAATCAAGTGAAACCAATTTTGATACTCCACATTACAATGTCGTCCACATTGACATCAATATCAAATATGACAAGTCCATAACACATTTGACTTCAAAATTTCATATCTAATTCAACTCAACTCCAAATCAAGTGAAACCAATTTTGATACTCCACATTACAATGTCGTCACATTGACATCAATATCAAATATGACAAGTCCATAACACATCAACACATGACAATTTCACGTTGACATCAAAATATATGAGAGATTACAAGTCCATAACACATGATGTTATGGAATAAATTAATTACATTGGAGTAAATTCTTAATTAAAATATAGGCCGTCGTGATGATCGGCGCATATATAGCTAGCTTCCTCATTTGGTTCTTCCTCGAGCCTAATCTTTGTTTCGAAAGGAGGCAACTCGTTAAATTGATTGTATTCTTCCTCGTCCACTACATTCTCAACTCCGACAATCCTCCTTTTTCCATGAAGAACTACGTGGCGCTTCTTATTTGCCGGTCGATTACATAGAAGACTTGAAAAACTTGGTTAGCCAAGATGCGAATGGTTCGTCTTTGTATCGACACGTTCGAGGTCCACGGTAGTGACACCGTACTTATCGATCTTCACTGTGGAGATGGACCCATGGCACGAAATAGGGGATCTTGAAAAGCACGTGTGGTCGATCTCCCATATCTCCTCTATTTGCCCATAGTAGGAGCTCCTCATCCCATCAATCTTGAATGCATCTATCTGGGGCCTTGTTATTCTAGGCAGGCTCTTCCTATCTGAAATTGCCGTATAAAATGTGTACCCATTTATGTCGTATCCTTGCCATGCGACAATTGTAAATTATGGCCCTCGTGCCAACCATAGCGGTATCATCACTTGATGACCTCCGATGATTCGCACCTTTAACCATTCGTTGAGCCGATGGTTGTGCTCTCTCGTGATCCAAACCTCCGACCGTGCGGATTACATTGGCGCACCATGTCTTTGTGCTCGTCGATGTCTGCGGGACACTTGGGTCATATGTTGCAAGACCGTGAAATGGGCTTGGCGTGCGTATCGGATCGGGAGTGATTGATTTCCTTCCGATGGTCCGATACCATCGATCTCCCCTCATGGCGAGATAGAGACACACCTATCGGTTCCACCTAAGCCATGTAGTCGACGAGAACTCAATGACCTCTTCGGTTGCATAACCTTCGATGATCTTGCCCTCGGTCGAGATCGATTCCGTCGTAGGACTTGAGAATTCCATGTACCTCTCGAGCGGGTACATATGGCGCAAGAACACAGGGCCGCATATCTTTATCTCTTTCACAAGGTGAACAATGAGATGGACCATGATATTGAAAAATGACGATGGGAAATACATCTCAAGATGACATAGAGTTGTCACCACCTCGGCCTGCAGAGCATCTAGTCCTTAGGGATCAATGATCTTCTGAGCAATTGAGTTGAAAAAATAACACAGCCTCAAGATTGCCACTCGGACCTTGTTCGGTAAGATACTTCTAATTGCAACAGGAAGCATTTGTGTCATCAGCACATGACAATCATGAGACTTCATACCAATTAATTTCAAATCTTGCATAGAAACAAGGTTCTTAATGCTAGCGGAGTAATCAGATGGGACTTTCACTCCATGCAAGCTCTGGCGCAGTTCATTTCTCTTGGCCTTTGACAGAGTGTAGCAAGCTGGGGGAAGGTACGTTCGTCCTGTATCGGTCTCTTCCGGTGCTAACTCGGTCCTTATGTTCATATCAACCAAGTCACGCCGTGTGTTAACACCATCCTTTGTTTTGCCACTAATGTTGACAGAAGAGACCAATCAAGCTATCACATACATTCTTCTCTCGTGCATGGCGTCGATGCGATGGCGAACTTCTAAGTGCTCCCAATAAGGCAAGTCCCAAAAATTGACCGCTTCTTCGGATGTTCTTCTCACGGGTTCTTAATTTCGTCCTTCCCAAGCACAACATCGATATCCTTAACCATATCATAGACCTCTTTCCTCTAAAAGCCCTTGGAGTGAATCGTTCTCCTTATTTCCGTCGAATTGTTTTTTCATCTTGCGGTATGGGTGACTCACGGGAAGGAACCTACGGTGGCCTTATATACAGTTTTTCTGCGAGTTGTTCGACCATACACTCTCCGTAGCATCTAAGCGGTGCGAGACGGGCTTTGGCTCCTTTTGTCTTGGCTTGAAGCAGTTACCAAGGCGGGAAAATCATTGATGGTGCGAGAACAACATGTCGCGTAAAGTGAAGTTCTCTCGTTTATGCATCCCATACATGCCCTTAGTTCCACAGTGTCACAAGATCTTCCAGCAATGGTGCTAGGTACACATCAATATCATTCCCAGGTTACTTCGGCCCTTGGATAAGTAGTGACATCAAAATGTACTTCCGCTTCATACACAGCCAAGGAGGAAGGTTGTACATACATAGATTCACGGGCCATGTGCTATGTCGGCTGCTCATGTTACCAAAAGGATTCATTCCATCCGTACTCAACCCTAACCTTATGTTCCTCGGTTCCGCACCGAACTCTTCAAAGCTCCGATCGAAGTTTCTCTACTGGGTAGAATCAACAGAGTGTCTTAGCTTTCTATCTCTCTTACGCTCCTTTGAGTGCCAACGCAGCAATCTTGCCTCCTTTGGGTTCGCAAATAAGCGCTTCAAACGTGGGATCACGGCGAGATACCACAACATCTTAGCGAGGAGGTCCTTGCTTCACCTTAGCGATATTTTGACGCTTGTATCGGGATGCTTTGCACACGGACATACATGCATGTCTGCATACTCTTTCTGACTAGAGGATACAATCGTTCGGACATGCATGTATTCTTTCTACTTCCATTCCCAATGGACAAATAACCTTATTTGCTTGATAGGTGGTGCTGGGCAACACGTTTCCCTCCGGAAGGATGTCCGCTAGGAGACCTAACAACGCCGTGAAACTCTTATCGGACCAACCATTGCTAGGAGGCGGCGGGTGTTGGAGGCGCTAGGGGCAGGGGTCCAACCTTCTCCTCTCTAAGCTGGCACAACGGATAATTATTGATTATCGCATGATTGTTGATTAGATATGAGACAAAAGACAAGAGGAAGATCCTAATAACTAGCAAGTTGGTCAGCGCGATTAACGCTAATATCCGTTTTGATATAAGTGAAACAATAAACCAGCGTGATGGAGGAAATATAAAATAGATCATTGCACATGTGACTTTCACCTCTTTATGCGTACTTACTCGTTTTTGTCTCATCGTTGCACAAAGGAATTACACAGTTAAAGGCTACATGTTTTGCTTTTCATTTTGGAATTTATATCATAGTTTTGGTTCAATAACATCCAATGGCTGCTATAGTTTAGGTTTAATTAATTAGGGTCCATCAAATTGAGTGCTAGATGTTTTGCCTTTTTCTAAAATTTCTAGCTTACGTGAGAAGTAATAATTGAAACTTAAACCCTATGCTTTCGATTAAGGAATACAAAACATTAGGGTCCATGTACACAAAGTAGCAAAATAAGGAAAATCATTAATCAATAGAGAGGATAAAGGATAATAAGTATTAAACTCCACCTATTTAATTAGGGGAGGAACCACGAGTTGGAGGAGCTAGGGCAGGAAGTGGCGCTTGGGAGGCGAGCGCGGCGGATCGATCGATCTAATTAAGTCACGAAGCCGGCGCGGGGTTGCTCAAAGCGGTCGAGGCAATGGCGAGTGGCTAGCTAACCTGGCGATCTTGGCGAGAGGGATGTGTCGGGCTCAATTTATATCGGCGAGGTCGAGCGGTTCTTAATTAGAACCGTCTGTGATCATCGATTATCACAGCGGTTCTAAATACGAACCGCGTCGTGTACTATCCTGAGCGGTTTTAATAATAACCGTGCATGATTTGCTGATATCCTGAGCGGTTATTATAAGCGATGCGTGATAGTACCTGAGCGGTTCTAAACTAAAACCGTATGTGATTAGGTCGATTATCACAGATGGTTTGTGAATAGAACCGTCGTATGTACTATCCTGAGCGGTTCTATTAACAAACCATACATGATATATGACTATCACGAGCGGTTCTAAAAATACCGCTGTGATAGTGCCGCCACGCCACCCGCAAGAAGTCGGACGGACCCAACACGAGCGGTTCCAAAGGAACCGCTCGTGATAAGGCGTCTACTATAGCTTTGTTTATAGTAGTGAAGCAGCAGTTTCAAGAGTATAACCCCAGAAATACAACGGTAGATCTGATTGGCTCATCATTGATCGAACCATGTCTAACAAGGTCCGATTACACCGCTCGGACACCCCCATTCCACTGTGGAGTGCCCGGTGGTGTAAGTTGTGGAACAATTCCACATTGTTTCAAATGATCACCAAACTCATAGCTCAAAAATTCACCTCCACGATCAGATCGTAGAGATTTGCTTGTCTTGCCAAGTTGATTCTGTACCTCATTCTGGAACTCCTTGAACTTTTTAAAGGATTCCGACTTGTGCCTCATTAAATAGATATATCCATATCTACTATAGTCATCGGTGAAAGTAATGAAGTACTGAAAACCACCTCTAGCTGTCGTACTCATTGGTCCATACACATGAGTATGTTTGAGTGCCAACAGGTCGGACGCCCTTTTCACTCTAACCAGTGAAAGGTGTCTTGGTCATCTTTCCGAGCAAGCAAGACTCGTATGTTTCAAATGATTCCAAATCAAATGAGTTTAGCATTCCATCATCATGGAGCTTTTTCATGTGTTTCTTACTTATGTGACCCAAACGACAATGCCAAATGAAAGTAGAATTCAGATTATTAGGCCGAATCCTCTTTGCATTAATATTATAGACGAATGCATCATCAAGATTTAAAATATATAACCCATTCAAAATAGGAGCATAGCCATAAAACATTTCATTCAAAAATATAGAACAACCGTTGTTCTCTATAATGAATTTATAACCCTCTGCCATCAAACATGATGCAGAGATGATGTTTCTACTTATGGCTGGAACATAATAACAATTATTTAGTTCCATAATAAATCCTGAGGGTAAAAGTAATGACAAAGTCCCGACGGCTAATGCAACAACTCTTGCTTTATTCCCGACGCGAAGATCCATTTCACCCCTTGCAATTCTCCTACTCTTTGTTAGACTCTGCATCGAATTGCAAATATGAGCAATCGATCCAGTACCAAATACCCATGAGTTAACAGAAGAGTTAGTAAGAAAAACATCTATAACATTAATACCTGAAGTGGAGGGTTTAGTTCCACCGTTCTTTTTCAGATTAGCCATGTATTTCTTGCAGTTCCTTTTCCAATGGCCTGGTTCTTTGCAGTAAAAGCATTCATTCTCTTGAGTCGGGCCAGACTTACTCTTAGGCTTAGGCTTGCTAGTTTGGATCTCATCCAAAACTTTTTTGCCTTTACCTTTGACCCTAGTATTAGCCTTATTCTTGAAGCTTGTACTCTTTTGCACTATCATCGCATGACAGTTGCTTTTCTTAATGTTGTCCTCTGCAGTCTTAAGCATCATATGCAGTTCGGTGAGATTCTTGTCTAAGCCATTCATATGGAAGTTCAGAATGAACTGCCCATAGCTTGAAGGTAGCGAAACAAGAATCAAATCTGTAGCCAACTCTTGGCTAAGTGGAAAACCAATTTTTTCCAAGCTCTCTGTGCAACCAACCATTTTGATCACATGAGGGCTCACCAAACTTCCCTCAGCTAGCTTACTCCCAAACAATTTCTTTGAGATCTCATATCTCTCAATTCTTGCTTGTGTCTCAAACATGCCTTTGAGCGCCACGATCATATCGTAGGCCTCTATGTTCTCAAACTGCTTCTGAAGATCTGAGTTCATAGCAGCAAGCATGAGACAGCTGACATCAAGGGACCCATCACATACCCTTTTATAGGCAGTTTTAAGAGCAGTAGCAGCATTTTCAGCAGGCACATTTGGAATTGGTTTCTCTAGAATATGTTCCTTTTATCTTGCCTAAGAACAATTCTTAGGTTGCGGGACCAATCCGTAAAATTTGTTCCATTCAGTTTTTCCTTATCAAGTATCGAACGTAATGCAAAACTGGATGTAGGTACAGCAGTTGGTGCCATGATCTACAACATGAAATATGCAAAGCTAAGACATATGTTTAAGTAACTTTTATTAAACAATTTAATAAAGAAACTCCCACTAAATACCATATCCCTCTTATGACATTTAGTGATTCAAGATCCATAATCAGTTAATCTACTAGTGAGCTTTGGCATCACTGCTAGAAGATTAGTGAATTTGGTAAGCAACCTTTTGCTAATCATATATCTATATGACTCTTGTTGTTGGGGCAGCATCTCTATGCTCCGGCACCCAACCCTGTGCCCCAAGGTCCATAACTGTTATGATGACCTTGTCAAGTTAAACCAATGCTTTACGAGTAAGTGTCCGACACAAACCCATCTAGTCAAGTAATATTAATGGCACTCTGCTTTAGCAAGACCTACCATTAAAATACATGACTTTGGATGGTGCAGCCATTGGGAGGGCATCAATTTTAACTTAATATTATGTGAGGGAATTTTACTTCTACCATGTTAAAAGCATTCAAGCATTTAAATATCATACATAGAAATAAAAGAACAGGAATATAAAGGCATTCACAGACAATCAAATTGCATTATGATATAGTATGACCCTTCCACATGGTGATCTCCATCGCCATGCATCCTGTTCGCCATGTCTCCGAGTGGTCGACTCCTCCAAGTACTCCCACTAATAGCACTAGTAATGAATCACAAGGAGTGAAGAAGCATCACAAGTCGACACGCAGACCGTTATACAAATATAGACAACCTTGGGCTGCAATAAGCATGACACGCAGGTCATGAATATTACACACATACATGCATATCATACATTATGGGTCATACTATTCACATCATTCCCTGCAAAAGCAAGTTATGCATAGAATCCAATTCTATCGAGCGACATGAACACACACTACCTACGGTAGCAGCGATGCGAATACCCGAGACGGCGGTCTTGCTAGCCGATTAGCGGCGAGGGTTGAAGGCGGCGCTTCTTGCCGGTCGAGGCGGCGGCGCCGGAAAATTTTTCCGAGACATGAATCTTATTCACGTAACCGAGCCTTCGAAATCATCGGATTAATCATATTAACCCTATTCCGAACCATTTCGATCAATGCCTTGATACGACCACATAATGCGGCACACTCCGATGGCGGAATTCCGACTGGTAGGAGTAATATGCAGTATGGCCGTGAACAAACGCAATAAACCATCTAGTCCTTATAAGCTCAAACCTCCTCGTAAACCCATCTACTACCACAGAAAAACCGATCGATCTTATCGACTAGGGCCTAGATTGTTCCATCTCTATGAACCGATCTAGATTTCCAGACCTGACCAGTAATAGATCCAATCTACTACTACTGCATATCAATTATATGCGATCGATCTAGATCAAAAACTACCCAGGATGGCTTTGATACCACTGTTGGGATACGGGTAGGCTACGATAGCAACAAATCAAAAAAAATTACCACATAAACCAGGAAGCCAAGCAAGTAGATAATCACAGATCGTTACCACCAGACGCGCAGAGTCAACGGAAGAAGAGTTGGAGCAGCCTGGTCCTCATCACTTATGACCAGGTCCTATCTCTATACGACCAGTTCGTATTTGGTCACGACTAGTTTGTAACTCCTCACGACTAGTTTACGACCACTCTATGATTACGTTCGACCAGTCTACGACCAGCTCGTATCTCTATACGACCAGTCCGTAACTGATCAAACTAAGCGACCTACTCGTGTATACTCCTTTTGCTTCATGATGTCTGGTTGAACTCCAGGTGAGATGTTGTGTCGTCCATGGACTGTTCAATACTTTCTCGATTGAGTGTCGGATAACTTCACGTGGTCGAACACTTCGACCTCTAGTGGCATGGCCATGCACTTTCTTTATCCGACCACAACGAGGGGCCCAGAGACATCTCTCCTGTTATGTTAGGAGGGACAAATCCCATATCTGACTAGTCACATTCCTCCGCATGTTTCATAGCATACAAAGCTACCTTTATAGCTACCCGATTCACGGGTAGCGATTGGCAACCTAAGAGTGCTATTACACATGTAGGAAACTATCTTGATCTCGGTCTAAGGATTATACATCATCATTGCTTGAGACCAACTAACGACACATAGAATCATAACAATCTCAATAGTGTCTCAAGGTGGGTCAATCCAACCCCACGTTCTCTAAAATATGTCCACATTATTGATTCAATATCTCTATATACATGACTGGTGAAACATGGTCATCAATCAATACATGTGCTGGTCGAAAGATTCACTGGTGTTCCGACCATTGACATCCGACCAGGGATTCATTTAGAACGACATCATATAAGTTAAGAATTTTACCAACAAGTCACATACTTGTTAGTCTTCATAACCAATGATTCATTCAAGGAACATGATAAAATATTATCCAATATTATGAACATAATAAAATATAATCATCTCTATGATTGCCTCTAGGGCATATTTCCAACAGTAAGAACAACACACAATTTCTGCTTAAATCTGTATCTTCTTCTCTGCATTGTGATCAACCCGCAGGTGTCAGGCCGGTCAATTTGCAGTTATATGCCCGGTCTGACCGGGATTCCTTCGTCAGTCTGACCGCACTTGAGCAGTTAATGACCATCTCCCCACTTCTTTTATCTCTCTGTCGGTTTCTTTGTTTTCACCATTTCGTTTTTATCCCCCCTCCCCCCCCAATGGTTCACCCTTTCCCTCCCGCACCCTCGTCGTCACCCTCGTGAGTGTATCATCTCCGCCGTTGGTTTCAAGGTCTTCCTCCCCGCCGTCGGTCCTCCTCTTCCTCGCCGCCGGTTCTCCTCCATCCCGAAGGTTCTTTCTCTCTTCCGTTCTTTTCCTCAAATCGATCTAGACTTCTTGTTAGCCCTTCATCTTATCTTTCGTATGGATACATTGTTATCATGAATCAATGTATGATGTATGATTGCCCTTTGTTGTCCATTCCGATTGACGAGTTGAACCTCTAGGGTTTTTTCTCTGCCAGCCGTCGATCTGGCGTGTACCCGATGGTCGATCTGTATTGCGGTCTAACCGACCCGACACTTCTTGATCTGGTAGCCTGCTAGAGTAATGCCTATTTGGGTTCCCATTTAAATCCATCTTATCAGTTTTTGGTCTCGATCTTTCTCCAGTATTCATGGCAATGACCAAGAACATTGGCGATCCCGGGGCCTCTTCTTCTCGTTCTCGTCCTCCCTGGCAGGCCACTTATCGTCCTCCCGTTGAGCATAGCGGCTCCGACAATAATGAAAAGGAGAATTCACCCTCTTTATCTCCAGTGCCCAATGCCAGTGTTGACATGGATGAAGATTACCAAGCAGATGACGCCGAACAACAATTTTCGCCAGAACCTCGCGTTGACCTTCGCTCTATAAAAAATGAGGATTTCATGAGATTAAGGCACAAGAACCAGTATGAGATGGCAAGGACAGCCACAGATCCGAGGTTCCACACTTTATTTCAGGAGGATACATATAATCATGTGTTTGTCCACAAGCATTTTGCTATTTAGAAATACATCAATTGGTCTTATCTCAATCAGCAAACCGGATATGAAGGTCTCTATTCACGTTTTCATGCTGCCGAATTGGATGGAATAGTCAGCATCAAGTGCAATTTTAATGAAGATGTCATCCGTCAGTTTTATGCTACTGTTCATCTTCCATCCACTCTCGCAACTCTCACTTGGATGACGGGTTCAGTGCGCTACTCGGCCACCAAGCACCACTTTGAGGAGGCTCTCAATTTACCTTCACGAGACTATGTCAAGATTCATCTTGAGCCAGCCCTTCAGACTCCCGAGCAGTCTTAGTTCTATGATCCCAACCATGCTGAATATATCACTGGTAAGGTCGCAGGTCTTTTACCTCTTCCTAGCGTCATCAATAGGATCATAAGGGCCACTATCTTGCTCAGGAGCGGCAATAATGATGCTTTTCGAGGTCATGCTTGGAATGTTATTGATTTTGTGATGCAAGGAAAGAAGTTTGATATAATGCATCTCATTCTGACTGAGTTGGCAGCTTGCAAGGGTGATTTGGGCAAGAGGATGTACTTTGCCCCCTATATCATGCAGCTCATTCTAAAAGTGACTCACTTTAATGGTGCACTTCCTTTTCCTCACAAGCAATACAAGCCTAAAGGCGACCATCAGAGAGATTTGAGGAACCGGACTCTTCACCAGGGTGATGACAATGCTCCAAAACATCCTCAGCCAGCCCCTCAGCAGCAGGGTGGACTTGATCCTCATTTGCTAGAGACTCTGCACACCGGCATCAACACTATTGTGTCTTGCTTTGACGCCGTGGATCGCCACATGGAGATTCTTGATCATCGCATGGATGCCATAGATCGTCACTATTAGGCTTTGGACACTCGCCAGGCAGCCATGGATCAATCCAACATAGTTGTGCTTCAATGCTTGGATCAATTGACTGGATGAGTGTCGGAGATGCAAGCAGCCCAAGGACATATTCAGACCAATATTGTTGAAATCAACACTCGAGTCTCTTCGATTGAGCAGTCCGTCACCTACTCTCGGCGCCATCGTATTGATCCTTCTCCTGCAGCTCTTTCCACTTCGGCTGGCGCTCCTCCCCCTACCTCTTAGCTTTTGGTACTTGATGCCAAAGGGGAAAAAGATCTATCTATTAGCTATATCAATAATACACTACTCTTTATGTTTGTTGGACTTTATGTGTGTAATAGGATAGAGGATAAGCTTATTACTTTCATATGTTGTCTGTCTGAGCTTATTGAACCTCTTTATATTTGTCTTATAGATATTACTAAGTGATCATAATGATTTCCCTTGTGTGAGCTTGGTTGAATGCTTTTATCTTATTGATTATATTGTTGCTCTCTCAACCTAAAATATAAGAGAAACTCTGTCCAAATTCTTTCATATATATGCTTGTCCTACTCATATAAATCTTATGCATATAGTCAGGGGAGCTTTCTCTCATGTATGATGGCTTAGCTCGCATAATGCTCCCTTCATATCTTTTACAATATTCTTGTCACATGCTATCTAAATCATGTCCTAGAATATACTCTTGCTTAGTGCTTTTGGTATATTCAAATCAATTCATTATATCTCCTTAGTGAGGTTGTCATCAATTACCAAAAATGGGGAGATTGAAGAATCTATGCCCCATTTGCAGTGTTTTGATAATTATAGACAACCATGTGTTTTGTACTAACTCGCTTTATCAAGAAGTTACTAGGTTTATTCTTGGACTAAGACGGAAGAGCGTTAAAGGATCTCATCTCACTCAAGGTAAAGGTATCTAGTTGATAGGATATTTTTTTAGTTTTACCGGTCTAGCAGAATGAAGGATAAAAAACCAGATTGTTAGAATAGTAAACCGTACTATGAAGAGGGGTCAAATGTCTAGTAGCTTGAAAGCGAATGATGCCACAAATGCTCAATCTTACTTGGTTTAAATCTTGAATTTATTTGAAATAGTTTGGCCTTAATTTAAATGTGTGGAATCGAGGAGTAAGGCTTAATTCGTGGAACCAATCCAAGTTGCTTGGGCTTTCCTCAACGTGAACTAGTGAAGACTAGCAAGTCTTTGATACCACGACAAAATATAGTGAGTCATCATTTGGTTATTTCTTTGCCTCTACTTTTCGTATTTATATTTCTAGCAAATTGATATTGTCTTATTTAGTTGTGCTAGAGATATACTTGTAGAGTCTTATCTTGTGGTACTTTAGCTTTATTAGAATTGAGTATGTCTTGAATTGTAATATTAATCTTGCTTAGTTCTAAATTTGTAGAAATTATTTTAGAAAACAAGAATATTTTTAGAACTTCCTATTCACCCCCCTCTAGTAGGTTATCCTTGATCCTACATCGTCGCGTTGTGGCTGGAGTCCCCAACTTCTTCTTCGGCACCACCACCCCTTCTTATTCAGCCGCCAATGCAGGAGTGGGTTTGGCATAAGCCTAGGTCAGAAGGATCAAATCCCACCATTCCTCTCTCGTCATGCGTACATATGACTGCGATGACCTTGTTCCCTTGAGCTGCACAAACTGCTAATATGTGCGCTATGTTGCTCGGGGGGCAAGACAACTCAATCTCAAATCATACACAACGTGGTCCAATTCGAATGAGTAAAACAATCACCATATCACGGTATACCATATGCTGTTGCTTTCTGCTTTCTTAGCGAGAACGCGATCGCCGATTGGAAATAACGCAGATCAAACACTTCGGGACCCTTAAGAATAGTCCCATGGCCGTAGTAAATTTTGAAATTGGTGACGACCGACATATTTGACGCATGGCACCGTAAACAAGATTTTCATGATTAACCACATATCTAAAACTCGACTACCCACCGAAAAAGATTATGTATAACATACTACACTACGTAACCATACATTCAAAACTATGTAATCCATTCGATTAAAAAAATTACATGAAAGATGAGCGACCGGACGGATAGCGCTTCGCTAGCTTCTCTCCTTCTCTCTGCTTCCCTCCCTTCCCTCCCCTCTTTTTTTTTCCAGAATAAAAATGAGTTTTCCCCCAAATTTTAGGGTTTCGATGGTCTTTTGTAGAGAAGATTGTGTCGTCATTTGGAATAGTGACAGAGATTTACGGGATCCATATCACCATTTGAAATAACGGTTTTCCAAATTTTAAAATAAAAAAATGATCTATGTCGCCATTTGAAATAGCGACATGCGATAGAGACCTGTCGAAAATTCAATTGGAGACAGGGGGCTCTGGGTACTATTAAGCCCCTGTTGCCTAGTTTTGTAATTTTTCATTTCGACTATTTATTTTTTTAATTATCTTTTAAATTAATATTATTTTTTTAAAAAAATTCTAGGATCGTCGGGTATTATCCTTCATCTCTATACACTTCCTTCAAACCTCGTAGGGGCAAACCCGTCAATTCCCACCACCCCGCCGCTTCGCGCTATATTATCCACCTCCTCCTCCCAGCGTTATCCCTCATAGGAGTAGGACACGGCCTGTCCCCGTCTAACCCACTGCACGGACGAACACAGGAACAGGCACGAAAAATAAATTATTTCTCCACAGAATACAATTCGGTAAAGTAATTCCGAAAACGAGACGGGAATTAGAGATAAAAAGCAGTTCGAGGGAGAGGGGAAAACACCCAAAGAGTGGAAGGGAAAATAAACTGAAAAAAGATTATTAATTAATTCGTGCTGTTAGGAAGGGAGGAAAAAGTAAGCGGCTCCCCGTCGCTTATATTACCGGGGATTCCGTCTCGGTTCGGCTCGGGCGGCGTCGTCTGAGGCGCAGGCTTCCCTCTCCGCTCCCCCCGGCGGCCGATTCGACCCCCGCTTGATCGGGCCAGGTGCGTCCAGTCCTTTACTTCTTCGTTTTTTGGGATTTTTTTGGGGGTTTTAGTGGTGAGAAACGGTGATCTGTTCGAATTAGGGTAGATCTGGGTGATGGGCGGTTTGAGGCGGCGGGGTCTAGGGTTTGGAGCGTGGGGCGTGGGGGATTGATGGTGTATGAGCCTGATTTGAGGAAAAAGCGCGTTTGTTTTTTGGATTTTGGGGAAGGATTTTTTCGGTTCTGGGGGTGATTAGTCTGCTAATAATGATGTGACTGTTGACTCTGTGTTTGCTTTTTTTCTTCTCCTTGTTGATATGCTTGGGAATTCTACCCTGTGTTGACTTCGTTCCATTTGGTGCTGATTTTTTCTTCGTGTTTGCTTAATCCGCAAGTGCTTAGAACTTAGAACAGACAAACGGTATGTGATGCTAGAAGCTGCCTAGTTGCTGATGGAAACTGCGAAGAGCTTCTAGTATTTGTTGTTGTGATTGGCAACTGCTGTTAGTGGATGGGTGTGGAAAGTTCTAGAGGCGCTTGTTTGCTTGCTCAGTTCGTTTCAGTGAGGGCGTGGTTGCTGATGGTGATGATGTTCTGTTTGCAGGCTAGGGACGCTTCTCTCTTAGGAGAGGATCCATGTCCAATTATCACGAAGACCACATCGAAGACATGGAGGATGATTATGACATGGATGAGCCCGCTGATGACATGGGCGATGAGCACCAAGAGCGCGGAATTAGGGACTCCGATTCGGAGAATGAAGAGTACGGCCAGTCGGTATGTCCGTTATTTTGTATTGTTGCGTCACTGCATTTGGAGTCAAGTCGATACAACATTGTTTTTAAATGCAGTTCTTGTTGGGTTACTAGATCATTATTCCACTGATAACTATAACTACAAGTGTAGGACACTTGTATGCTGCTCAGCTGCTGATATGTTTCGGTTACTTAGCCCACATGCTACTTGTGATGGTATACTAGATACTACGCATGGAGTAGACATTCAATCAGTTTATAAATGGCTTGATTGGGGGCATTGATTATGCATTCTGAATCCACGAAAACGACAACAATGCTCACGCATCTTGTGTTGGCTGTTGAGACTTGGGGGCCTGATGCAGTTGCCTGTTATTTAGACTTTTGAGGGTTGTCTGAATCCATGAAGCTTGTCCTCTTACATAGTTGCACAATATGTTTTGTCTTCTATCGTTCATCATCCCAAAGTTTTGGTACTATCTACGCAACTATCTTTTTGCAAGATTGCGCCTCTCTACCTATGATTTCACCTGCTACGATATATAAATGCTTCCATTGTTTTATCTATTCTGTCTTCCATTGCTAAATTAATGTCAATTTGTTTTAATTCTCGACATAGGATATAGAAAGCAGTTATATCCCTTGGTCAGTTTTTGGATTTATAAACCAGTCTTGAACTTTACCAATAAGAGTTTCTATAAATGTGGTTTTCTTTCTGAGTGGCAACTTGATCATTGTTTTAACTACATGAACCACACTGCAGTGCTCTAAATGGTTGTTTTTCCTTCTCTGTTTAGAATGACAAGATCCCAGATACTTCGTCAGCGGATGTAAGAAAAGGAAAGGACATTCAAGGAATACCATGGGAGAAGCTAGCTATAACCCGTGAAAAATACAGACAGACCAGATTAGAGCAGTACAAAAATTATGAGAATATGCCTAATTCTGGAGAAGCAGCAGCAAAGGTGCGTCTCTCAGAAAGTTCAGTTCATGCATTTTTTTCTATCTGCATGTGGTTAACAGTGGACACTTGTCTTAAAACAGGAATGCAAACCAACTGAGAAAGGTGGAATGTATTATGAATTCCGACAAAATACCAGATCAGTAAAATCGACTATCCTACATTTTCAGGTGGGTTCATTCTGCCTTCCTTACCCCCACCCCCTCATGATAATACACTGTCTGATAATGATCAGATGTAATTGTTTAGATATCTTAAGATTATGTTTCTACATTTCATTAGCCAAACCAGCTTCAGACTTATTTATGTTACGTTATCAGTCAACGTTCATCTTGATCTTTTGTCTTCATAGTTTTTGCTGTACCATCTCCTTGAATTTTAAAATCAAAGAATTAATTAGGTGCGAGGTTGCTAAGCATACTCCATAATTGGTTGCATTGGTCTATTTCAGTCAACTACGTTGTGCTTGATTGCAAATTCTAACTGCTAATTTGAAGATTTTTTTTTGCATAAGTGCTTTTATCTGTATTATCTTCTCGAATTTCGAATTTGTACTAAATTAAGTTGAACTAAATGTTTTGAAACATGAAATAATGGATGAAACTTTGCATGGATGTAATGTATTTTTATGTTAAAAAAAAGAACAAGGTATTCCTGCTTAGGCTCTTGTCTGAAAATAAGGATTGGTGTTGAATTCTTTTATCTTTGGGATTAATTTAAGTTTGCATTGCCTGTTTGGACACACTTTTATTGTAACGGTTCAACACGTTCAGGGATCTCTGCAGGTCCTTATTATGTGGTTCTGCCTATAATCTATTGTCAATCAGTAAACTTATATGTTGCTGTGTTTGAGCTAATCATTTGCATTCAGTCGCAAATTCTTAGCCGATGTTCCTCTCTTTTAGTTTTATATGATTTTTGTTAGATATATATATTGTGTAGGGTGTTATTTACTATTGTTCTAACCTTGTACATGTTATATATTGGCTTTTGGCCCATTGGAATACACAAGATGCTTTATTCCAAACATGGTATCAGAGCTATGGAAACCCTAGCCATAGAAACCCTACCTCTTATATGACAATGCCCTTGCCACCATTTATGTGACCATGCCGTAGATCCGAACCACCTCGTGCCGCTTCCACGCCTTCCTCCCTTTCGGCCGCCGTCGGATCCGTGGCCGTTGTCGGATCCGCCCGCCGCCGCCGCTACATTAGCGCCCGCCAGCGCCTGCGCCATACTCTGCTCACAGCTCTCTCCACGCCTCATCCGGCCCAGCGTGCCGGATCCGGTCGTCTTGGAACCTCAGTAGCCGCGCCTCGCCGTTCTTGCCATTGCTAAGCCTTCTTCGCCCAGCCGCACTTTCGCTAGCTCGGCCATGAACGAGTCGGCCGCCAGGTCGTCGCTTTGCCGGTGCTTACACGGCCGCCGCTTTGCCGGTGCCATGCGCTTCTTTCGTTAGCCGCTGTCGCCGCTTCGGCGAGGCGAGCGAGAACCCTAAGTTCCGTCGTCAAGTCTGGCAATGTGTGGGTGTGGGTCGTTTATTTTCAATGAATTAGGTTAGCCAAAGAAAAAAAAAAAAAAAAAAAAAAAAAATCGATAACCTACTGGAGGCTCTTCGCCATCCCGCTTACTCGATTCGGTTCGATGGGGCGAACTTAGGAGTTGGCCGTTCACTTTGAGATCCGCCTCAGCAACCAGCGTCTCTAGGTCATCTCATTTGGTGGCGACCTGTCGCCTCGTCTACACCGCCAACATCGCATTCTCTCTGTTTGGTGCGGATAAAAGCGACTCGAGGAGGCGCCAATGTTGCACTAGAGAGGCCACAGAAACTCTAGCGATCTGTTGCCGCGTCTCTGGCCGGCGAGGCGGCTTCGTGCTACCGCCGTCTGGTGGGTAGCATGCCGTGACCATCTCCGTGGATGTGGCGGCTACCGGCGACACGGCTTATGTGGGAGGGCCTCGAGAGCTCGCTACCGGTAGACGAGTGATGCTATGTATCTCTCGATCGTGCATCGGCGCATTCTCTTGGCTGACTCGATGCCGCGTGAATGATTTCTACGGTATGCGAGGTGTGGCGCCGGCTTGACTCTCTAGGGCGGATGTTTGTTGGACTGTTCTCTTGTGTCTTGACCGCGCGCCAGAGAACTCGCGTCTCTCGACTTCTGACGCGTCTCCGACTGAGTTGAGGCTGTCTTGGCGCTCGACTCTGACTCGCCACTGTGCGAAGCTTGGAGGAGCCCTCACGGGTGTGCGTGTTGAGAGACTTCGTCACCGTGGCGTGGCTCGAGATCTGATCTGTCTTGTTTGCTTGACTCCTGCTCATCTTTCTTTTTTCTTGGACCGTCGTGATCCTCACGGCTCCTCGGTGGTTCTTTGCTTCTCTCGCGGGTCTCCAGCTGCACCTCTTGTCGGCGTGGCGGCCACATGTATCGAGATTGTTACATGCGGAGGAGGACCAAGGTCGTCGGAGTGGGCGTCCCAGAAGAACTCTGGAGGTTCCTCTCGCTCGGGAGATGGCCCCTACGCCCGAGGCTCCTCTGGTAGCGCCACCTGCCAGCTCCTCTCACTGCTTGGCGCCTCGGTGTTGGCTCGTCCTCGAGACTCCTTGGGTTACCTTTCGTCCGGCTCTTGCTTCTCAGCAGTCTTCCTCGCCTCCGCTTCCTCCCTCGTCAGGTATCTTGTCTCTGTGGATCTTGGACTCTGGTGCTTCTTTTCACATGACACGATTCTACCCTGCCTTACATGCGGTCCACGATTTTCCCTTTATTTAGATTGCAGATGGTACCTATCTTCCTGTTACAGGCCAAGGCACCCTTTCCATTTCTTCTTTTCATGTTCCTGCAGTCTCTCATGTTCCTCAGCTTACTATGCGCTTATGTCGGCTAGTCAGATCACTGATCACGACCGTCGTGTTGTTCTTAGTCGACTCTTGTTGTGTTTAGGACCTTGTGCATGGGGACTTTGCTTGTCTTGGCCCTCGGCCGTGATTTGCTGGCGTCTTTGGGAGCTTGGTAACCTTCATGTTCCTTCCATTGTCTCCATGACCCGATCGGCCACTACCACTACCTCTGCTCTTCTTCTGCGTCCTCCGCTACATCTTTAAGCTTAGTAGCACCATCGTCTCGGTCATCTCTGTGGCTCGCGTCTATCGTCTTTAGTCGATCGTGGTGTTCTTGGAGTGCATTTACGGGACACCTTTTTACATTGTATGGGTTGCAAGCTTGGCAGCATTGCAGCTCCCTATCCCACTAGTGATTCTATTTCTACTTGTCCTTTTGATCTTGTTCAGTCTGATGTTTGGGGTTCGACTCCTTTCGTTTCGAAAGGGGGTCATCGCTATTATGTGATCTTTATGGATGATTATTGTCGTCATACTTGAATCTACTTCATGTCCGAGTGCAGCCAGGTTCTCTCTATTTATCAGATGTTTGCCACCATGGTTCGCACTCAGTTTGATTTGACCATTCGTGTATTTCGTGCCGACTCTGCTGGTGAGTATCTCTCTACTGCTTTGCGTCGCTTTCTCGTTGGCGAGGCACTCTTCCTCGATACTCTTGTCCGGTGCTCGCGCTTAGAACGGTGTCTCTGGCGTAAACATAAATCACTTGCTTGAGACGCTTCGTCTTCTCATGCTTGCCTCTTCTGTTCTCCCTCGTTTACGTGAAATTTGTTTCTCTCGCTACTTTTCTCATCAACTGCGACCTTTTCTTGCTCTTGAGGTTCTACTCTGTCGGCGTCTCTTTAGTCGAGCTCCGAGTCTGAGTCATCTTCGCGATTTAATTGGTATGTATGCATTTAAATCCTTCTTCCGCTTCGTGGCGCACCAAGGTGATTGCTCAGTCAGTTGAGTGTGTTTTCCTTGGCTATAGTCTTGAGCATAAGGGTTATCGTTGCTATGACCATGTTGCTCGCAGGATGAGGATTTCTCGAGATGACACTTTTGACGAGTCCCGCTCTTACTACCCTCGTTCCCCCACTGTCAGCCCAGATTCTCTTGCTGAGTCGATCTCCTTTCCGATTTTTCCTGACTCAACTTTCCACCACTGTTTCGCCTCATCCTCCATCTACTCTGCCTCTGGCTCCTCCGGCTCCATCTGTTCCGCCTCCACCGGATTTTCCTTCCCGCTCTTTTGTTGAGGCTCCACCTTTACCCTTGCACTACTCTCGCCGTCCTCAACCTACTACTTCCTCTCTTGAGCCTCCGTCTCTGCTTGGTCCCGTTCCCAGTCCTCCCTCTCCATCCTTGCTGGGTCCAGCTCTGCCTTCTCCCAGATGTGATCTTCGTGATCGTCCTGCTTGTCGAGCCGCTGGCCTTCTGACCCAGGCCATTGCTCTTCGAGCCTCGACCTCTGAAGTGAGGCATTTGCTTTCGTCTTGAGTGGCAGCTCGCGATGTCTGAGGAGATTGCTGCTTTGGAGCGTACTAGCACTTGGGATCTTGTGCCTTTGTCTGCGCGTGTTACTCCTATCATGTGTAAGTGGGTGTACAAGATCAAGACCCGCTTGGATGGTTTCCTTGAGCGCTACAAGGCTGGTCTTGTAGTGCGTGGTTTTCAGCAGGAGCATGGTCGTGACTACGATGAGACTTTCGCCCCTGTCGCTCACATGACCACTGTTCGTACTCTTCTTGCTGTGGCCTCTGTTCGACAGTGATCCATCTCTCAGTTGGATGTTAAGAATGCCTTTCTCAATGGCGAGTTGCGTGAAGTCTACATGCAGCCGCCCCCTGGGTATTCTGTCCCTGATGGTATGGTTTGTCGCCTTCGTTGTTCTCTCTATGGGCTCAAACAAGCCCCTCGTGCTTGGTTTGGCCCTTCTCTCTGTTGTCCTTTGCTCTGGCTTCTCGCTAGTGATCATGACCTCTTCTCTTTGTTCGCACCTCTCGCCGGGAATTGAACGCCGCTCCTTCTATATGTGGATGACATGATCATTCTTGGCGATGACTTAGTACATTGCCTTTGTGAAGGCGTCTCGATGGCGATTCTTGATATCGATTTGGGTCTCTTACTTACTTAGGATTGAGATCGCCTGCGCCCAAGGGCTACTATCTCTCTCGGAGAAGTACATTGAGGATATCCTTACTCGCGCTTGTCTCATTTGATCGGTAGCGTGGTGGATTCTCCTATGGAGTTAGGTGTTCACCTTGACCCTCTCGATGGTGAGCCTCTTGAAATCCCACTCGCTATCGCCATATTGTCGGAGCCTCGTCTACCTTGGGATTACTCGACGACATTTCTCGCCCATTCACATCTGAGTTAGTTTGTCTCTGCTCCCGCTCGGTTCCTTCTGATCACCTTCTTCGTGTTCTTGATATCTTCATGGAACCCTCGCTCAATGTCTTTTCTTTCCTCGTTCGATTCTTTCTGACTTGAGACGTACTCTGATGCGACCTGGGCTAGCGATCATTCTGATCGTTGGTCTCTTTCTGCCTATTGTGTTTTCCTTGGTTCCTCCTTGATTGCCTGGAAAACTAAGAAGTAGACTGTAGTTTCTCGTTAAATGCCGAGGTTTGAGTTGAGAGTCATAGCCTTTGTTACCGTTTGAGATCACTTTTGCCGGTGGCTTCTTGCGGATTTCGGTGTTTCTATTTCTTCACCGACTCCGCTTCTATCAGATAGTACTGGTGCGATCAGTATTGCTCGAGATCCCGTGAAGCATAAGCTTACCAAGTACATTGGAGTGGATGCTTCGTACATGCGATCGCAGGTGCAAGACCAAGTTATTGCTTTTCAGTATGTGCCTTCGGAGCTTTAGTTAACAGATTTCTTCACCAAGGCACGAGACTTCGATGATGGATAAGTCTCTTTTGTGTTGGTTTTTTTGCCTTCAAGGGCAAACATCTCTTTAGAACGACTTTTGACTAGCATCTAGGATGACATCTTAGACTAGCATCTTAGCATATGCTTGGCGACTTTTGACTAGCATCTAGGGCGACATCTTAGACTAGCATCTTAGCATATGCTTGGTGGTTAGCGACCTATAAATTTGTATCTAACCCCTCGAGGTTGGAATGGCGTTAATGTGAGAAATAAACAAAGAAAATTGCCCCATCTCAAGTGTCATCCTCCGGATGAGAGTAAGGATCTTGCTATCACCAAGTGCAAGAATCCGGCGACTAACAAGTGGTATCGAGCCAGTACTATCACTGCAACTTTGAGCATCTCTGCTCGATCCCTTCTCGAGCCTCGCTTCGGCCATGCGGCCCAACCCGAGAAGCGACTCTCTCTCACGCGGCGGTTCCCGGTGGCACGCCATGTCGCGAGACGATCTCGGCCTTCGATGCGCCTCGAGCACGCTGTGGCGGCAAGCCGAGGTATTGTAAGAAGAACGCGGCGGCGGCCTGAGCAGCTGCTGGCGGAAAAAAAGCGTCGGTAAATGCGGCGGAATGGAGGTGGAAGCGGCAGCGCGAGCGATCTGGCGTCGTTGGCGGCAGCGAGGTCGAGGATTACTGGCAGCGGCGGCAGCGACTCCATCTCTGCGATAATAATAAATAGCGACGGATGGAGCGGCAGAGAGAAGAGGAAGCGTAGCGGCGGCGCGATGAGCAACGCGCCGCCAGCGGCATTGCGGCGAACGGGCTTGAGCCGGACGCCAGCGCTCTGGAGGAGACGCAGCGGCGGGCGGCGTCTGACGGGTCCCAGCGGAGAGCGCGGCCTTCCGCGGCGGCGGCTCTCCCTGATTCGATCTGCGTGGTCACCCGAGTACAGTTGTCGTCGAGGACGCCGGCCCGGCGGCGGGTGGCCTACTCGCCCAAGACCAACTTCGTCGAGTGGGGCTGCGGTGATGAGGTAAACTCAGTCGCGGCATATGTGGGATGCGGTCCGGTCTGAAGAGCGTCGACTCGACCGGGATCGTGGTATTTGGATGCTCTCATCGCCGCGATCCTTAGAGATCGCGATTCTCGCTTACCAACAAGCGGTCGCCAAAGAGGCTTGGGCGCCATCATTGCGGCCGCGCATCGGCGGCACCGCGCGCGCAAGTCTACATTGCGAGCACTCGCAAGCGAGTGGGAGAATCGCCTTCAAGCGGGTGAGGGCGTTGATGACTTTGCTCTCCGTCTCAACACTCTGTTGCGAAGTTGGTGCGATTCGGCGGCGACACCTCTGGCGAGAGAGAAGCGTGGAGAAGCTCTTCCATTGCGTCCGAAAGTACAAGCGGATGGCTCGCTCGTCGAGTCTCTGCTGGACCTCTCCACGATGACGATCGAGGCGTTAGGTCGCCTCAAGGTCGTTAGCGGCGATAAACCTAGCGTCTCTCGGGACCCGTCGCCGTTGGCGGGAAGCTCCTCTCGCTCGGGAAGCGATGAAATTTCTGCCGGCCAAGGTAACGAGAAAGAAGAGCCTTCTTCCGACAAAGTGACATGGCGTAAGCGGCAAGCGCGTAAAGACGCCGTAGCGGCGAGCGAGGGCGTCTTAGAGTCTTGATCGTGGGCGCCAAGGCCAGCTATTCTTGGCAGCAAGCAAAGCGACGAGAGCGACTCTTACCTGGCCGAGGCAAGCACGGTCATGGGCAAGGATTGTCGGCGATACCACGACGCAGCAGCCCGTCAGCCGAAGCGAGGAAGAGGGCGGCTCTGTTCATTGCTCATCGCGGCATCGAACTACCTCCAGCTGCCCGCCGGCGCGGCTCTCCTCCGTGAGCGAGCCAAAAGCACACCGCCTACTCGGCGGCGATTCGCCAGCGACAAGGCCAAGCGGGTGGTGCCTCGACACCGCGCCACCAACACATGGCCGAGGCGGCGGAGTTCTTCTCGAAACTTGACTTCGAGCGTTCGAGAACCCAGTCAAGTTCGGCGCCTCGCGAAGTGGAGATCAAGGCGTCGCTCTGTCGTCTTCGTCGCCAAGCTGGCGAAACACCATTGCTGCCGGTGTCTACTACATCCGCGTTGAGAACTCCGTCATCGACTTAGGGCGGTACCGGATGAGAACGGATCGCGCGTGGAGATTGAGCCGCGGTCTTTGCGATCTGGGATCATAGTCGCCCGGCTCTCGTCAAGGTCAGCGAAGCAACCGCCTCTATGTCCTTCCTGCAGCGGTGGCGCAACCTCTTTGTCTTCGTACCGCCGCATGCGGCGGCGCTGGAGGTGGCCTGCAGCGCTTTGGGCACCTCAACTTTGAGGCCACGAGGCGGCTTTCGGCGGCAAGGAGATGGTGCGGGGCATCTGCGCGCCGACCACGTGGAAGCGATTCTGCGACACTGTCTCGCCAAGGCTGCGGCGGCTTCGCTTCTCGCGGGCGAGCTTCGCGCCAGGAAAGGCTGGAGCTCGTACATAGTGACCTCTGTAGCCCGTGACCGGCTACGCTGAAGCCGGCGCTACTTACTCCTCGTCGGCAGCGTGTCCCTTCATGTGGGCATCTGCTTTCGGCGTCAAGGCATCATGGCGGGCGCCATCAAGTGGCTTCAAGCTGCTGCGGAGCGAGTCGCGGCCTATAAGCCGGGTCCTACGCACGGACAACGGCGGTGAGTTCACGGCGGCGAGTTCGCGTCTTCGCGCGCAGAGATCCATCGTCGCTTCTCGCGCCGTACCCCGCAGCGAATAAGGCGTCGTCGGCGCCGCAACCCGAGCGGTGGTAGCCACCGCCCGCGCCCTCACCAGCGAGAGGATCTGCGGCATTCTCTTGGGTGAGCGATGATAATTGCCGTTCACTTGCTTAACCGCACTCGCTGAGGCCCTCGGCGGCAAGAGCGCCATCATCGAGGCACAGCGCAGCGCAAGCCCATGATGCCACCTCCGTGTCTTCGGTGCACAGCGCCGTCGAGCTCAACCACGTCGGCAAGCTTCGGCAGCCGAAACGCCGAGAGTCTTCATCGGCTACGGCGGGGCGCCAGGCCTCGCGTCCTCGATCTCTCGACCGCGGCAGCGTCGCATCAGCGTGGCGTCGTGTTCGACGAAAGCGGCGGGCGTGGGACAAGATGGTGGATGGCGGCTCGACTCGGCGACCAGCGATTTCGTTGTCGACTACGTCCGCTTCGAGGCGAGGCCAACGGCTTCGTCTTCGCCGAACTCGCCTACCCGCGCCGCCTCGTTCGCCGCGCCTCCGGCGAGTCGCCGCCGCCACCGCGCGGCTCGGCAAGCCCACGAGCCTCGGCGAGTCCACGCCAACCGCCGCCGCCACGCCTCGTTCTCCCACGCCTACTCGCCGAGCTTCGGCTTGCCGGCGGCCCGGCCTGCGGCAAGCGGCGCGCGGTGGAGTTCGCCGCTCCGTCTCAGCAGCGAGATCGCGTCGGCGCCTACCACGGCGGCGAGCCTCTGCGCTTCTGCGTCACCGTGGGCGACCTCTCCGGTGGCGGCCGGTCCTGAATGGCCGGCGCGACCAGCCGAGGCAGCGCCTCGCCGCAGATTTGGCGGCAGCGAGCCTCGTTCCAGCCAGAGAGAACGCGGCATGGCGTCTTGCGATGATCGAGAGAGATGGGCCGTCGGCGAAACAAGGCGTGGGAGCTGGCGATCTTCGGTAAGCCACCACGCCATCTCTCTCAAGTGGGTCTTCAAGCTCAAAAAAGCGAAATTTGGAGGTGATCAAGCACAAAGCGCGTCTCGTGGCACGAGCCGTCCGGCGGAGAGGAGTCGACCGGCGATGCCTTGGCGCTGTTGCGGATGGAGTCCGTCGTCTCCTCTCGCCTCGCATGCCCGGAGAGGCTGGTGCGTCCATCGCATGGACGTCAAGTCTGCTTTCCTCAGCGCGACTTGAAGGAGGAGGTCTCGTCGCCGGCACCACGGATTCATCATCCGAGCAAAAGCAGGTCCTCGCTGCGCAAGGCCCTCTGACTGCTTGGCGGAGCACATGCAGCTTAGGCACGGTGGACTCCACCTCAAGCAAATGGGATTCGGCGAAGCTCTTCACGAGGTCATGCGGTCTACCGCCGGGCAAGGAGGCAATGCCTGGCGATAAGGCGTCTCGTCGGCGACCTTGTGATCACCGGTACCAAGGAGAAGGAGATCGAGGCGTTCAAAGCGGAGATGAAGGCCACCTTCCGGATGAGCGACCTCGGGCCCTCTCTTTCTACCTCGGGATCGAGGTCCGCGAGATGCAGACTCGGCATCTCTCTTCGCCATCGCCTCATGCCAAGCGCATCAGAGAGTGAGGCGGCCTCAACGATCGCGAACTGTGCCCACACTCTATGGAGGAGAGGTCGGCTTAAGTCGTGAATCTGGCGGAGAGGTGAGCGACGCAATCTGCAGGCGCATTAATGGGCGACCTTCGCTACTGGTCCCACGCCTGGCCGGACTTGGCGTTCGCCGTCGGCTCGTCGGCCGGTTCATCAAATGACTTGACAAACGGCGGAACGGCAGTCCGTGAAAGGATCCTCCGCTTCGTCGCGGGCACCTCCGACCACGGCTTGCACTACCAAAGAGTGCCCGTGGCGCCTTCATCGGATCTGGCGGCGACCTGCATGGCGACATCGACCTGAGCAAAACACCGGCGGAATCTTGTACTTCCCGGCAAGTCTCCGTCGGTGGCGGTTGGTCAGCGGCGGTAGTGGCTTTGTCTAGGCTGCGAGTACATTACATGCGATCAAGTCCGCCTTGGCCTTGGCGAGACCAAGTTATTGCTTTTCGAGCCAACTACATCAACACCAAGACCAGCTTCGCTGTGACCAAGTCTCTTAGGCCTTCCAGAGATCTTTAGTTAGGGGAGAGTGATTTCTTCACCAATCTCTTTAGGACAGCTTTTGACTAGCATCTAGGACAACATCTTAGACTAGCATCTTAGCATATGCTTGGTCGTTAGCGCCTAGTATCATAAATGGCGTTTACCTCTCCAAACTCGATGAGAGTGTTGTTGATCCACCATGAGTTTGAGAGGAGAGGTGTTAGATATATATATTGTGTAGGGTGTTATTTGCTATTGTTCCAACCTTGTACATGTTATATATTAGCCTTTGGCCCATTGGAATACACAAGATGCTTTATTCCAAACAATTTTGATCTGCAAATGTGAAGAGTATGAAGCAATTGACCCGAATTATTCCTGCAGCTTAGAAATTTAGTATGGGCAACATCCAAGCATGACGTCTACCTGATGTCACATTACTCAGTTCTTCACTGGTCGGCATTGAGTGGTGTGGATACTGAACTTATGAATGTCCAAGGACATGTGGCACCTAGGGAGGTATGATTAATTATTCTAGTTCCTTTTTATGTCTAAATTTTCCCTTCCTCTGCAGTTTCTCTAGTTATTCTTCTTCTATTAATGTTTATGGATCTCTTATTACAGAAGCACCCAGGAAGTTTATTAGAGGGTTTTTCTCAAACTCAAGTTAGTACCTTGGCAGTCAAGGACAATTTGCTGGTAGCTGGCGGATTTCAAGGAGAGCTAATATGCAAGGTTAGTTATCCAGATTGATTCAACTTCTTTTGAATCCCACCAATAGCTGTGCTATCTATTGGCATGGTGTGCTAGCTATATGAGGATTGACAAGTTTCCACTATTTATGATGTTTGCTTGCATCAATATCATTCTTTTTCTGGATGCTCACCTAGCTCCTTGTGCACTATCGATTCTAACCACTGGAATTATCTCTTATGAAATTGGAATGTTACGGTGAGACGTGCATGGTAGACCAACATAATCACTGGTTTTGCTCTACTTAAACAAACTGACCAATGTTATGCAAATTTTGCTGAAAAATAACTAACTGATGCATTTGTGCATGTGCTCACATGCTTAATATGTTGATGAACTCTTGATATTGATCTTCTGTTGATTTTTTAATCCTTTGTTGACATGAAATGCAGCACCTTGATCGAGAAGGAATAAGCTTCTGCTGTCGAACAACATATGATGATAATGCTATTACTAATGCAGTTGAAATATTCAATACTTCTAGGTAACGTCCTATCCCTGTTATTAAAGATGCAACATTGTTGAATGTATGTTCATGTTAGTTCTGGTTTTTCCCCCAGTGGCGCTGTTCACTTCATGGCATCGAACAATGACTCTGGTGTAAGAGACTATGACATGGAGAGATTCCATCTCTGCAAGCATTTTCAGTTTGACTGGCCAGTGAACGTAAGTCCCTTTGGTTATTCCTGTTTCTTTTTTTCTTGTGCTATGGTTGGAAACTTGGAACATATCGTTTGTAGTTTGTACTAGAGATGCATTGCCTTTTTCTTCTTCTTTTTGGTACATATGGTTTAGTCTTGTTTCCTTGTTCATCTCAATGCGCTTCTTTACAATCATCTTGTTATGCCATGTTAGGTAGCTTGCTGTTGGCAAACCTAGTAAAATTAGAGTACGAATTTATGATGGATTTAAAGAGCAAAATGGAGTATCTAACATTTATATTGCCATAATGTGATGACATTATGCGGTTCTGTACTTCAGTCTTCTGGATTTAGTGGCTAAAGAAAAGTATGGTGTTGCATATTTGGCAATTGTCAGTTTGTCACCCCACCAGATAATCTCGCATGTGCCAACTATAGAACCCTTTTCTTTCCTTTTTCCTATCACTGCCTTTCCAACAAAGTACTGAACACTGATTGTAAATGGATCCAACATCACTGCCTTTTCCACATACCTTTTGTTATGGAATGCTTCAAATGTTTTTATTGCTGTACGCTGGCCTTACTATGTATTGTTATTTTGTTCATGCAGCATACATCACTGAGTCCTGACAGAAAGCTTGTTATTATTGTGGGGGACGATCCTAATGGGTTACTTATTGATGCCAATTCAGGAAAGGTATACCAGCACATGCAAATCCAGGCATAAAACATCATATAGATGTTAACCAAGCTCTGATCAATATTTCACATTAAAGTGTTGATATGATGTGTGATTAAGTGTGTACATTATTTTGTTTCTGGATGCAGACTATTCATTCCATGAAAGGCCATTGGGATTACTCATTTGCATCAGCTTGGAGTCCTGACGGCCGAACATTTGCTACTGGCAACCAAGACAAGACATGCCGAATTTGGGACGCGAGGAATCTCTCAAAATCCGTCCATGTATTGAGGGGTAACCTTGGAGCCATTAGATCAATCCGCTTCACATCAGATGGGCGGTTCATGTCGATGGCAGAACCAGCAGACTTTGTCCACATCTTCGACGTCGGGAGTGATTACAACAAAAGGCAAGAGTTGGACTTCTTTGGCGAGATATCTGGCATGTCTTTCAGCCCGGACACCGACGCTCTTTTTGTCGGGGTATGGGATAGAACGTATGGCAGCCTCCTCCAGTTTGGCCGTCTGTATAACAACTCGTATCTTGACTCGCTGTTTTGAGGCGAAAAGCCAAGCAGATGTTGGGCCTGCTGTGCCTCAGCTGCGCAGAATCTTGTCAGCATAAATTAGGTATCCTCAAATCAGAATTTTAAGTTGACCTGACAATTCCATTAATAAATCTTGTATCCTGCTGTATGTGTATATAAAGAAATGTACAGATGCCTATAGCCTGTGTCGGGGTAGGACGCAGATCATATGTTAGATTCCAGTGAGTTGTATTGCCCGTGGACTCCAGAGGAGTGATGATGTGAGCCTTCAGATCGATGATGCCGTGCCTTGCGTGAGTTGAACGGCCTCTTCCCCTGCCCTACCAGTGCAAACTAGTTCGCTCTTGGTATTTTCTGGGCACAAGCTGTGCTCTGCTTGGCGTTGCTTTGCTTGGATGCGATCGTGCAACGGTGCAAGTATTTCTTTATTCGGTGTGGCTAGATCAATTTTGTCCTATTTTTTCGCGAGGAATTCTGTGGTTAACTAGTGACCTGTGTCCTGTGGACGCGGCTTGCCTGCTCAACTGCTCCGCGTATTCACGTTAGGTACGTTTGGTTCAAATAATTGGATTGGATGAATTGAATTGATGCTCTGTGGGATCCGGATTTAGCCAATCAGAATTCTCTGTGAATCTACATTATTTTAAATTACAAAACACATGTTCACATAGACCGCATTGGAAAGTTTACAATAAGGCCGATCAGGCTAAACGGATACATATCATAAAAGGGTAACATGTGTGTGGTCGATATTACCTAAAGATTTAGATAATATTGGTACGCGCAAGCACTGGCTTAGCCGAGTAGACTGAGACGAGACCTAGACTATTAGAGACTAATCTAATCTCCACCGTCTTCTTGGCCATCAACTCTTGGATCATCGTAGTATGTGTGGTGTCCTTGGTTCACGGCTTCTAAGAGATTTGGGGGAGAGCGAGAGTGAGCACAAGCAACAGTGCTTCACGAGCCAACACACAGAATGCAATAGTAATACATGTAAGGTTTAACAAGGATGACTCTGGTTATTTTATTTGCTAAAAGCAGCATTTTCAATTACGATAATTAGAAATTCCCGTGACTTAGCATTTTAACCCAACCGTATTTTTTTAAAGTGAGAAATTGTGTAATATTTATAACAGTACATGTTCCATCCACCTGTTACATGGTTCCACCCACCAATGCTTAATTTTGATTACCAGGGTTAAGTTCGCCCAATTACAACACTGGGATACATCCACCCAGGAAAAATCCAAAATCAGGGGTACATCTACCCGACAAGTTTTCATCCCACCCACAAAGGTTTATAAAATAGAAACTAACTTGAGAGTAAGTTCACATGTCTTTGACAGTGGATACGACTGTTCGAACAGTTTATACTCTATAAAGACTGTACACTTTATCAATAAGAGATAATTATCTTGTTGTGTTTCACACGTTTCTTTAGACATATGAATCAAGGAGTTCATCACAAAGCCTTTACAATGCATCCTCCAGTGTAAGTTACACCCGCTAAGGTTTCATCTGAAGGTTGTTACGTCTACCACACCCAGACCCCCTCTTGTGCCATATTGCGGCTTACACCAGCGACACGACCCGTGTCCACGACGGTTTAAGCCCGCAACTCGACTTGTGGGTCATTCCAATGGTGCAACTCGCACATGTGAATACATTTTATTTAGCCAGATCGGCACCATTATAGACTTGTGGTTACACTGTTTTACATTGGGAGGTTATCACAGGATTAGATCCTTAAAGTTATTTGGGCGGTGCATACCACATACCACCAATTCTCGTGCTACATCAGCACCAACCATCGTACCATCTGCCCAGATGTGGTAACAAGTTATTAAGATTTTGAGAAGCATAAAACTACGTTATCTCAAATATACCAGTCATTTTCCTCCAATGACCGCCCAAAACAAGTTTTGTAATTAAAAGATGATGGTTAGAGCAATTAATGTCCTGATACTTAAGCAAGACTAGCATGACGCTTAAGTACGACTCATAGCTAGTAAAGTTACCAATAATATCTAGGGCGACAAGGATCATGTGATTCAAATATCAAGGGATGATATAATAATACTTAAAGTATTAAGTTGGCATGTAACTATCTTAAAGTTTAACATACATTTGCATAAAGAATTAAGCATCCAATTTGATAATTTAAATAAATTAGATTTGTACAAATGTAGGTTCAATATGATCAAAATACTGACTTGCCTGGTTCAAAAGCAAGTGGGTCTTGGAAGTCTTGCGCTTGCTCAAACTGGGACTCTTTCGTGTCTTTGAACTCTACTCGGACGATCGTGCCGGAAAACAAACAAACAAACAAGCAAGGAAAATAAATGCAAAATAAAATTCAAATGAACTCCAAATTGAACAAAACCACTGCCAGCAGATAGATCTCGAATTTAGAAAATTTTGGAAATAAATTTCATTAAATTTGGAGCTAAAATGAGTGAGAATGGGCTCTTGAAAGTTTAAATTTGAATTAAATCCAGAAATAAATAGAGGAGAGAGAAATGCTCTCACTAACAGGTGGGGTCCACTTGCACATTATTTTCTTTTCTTTTTCCATTAATTTTCTAAAGAAAATCTATTACTAACAGATAGGGTCCACTGTGAGTGACTTGGTCCATACGAACAGACATGGACCGAGGGTCCATGTGCACTGTGCATGATCCATGGGGTGTACACTGTGTACTCAAGGTGGTGGGACCCGGTCGTCAGTGACTTACAGTGAACAACCAGATTTTAAATATCCCTTATTAATTAACCTCGGGCCCACACGTCAGTCCAACACAGCCTCAATAACTCAGCCTTAAACCGCGCTTCGCCCTAACGACCAAGGTTTGGTCTTAATGACCTGCTACAGTGCTGGTCTCGTTCAGACAAAGCAGAGGAGCTCTCGGGCGGTTCCTTGCCGCACTCGTCGCCAGCGAGCCGGACCACGGGAATGGCTGGGAATGCCCGAAATGGAACCCCCACGAGGTGGGCGATCCTAGGGGTACCGGTGGTGAGGTTCACAGTGGCTCACCGCGACGGCGACGCTCGGTGCTATGGTGACAAAGATGACCTGGAGACGCTTTAAGCGAAGAAGCGAGCGCACGAGTATCTACAAGTACAGGGAACTCACCGGAGCGAAGAGGGAGAACGGAGGTGGACAGAGGGTGGCCGGCGGCGGCGGGGCTTCCTGGTGGCGGTGATGACATGAGAGGAAAAAGGCGCCGAGAAAGGTCGGAGAGGCACAAGAGGGATAAGGAGAGGAATTGGAGGGAGACTCACTGTGCCGGAGTTGGCGACGAAAGGGGCAGTTTCGACTGGAGATGAGGAAGAAGCGGGTTCCAGCGGGCCAATGGGGAAATAAACTTGGGGAAAAGGTTCTTGTGCCCTGGAACACAACATGGCGCAGGTGGCGATGCGGGGACCTCACCGGAGTGACGGGAACGGTGATGGTGGCGCGACGGACGAAACGGGACTTGTGCTCTTTCTGGAGAAAGAGAGAGGGAGGGAGGAGGGGAGCAAGGGCAAGGCTGACAGGGGCATTTTATAGCCCGAGGGAAGAAGGGTGACAGAAACGCCAGCACCCCGCCTCCGTGTCTGTCCCTCGCCCAGACCACCCTTGCTTCCCTCCTCTACTTGCCACGCGTTCCTGCACGCCCGCCGTGCGCGCCGTTCGGCCACTGTGCTATAAAATGCTGTGTCAACGGCCCTCCGCCCCCCGAAGCTTACCTTCAAAACGAAGGTGCATACGTGTATTGCTGGTTAATTTGACGCATGAATAGACCGGTCTGGTTAATGCCATCAACAAGCTAAGACATCATCTTTGATTCTTAGTCACGAATTTTGGCTATACGTACGTGTGTGCCTCTGCTCCTATGCGTAGTCAGTGAGTTGTTAATCTTCTATAAAAAAGAATACATAGTTCGCGAATTTGATCAAGAGATAGCAACAATTGCTTGATCGTTGAGCACGCATATACATCCATCAATAATCGCGATTGGCCTTTGATATCTATCGTGATTGTTCTTGTTCATGCCTGTATACGCACCATGAATTTCTTCCGGTTCCTTTTCTTTCTTAGTTTTAAACTCATGCATGTGCAGGTGTACCATCCGAACATCGACTCGGAGGGGAAGATGATCCTTCACATCTTCCAGGGCAATTGGAGCCCGGCCTACACGATACACGGCCTCCTCCTAGCCATAGTCTCCGTCCTCAACGACCCCTTGCTCAACTACCCGATCAACGACGACATTGTTAGCACCACCAGTGTCAACGCACGCAAAGAACACCTAGAGAAGACACACTTCGGCGACACAGCAAATAGAAAGACAATATTCTGTGCTGCCAACTGCCACAGCGTTTTCTTGTTTTTTCGTTGCTTTTATTCATCAGGAAAGAAAGAAGTAACTGAAAAACTTGACTGCTCACGACGTGCAGCATTAATCAGCATCAATGCCTCCACGACGTGCAGCATCAATCGGCTTGACTGCCTCCACAACGTGCGCCATCAAAACATGACAGCCAGTCAGCCGAAAACAAAAGAAACGGAAACTGAAACGTCACAAGAAAACAGTAAACGCAATAAATCAGTAATCAAAGGATTATTCAACAGACATTGCCGATCAGTTCGAGTACCAGATCGAGCTGTACGAGAAGGCCAGGGTTTGGACGCGGAAGTACGCCTCGACGCCAATTGTTTTTTTATTATCCAGTAAAGGCAGGCATTTCTGGTCCTGATCATTCATGAAGCAGTACAGTCGAATTACCCCCATGAGAGAGGCGCGCAATTCTGGTCCTGGTCATTCAGGTAGCAGTACAATCGAATTACCCATGAGAGAAAGGCGCGCAATTCTAGTCCTGGTCATTCAGGAAGTAGTACAGTCGAATTACCCCATGAGAGAAAGCCAATCAATTCTTCTCCTGATCATTCAGGAATCAGTACGGTCGCATTACCCCATGACAGTGGGGTGATCAGTCCCTTGTGGAGAAGAGCAGCGGAGTTTGTTCAGAACTGGTCTCCTTTTGTTCAGAACTGGTCTCCTTACCATCTACTGCATTGATCGTAGAAGAAGGGCACAAGAAAAGTTCTCTCTTAAGAGGCCTCCATAGTATATGTAATGTCGAGAAAGTGAAGACTGAAGAGTACTTAGCCACATTAATTTGGGTGATCGATCATTCGATCCTTATTGGAATGGAAGGTGAACTTAACTAGTATGGTTTTGGTAACTCTGTTCTGTATGTTCTCGATCGCAAAAGTGTGTGCGGTTTGGATGATTTGATTGACTGATGAGAATTGTTGACATGATAGTTTACTTAGTTCTTGAGCTTGCTAAAGTTGGTCGGTACAAATTCTTGAGCTGATGGATGTCTATTTTTTCTTGAAACGGGCTGGTCTAACTCCTTAGCATCTGCTGCGTAGACCGTAGAACGGTAGAAGAACATGAACAACGCAAGATAAGTTCTCTGTAAGAAATGAAATTTAACCTCGATCCATAGTGTATGCAATGTTGAGAAAGTAAAGAGCGTGCTTAGTCATATTTAAGTGATCCTTACGGGTGTTGGCATGAACTATGTTTTGTGGTGATTGTAGCCTAGTTTAATTGTAGGCGAAGGTGAATTTCCCCTTAATTGTGTTTGGTGTTCTTGCGAAATTGCGCGTTGTTTGGATGATTTGATCGATTGGTGAGAGTTGTTGACATGATAGTTTTTCTACAAACGACGAAGGCATCATTGCCGTATGATTACAAAACGGTTTTCATGCATCCAGTAGCAACCTAACTCTAGATATGGTAGATTGGTAGCCACCGGGCCGCGTTGATTGAGCTAGTTGGAACTGAAACAAACCGAAATTTCTAAATTTCAAAAGTTTTTGAAGTTTTTGCCTGATTTTCGGTTTCTTACCCAATTCACAATTCTCAGCCCCTTCCCGCTTTCTTCTTCCGGCCTTCCCGCCTTCCCCATGGCTATAAAAGCTGCCCAAGAGCACACCTCCATCACCACCTCCCACCCCACCTTCTCCCCTTGCCCTTCCATCACCGGAGCCAGCCGGATTTCGAGTTCTCGTCGTCGCCTCCGCTCCCTCCCCGTCAAGACCGTGAGGTAATGGCACCCTCCCCGTCCATTCCTCCCCCATTCAGCACCCCAATGCCGCCTCCTCCCCTCCCCGACACCTTCCCCCACCACCTCCGGCCTCAGCTCCGCCGGAGCTTCACCGGCGCCGCCTTTCCCCTCACTGCTGCCACCACTACCCCCACAACCAAAACCCCCAAACCCGCACAAAAATCCAGGGGGGGTGCACTTACCTCGATAGGAGCCTCCCCGCGCCACCTCCCCTTCGTCGCCAGCTGTCACCGCCGCCAGAACGCCGCTGGCCGCTGGCCTCCGGCCTCCCTCCCTTCCTCTGCTCGAGCACGCCACTGAGGCACTCTGACCTTTCGGCCGAGCGTGCTCAAGCCTTAAAGGCATGGCCAATTTGGGCCTTTGGGCCGTGAAACCCAATGGGCTCGACCCAATTTGATAGCCGTACTATTCACCGACACATTACTGTTTATTCCAAATTCAATCCAATCACTGTTCATGCACAGCACCCCTTTACTGTTCATACCGGAAATAGGATTATTGTTCCTAATCCAAAAATACACTGGTCTTTTTTTTATCTAAAAACAGCAACCTAATTACTGTTCCTTAAACAAAATTAGGGTTTTTACTGTTCGTAACCTATTGCAGGTATGAACAGAAAACACGACACTATTCACCAAAACCCTAATTGACATGTTATACCCATTCTGACCGTCTCGAACCCAGAAAGCCCATTGTTGACTCTGATCAGCTATATCAAACTCTCAATAAATCTTTTCACCTTTTTATAATTCATTATCTCTTTACTATATTTTTGTTGTACTTGGATTCATTTCTCAGCTCCATTCAATCCAATTAAACACCAAATAAATACCCACCCTCCCACACCACCTTCCTTTGTGTTTCTTTTCCGATTTTATTTACTTGCATGTTGCTCCCAGCTCATTCCTTGTCGAGCCAGATTTTATTTAGATTATTTTATTGTATTGTTTCTCGTTAGGTCATGATTTTGACGATCATACTCCAGAAGACACCAGACAAGAGACCAATATTTAGCAGATTTTGTGCAAGAAGGCAAGTCGCATTCCTTGATCATTTTGAGCCAATTTTCATATATTTATACTATTACTTTTATTATTATATTTGTGCCAATTACTTTAAATACTGAAATAATACTTTTGAATATCATGATAATTAGATAAAATCCTATTACCCACAGATAAACCCACCTAGCACTTGTAAGCCATATTCACCTTGACAAGGTTAAAATCCTTTGTAAGCCACATTCACTTTGACAAGTTCACATAAAATATTAGCTATATAAGTAGCTTTATCATATGTGTTTACAAATCCTGAAAAGAGTATTGGCAGTTCGCCAATGGTTTTGATGGAAAGTTGAGGGTTGTGTTCAGGAAGTTGGACAATCCAATAGACTTGTGTTAAAAAGTGAGTCGAAGGTGAGGATGGACAACCACGAGTTGGTGTTGGTCCATTTCCTCACTAGAGATAGGTAAGGACAAGAACCTTGTGCCAAGTGACCGACACAGAAAACCGCTCAACCACATGCGTGGCCATTACTCCCTGGCTTAGTACACTGCTCTCCCAATTGAATATCTGCAAGAAAGGCGTGTGCTCTTGTGTGATAGAGCAGCGTGAAACTGGGGTGTGACAGGGGTGGGCCGGAAGTGGACACTCGGTAGTCTACACAACAGTAGTTGCCGTCAGCATAGGGGTGCAAGATCCACTACGGCCGGTGGAGTCTCCCGAGGGCTGTATAGAGTAAAACCTACCGGGTAGAGGCTAGAAAGGGTTGAGCAGTGAAAAGACTTTGTTATCTCAGCTCAGTCGCACGCTAATGTGTTGCGTGTCTATGTTCTGACAGTATGAGTTTGAGATATCTTGTGGGTAAAGTTGGGCAACTCTACAGAGTGTATACTTAAAGGTATTCAAATACGTCGTGCTTCCGGTTAATGAAGCTGTGTTATGGGTGATTCCAGTACATAAGGCATAAGTAGGGATTTTTTAGATGTTAAGTTGGTTTTTGAGTTTGTTGAGAAACCCCTGATGTTATTATTTATTATTGTTTTACTGTTTTATAAACTGCTTTAAATGCAAAATACACCCACATATGCCTGTTAAGGTAAACTCTAACCATCCATTGAACTCCTTGCATATAACTATTTAACTTTTCCATGTGGCTTGTTGAGTACGAAAGTTGTACTCATTCTTGCAAAATCTACAAACAATCTACAGAAGAAACCTAGAAAAACCTGGAGGATCTTGATGAGGAAGATTTTGACAGGATCACCAGACGGCAGTGATTGCAGTTTTTAGGTCTCGACTGTGCTCAAGTGTGCCTGTGGTTTGAAAGTTCTTTTGTCATGTATTATATTAACTTTGGGCTTAGATGCCCGTGTCAGGTGAAAAGCCTTAATCTCATGTAATAAAATGTTGGTTTTTAGTATCCTGTGCGGTTATGAAGGGTTTAATAATCCCGAAAATCGGGGCTGTTACAGGAACAAAGTGGGGGTGTAATTTGATACTAGGGAAATATTTGGCTGTCCAGGGGTAGCTATTCACCCAAAAAAAAAATTATCTGAAACACTACTGAACTTAGCGTGAATCAAACTTCTTGTTACCCCATGGATACTACTTTGGTTTCACCAATATACTACTACAATCTAGATTTTCCATTGTAATATGTGAATTTGTATTTGAAATTCGTTTCCATTAAACTTATTTACCCGCTTCATTAATAGTGCTAGGTCAAATTAATTAAACATGTTTGCTCAACTTAGGGTAAATACATTCGGTTGGGCTTAATACAACAGAGATACAAGCAGGGTTCTTGAAGCCGGTATATAAGGTCACTTATATGTAGTTGGTGTACAAATTATAAAGTGTTCGAGTTCATCTGAGTTGCCAATTATTTATATCTGAGGTTCATCCAATCCGTTTCTAAGCCTTGGTATATTCGTACTCGATCCTATTCTTTTTTTAGGGCAAATCCGTGTTAAGACGTCTAAAAATCCGTGTTAAGACAATTAGACACACGAATACCATCCGATTTTACCAAAGTACGATCATATCGTAGACGACATGTATTTGAACCCGTAATATAAGATACATGATACTAATATGGTTTGACCAATATATATGGGTATACTGTACCAATATATATGGGTATACTGTGTACCTCCTCTTTGATATACTGGCATGCCGTATACAGCTAGTTTCAGATCCCCTCCTCTTTTTTTTTTTCGGAAAAAAGTTAAGCCCAACTTTTACAGAAAGCCAAATATAAGAGTTCATACAGATCATTTCTGATCTACACACTGGGATTACCAGCTTACATCACAGAGCTAACAGAAAGTCATCTCAAAAGAAATCAGCAACACTCTGGATCAACAAGCAAGCTAGCTATTACATCCAAAAGACTATTTTAAGTAACATCTTACAAAAACCGACACGACAAGCCAGCTAGCTAGCTATTACATTCAGAAGAGCAAACTACAATAGTCAACACGACTTCACCAGATAACACTCTAGGCAGCATCACCAAAGTGGCATAGGATCAGCCTTCTTGTAAATCACAAAAAAATTCTCATCCAGTCTTCCAACCGATTAATCACCTTGTCCATTTTCCCCCTATCCTCTTCCTTGATCAAAATGCGCCACTTCTGCAAGCAAGATAGAGATTTGAATATAGCTGCAGATGGATGTTTTGGCAAGATCTTCTCAATTGCCATTCGGTTTTTGATTTTCTAAAGAGTTCACACCAAAACTGCAAAACTAAATAAGCAAATATAGTAATCACCCCCCGCATCTAACCAGCTTCTCTCTATATAAATCTCTCTCGGCCAGTCACGCGGTCTCATGCACCAGGGCTAGAACGAACTCAACTTCGAATTTTTTACTGTTGTGGCCCTGTAGCAGAATTTAATTTCAAAAGTAGCCCTCGCTCACCATAATTTGCAAAAGTGGCCTGTGAACAGTGTAGGTACCGCGGGTATCAGGGATGGCAGGCGACACCCTCGCCATCAGGCACGCCAGAGCTCCTGCCCGGCCCCGGTGGCGCGGCGCCCCTGGGCGGTGGCGGTGGTGGCCACCGCCCAAAATCAAATTTTTGAAAAAAAACGAAAAAATTGAAAATTTTAAATATTATTTAATTATATTTGGTTGAAAAAAAATATCAGCACTGATATTTGTAAAATAAGGGCATGGAGGTAAAGTAGGGTTTCCTTTTCTCCTAAATCAAGGTTTCGTCGCAGTTTCAGCGTTGTTTGTAGTAATTTGAAAATATAGCAAATGAGTATAGGAAAATTACGAAACATGGAGTCTCTCCTCGATGAAGTCGTTTGAACGTATACACGTATATAGGCAGGCAGTCGATGAAGTACTTTATGAAGCTTATACAGAATATGATTGAAGGGGTTGAGAACGCTCGTTGTGATTATGAAGATGCCCTAAAACATGGAGGATTCGATGTCGGTGCGAATGGTTCTTTCTGGGATTCCACTAGAAGAGGCATACTTGCAATATAGGCTTGCTTTGATCGCTTAGCGGAGACACGGAACCAAAACAACATTAGAGTCTGTGGACAGAAGCACGTTACACGTAGTGACATGGCATGATGGATCGGCTAATTGCTTTAGTCATCCTCGCTACTACTACGGTACACTGCGACACAAACATCCGGACCATATAAGTATACATGCCTTTAGGGGATAGTAAAAAACATGGGGGTAGGACGGGGGACTACTGCGTAATGACCTGACCTATTGCGTGGACCGGGTCCATTTTCCATTCCTTGCTAGCTCGGCGTTGAACTCCTCGCCGGCCTTCCCCTTGCCCTTGTCACGGGACTGTCCACGTCGGGCTGGTATGTCGAAGTCAGCCATGTCCTGCGATTCTATGATGTAAGTATATCGTATAGTGAAAAACGTAATAAGGATGTACATTCTTCATAACTCACGTCGTCGATATGGATTACGCCTAGGCGAGTACTGGGCTCCTTCGGTGCCTCCTCAACAGGGTCTGGTATGTAAGGTTTCCACCGCACGAAGTTCTCGGCCCGCACCAAGTAGTTCAGCATGTACTTCTGCTGGATGAATGCCCTGTCGTACATCTCCGGGCCGTCAATCCACTGGAAGAAGTGGCAGCGCATCTCAGGCTGCCATTACGTGGGGATGAAGTTAAAAATTTAAGGAATTCAACGTTGGGAGAGGAAAATCGATGCGCGCGAAAGAAACGCTTACGAGGTAGTGCCCACACGTGTAGTACGCCCGGGTTGCGGTGTCTGGGTGTGTGGACTGAATGATCTCTGCTGGTTCGCCACACACACACAGTGGGATCGAAAAACGTTGTGGTACTGAAGCATCTTTCATTGAAAAATCTGAGCATTGTAGCTGTTTTCTCTTCTGCTTAAGCCACTTTTGCTTCTGCAACATCCTCTCATAGAAGTTTGCCGAAGAGTCCATAGCTGGGTATCTATTGTGTAGTGTTGGGTTTGGTTCAACCCTCTTTTATATGCCCCATGTTTGGCATGGTGTGATTAATTTCATGCAGAGTCCTGTCTTTTAGTTTTGAAAAGCTGGGGAGGTAGAATGTTGTCATGACCATCTGAAAAGCTAGCGAGACAGAGTGTTGTCACGTCTTTCTTTGCAGAGTCTTGCCTTTTTGGTCTGAAAAGCTGGCGAGGCGGTCAGAGTTGGCAAGTCGATCTGAAAAGCGTAACCCTGAACCTAAACCCTAAACTACGCAAAGCTGTCTCCTTTGGTCTTATCACTATGCAAAGCTGGCCCGTGTGGTCTTGTCACTGCGCAAAGCTACCTCGTCTGGTCTTGTCACTGCGCAAGGCTATCTCCTTTGGTCTTATCACTGCGCAAAGCTGCCTCGTGTGGTTTTGTCACTGCACAAAACTGTCTCCTTTGGCCTTATCACTGCGCAAAGCTGGCCCGTGTGGTCTTGTCATTGCGCAAAGCTGCCTCGTCTGGTCTTCTCACTGCACAAGGCTATCTCTTTTGGTCTTATCACTGCGCAAAGCTGCCCCGTGTGGTCTTATCACTACGCAAAGCTGCCTCGTCTGGTCTAGTCACTACGCAAAGCAGCCAGCCCCGTCTGGTCTTGTCATCTGCAAGCTAATACATTACCTGCTTTATTAGCCTCCCCCCGCGGGCTATAAAATACACGTCCCACGCTCCGAAAGTAGGACCACTCGACCCTTGAAACCGTAGGAAGAAGAACCTTCCTCGTCGTACAGTAACATACGATGGCAGACGCCCAGGGACCAGTCCAACCGGGGTCGCCGAAGCAAGACATTCTCCTAGAAAGGAGGGAGGACTTCGGCCCTAACTATCGGCTGGTGCCGAACAAGCATGCTCAACCTAAGTGGCCGAAATGCAGACACGGGGAGGACGCTATTGTGTAGGTCATAGACGGCACTTTCGATGGCGGATGGCGTTTCTTCCGATGCCCATACTCTGGGGTAAATAGTTTTGTTCATGTTACTGCTAATACATCATCCATACTAACCGTCCCTTGCAACAGATGGCAAAATGCAACTTTACCCGCTGGATCGATCCTCCCCATAAATGACATGTTGTGAGGCACGTGGATATATTGTGGAACCGAATCTTTGATTTGGAGGCGCAAATTGACGATCTCAAGGAGCAAAATGATGACATCCGCCAACAGATGCAGCGCGAGAGGGGCAACGAGGAGATCGTGAACATAGAAAGTTCCTATGATCCCACATGTTGCTGCGCCAACCCTAGCTGCATATGTGCGTGCCACTACAACGACGGCCAGCCACGTCCGAGACGCCCAACTAGAGAACACTCTATGTGGGTAGCGAGAGGCAGCTTCTACCATTAGGCACGGGTGGAGAAGCTTGTACCTCGGTAGTCTCCCTTTCTGTACGCACTTATGTTCAATCTCCTAAAGCATGTCACTAAATGGTGGACGCGTCATTGCTGTTGCCTTTTATCGAGTTGACATGTTGCATCGATGTGCCATGTGCATTAAGCTATAGGCGTCCATATGCATTGAACAAACATGCATTGTATGAACGAGTACACATAAGAACACAAAAGTATTACAGGCATCACACATTAAGTGTAAAATTTAAGTATCACATATAGTAGGTCCCCTACCACACGCGGTAGGTGACCTGCACCCTCTGGGGGGCTGTGTCATGCTACGTCTCGACCTATCAGTCGCTGTCTGTGTACGACGAATCTTGGGGCCGCGTAGCATCGTTTTCATACAAAGCTACTTCATTCGGTCACGTCGCGTGCAGAGCTGCCCTCGGTGTGGGGCGCGGTAGGGACCTGCCCCCTCTGCCAGGCGCGGTGTAAGATCGAGGTGGCCGACTAGAGGGGGGGTGAATAGGCGTTTTAAATTCCTTTAGGCTCTAAAACCGATTTCTAACGCGGAAGCTAATACAAATACGGTTTTGCACAATTAAAGCTTAAATCAACTAGGTTCCCCTAAGTGCACCAACAATACAAGTCTATTAATAAGTATCAATTAAGCATATGACTTGTAAGCTAATCAATTCTAGATACTTGGTACCACTTGGAGACATAAGACTTAGATAGATACCACTTGAAAAGATATATCATGAAATGAACGTATCGGAGAGATACCACATGAAAAAGATATATCATGAATTTAAGGTATCGGAGAGAGCTTGGTTTGAAAAGAATTGATTGGCAAGGATTGAAATAGATATCACTTGTAGGTGGGTATAAGAAGTATACCACTTGAAGGATATCACTAGAAAGAATACCACTTATAAAGACAAGATGATATCATTTGAAGAATACCACTTGTAAACATAAGTAATATGAATTCCATGCCTAGATCAAGATGATCAAAAGGTGCTACCACTTAAAGGAATACCACTTGAATGATAAACATATCACAAGGATCAAAATGGTATTTGGAGTCAACAAAGCATGAGTGGGTAGCTTGCAAGGATTACAAGGATCAACACGACTTGAGAGGATAGCCAAAAGATTTAGATTTGAATCTATTCGATGTCAAGATGATTTTGAGAAGCTACTCTTGGAAAGGATACCACTTGAATAATTGCACTTGCAATCAAGGACAATTAGTAGTGAGTAGCTTGCAAGGATAACAATACACATCTTGACTAGAGGAGCAAAGAGATTGGTGCAAAGATTTGAAATCAACAAATTTGGACAAATCAGCCAAAATCTCGGTCCGGTCGAACCGGCAAGACACGCCGGTCGGGCCAGGGACATCTTGATCGAGCTGGCTTATGCTCATGGTCGACCGACTTGAACTCCGAAAAAGTCGATTCATTCGAAAGAATTTTGAGAAAAGAGAGATTGTTGTATATTGCTCCAATTTTTCACACGAACATCCAAATAAAGATATTTAGAGCATTTCCAACTTATATAGCTATTGGAAATTCAATTTTCAAATAGTTTTATGAATTAAGCTTTTGATTTTCGCAATTGAAATAGCATTTTCAAGATTTTTCTCAAAAAGATCCAAATTGAGCAATTTAGGATATTTTGAGCATCCAATTGCATGTATGAGTTATAAATACCATTATGGACCTATTCATATGAATAATTTGGGTTCATATGGCAAAACTCACTTAAGTGCTAGAAAGTGACCTTTTAGGTCAAACTAGGATTTTGGATGAATTTCAAAATCAAATAACTTTTGATGAGTTGGTATTTTGGAAATATTTTGAATACCAAAATTGTTTAGAATAACCAACTCTATCATTTTCATTTTGGGACAAAAGTCAAATTCTTTTTAGAATAGATTTTATACAAAAATCTAGTTTTGGTCAAAAACAAGATTCTATGATCTAGAGTTTTGCCTAGAAACTCATTTTCACTTAAAATATGTTTTTGTTGAACCAAAACCTTTGCAAAACCTTTGAATAACATTTGTATACATTTTGCAACTAGTTTTTCAAAGTTTATACTAATAATTTTAAAATTTTGACTTTTGGCTAAATGGCTCAATTTTGAAAAACAATACTAGTACTTAATTAATTTAGGCACACTTAGGGATGTGATATACATGACTATGATTTAGCACTCCCCCTTAATGTGCCACAACTATCTTGCTCAAGAAACCAATAAACAAGCTTTAGCACAAGAGCAAGAACAACCCTTTTAAGATTTTACATGTAATGCAACCTACACAAGGTATAAGGGCTAGATACTTCAATGTAAATACTTATTACCGAGATAGCATTGGTTTATGATATGAATTGATCTTCCTCAAGCTTGGCTCCATTTTGCATATGATAGAATCTACCTCTTCATAAATGAGCCAAACCTCCAATGCTTCTCCAAGTACCATTTAATCATTTAAGCGTATTTTGGTACCCAATACTTGGTTGGGTCCATGAATGTTAGTCACAACACTTTTGGGCACCCAAATGGCCCTAACATTAGTTTTATGTAAACTAACATTCCTAGCAACCACATTGCCATTTCTATCCTTCCTAAGCAAATAATCATTATTATAAATAAAAGGCTTAGGAGTGATCCCGGCAATTGTAGCAAGTAGGGCTTTTGCTTCCCCTTGATGTCTTCTTATCTTGCTCAATTCCGGCTTGCCTCTTCTTTGAATGTCTTGACTTGACATCCTTTTGATTTGGGCACACCGAGGCAATGTGACCATTCTTCTTGCATCCAAAGCACTTGATATTGTTGACTTGTTTTCTATCTTGCTTTGGAATGCTCTTCACCTTCTTCTTGGTGGTGAAACCAACTCCTCCCTTGTCAATTTTCTTGTTTGGGCATATGGAGGCGATGTGACCCTTTTTATGGCAATCAAAGCACTTGACATTCTTCGTGTGTCTTGCATTGTGCCTTGTCTTGCTATTCTCCCTCTTCTTGTTTGGAGTGAAGCCAATTCCTCTCTTGTCGTTTGATCTTTGTTGCTTACTCAATAGATCGTCAAGAGAGGCTTTCCTTTGTAGCTTCTTTTTCAAGTCAATTGTCAATTTCTTGACTTGGTCCTTGAGCTCTTTATTTTCTTCTACAAGATTAGTCTCACAAGACATAGAAGAAATAGAAGCATCTAATTTTGAGCAACAAGGCATATCAATTAAATCATCACAAGAAGTGGACACATTAATTTTAGATGAATTGCAAGATATAGGAGCAATACAAGGCAAATCATCTAATAGATCACATGTAATTCCCATATCCACCTTAGAGCTAGTATAATTTTTAAGAAGGAGGGTTTCATGTTCATTTTTTAAAACTTCATAATTTTCTTGAAGCAAGTTAAATTCTTTCTTCAAAGCTTTGAATTTTGAAACCTCCTTTCCCATAAAAACATTTTGCTCTTCTAGTATATCAATCAACTCATCATATGAAGGCTCATCATTATCATTGTCATCATTATTTACCTTCTTTTTACCTTTTGCCATAAAGCAATGAGGCGATATTGATGGAATTGAGGATTCATCATTGTCGGAGCTAGAGGTTGAGCATTCTTCTCCCGACGTCCATTCTTCTATGCAATCATCACTAGTGGAAGTGGACCTTTCATAATATTCTTGAAGATGGGTCCACATCTCATGAACATTCTTGAGATCACATATGGCATCAAACACATCTACACTCAAAGCACTAAATAAGGCGTTAATTGCTTGGCGTTGAGATGTAAGCATTTCTCTTCCTCTTTTGTTGGAGCAAATTGATCCAATGGAGGAGAAAAGCCAACATCTACAATTCGCCATATATTTAGGCCCATGGCTTTAAAATAACATGACATGCGGATTTTCCAATGAGCATAATTTGTGCCATCAAATTTAGGTGCTTCACCAAGGTGCACTAAATCTCTAGTCGCCATCCTTTACTCTCTAGACGGTTAAGTCTAATAAATGAGAGACCAAGCTCTGATACCACTTGTAAGATCGAGGTGGCCGACTAGAGGGGGGGTGAATAGGCGTTTTAAATTCCTTTAGGCTCTAAAACCGATTTCTAATGCGGAAACTAATACAAATACGGTTTTGCACAATTAAAGCCTAAATCAACTAGGTTCCCCTAAGTGCACCAACAATACAAGTCTATTAATAAGTATCAATTAAGCATATGACTTGTAAGCTAATCAATTCTAGCAATGATGAATAGCACAACGAACAATTGCAATCATACACAATGAATAAGCAATTTAATACAAGGTATATAAATTGCACAATGTAAAGCAAGCATTCATACACAATGAATGTAAATGCAATAGTAAGGCACAAGGATGCAAACCACAATGGACACGGTTATGTTTTACGTGGTGAATCGGAGACTTGCGGTCTCCCTAATCCACGTTGAGAAACCCAAACTAATTGGGCGGCTCCACAATTAAGCCTTCCTCCGAGGATCAAACACCTCGCTCCACTTGGGTTGCTCTTTCCTCCACTCCGGAGATGGCGAGCACCACGCCACTCACAAACCGCCTGGGTCTTCTCACAATCTTCTTTGAGAAGCTCACCAAGCGCGACGCCCCACGCCGTCTAGGTGTCGGCAAACACCAAGAGTAACAAGACTCTAACTCTCACTTGAACCAATCAAGTGTCAAAGCTCTATGGATCTGAAATCCACAACCTAAGGCAACACATGCACTTAGGGTTTGCTCTCTAACCTCACTAAGTGCAACACATGCACAAAAGAGTATGAGAGGCTTGCACTAGCTCAATAGAACTCAAAGGGGCACCAACAACTCTCCTCACACACGGCCAAGGTGGGTATTTATAGCCCACACACAAAAACTAGCCGTTGGGACAAAGTCTGTTGAAAAAGTTAGGAAATCGGAACGATCGCCGTTATGGGGCGGTCGTATCGCTTTCCTCCAACGGCTATAAAACTAGCCGTTGGTCACCAAATCGAACGACCGCCAACTAAGGCCGGTCGTGCAAGCAACAATCGGTACAACCGCACAAACACTGCGGTCGTGCCGCTCCACAAAGGAGCGCCAAATGCGGCTAAGTCCCACGAACAACCTGTCCGGAATTTTACAACCGCACCAAGAAAGCGGTCGAACCGCATCGCGGTCGTACCGCCCAAACACATGCGGTCGTACCGCTCCAAGGGTTTCTCAAAACAAAGATGAGCAACAAATGCATCTTCTCTGGAAAAATTGAATTGCTAACAAATAATCGGAATGACCGGCCTACGGTCGTACCGCTCAGTACACGCCGGTACTACCGCTCCACACCCAGAGCAACACATGCTCGGCCAAAGCGGTCGTATCATTGATAATCGCCGCCGATGACCGCATCCGGTCGTCTGCATTACACGCGTCGGTTCATCCGATTTTCTGAGAAAACACAGATTGCATTCGCTTCAACTCAAATTGCAAAACACATTTGCTAATTTGATCGCAATGCACACAAGGGCTTAAGTGAGATTCTCAACAAGTTGCAAAACACATTTGCACACTTTTAGAATCACACCACAAGGAATAAGGTACATGGACTTACACCATTTGCAAAACGCGTTCGCAAACTTAAGTCACATGCTACAAGGATTAACCATGAGCCACAACTATTTGTAAAACACATTCACAAATATTGGCAACATGTTAAAGTGAGCTAGAGCAAACACAATGAGCTATCAACACATGACAAACTCAAGCTACTAGTCAAAGACCCCTCTTAATAGTACGGCAACCTATACTAGCAATCCGGTCTACCAACAAAACACCGAGACCGGTAAAAGACTAGGAACACATCCTTAGCCCTAGCTAGTCATACCTTTGCCTTGCGCAAACACTTGAAGCTTGATGGCGCACATCCTTGCTTCAACTCCGGGTTCTTGACTTGATATGCATCAACTCATGATGCATCCTTATTGACCTTCATCAACACATGATGAAGCTTTACTTCGGGATCTTGACTTGATGCTCATCAACATATGATGACATCTTCCATCCCGAGTCTTGATATGCATCAACACATGATGCACTCTTCACTTGACATCCATCAACTCATGATGGGTCTTCACTTGACTTGATGATCAACACATGATCATCTCTTCTTGACTTGATGACTATCAACACATGATGTCATCCCAAGTCATCAACCACCGAACATAACCTATTCATCCAACTCATGGAAAATGTTAGTTCCACAATATGATTATCATTAATTACCACAACATACCATTAACTCATAATGGCGGGACAAGACACCACAATCTTTCCTCATTGGTAATTGATGATAACCACTTCAATAACAAATAATTGAATAGAGTTTGGTATGAGTATATAAGTACTACATAAGTTATATATACTCAACATGAGTGTATACTGAACTACACAAGTCGTATTAACTCAAGAATACATGAGCATATATTAACTACATAAGTCTCATATACTCATATGAATATATTAACTACACAAGTTAAACATATTCAAAGATATGTGAGTACACATGAACTACACAAGTTATGTTCTACTCACATATAAGTATATATAGACTACACAAGTCTTATACACTCTCATGAATAGATTAACTACATAAGTTAAACATATTCAAGAATATGTGAGCACACATAAACTACACAAGTTATGTTATACTCACATATACGTGTATATAGACTACACAAGTCATATATACACACTTGAATATACTAACTACATAAGTTATATATATTCAAGAATATGAGCATATATAAACTACACAAGTTATATATACTCACATGAATATATTAACTACACAAGTTAAATATATTCAAGGATATGAGTATATACTGAACTACACAAGTTATATATACTCATATGAATATATTAACTACACAAGTTAAATACATTCAAGAATATATGAACTACACAAGTCTCATATACTCATATGAATAAATTAACTATGCAAGTTAAATATATTCAAAGGACATGTTTCAAAGTAAAGATCCCAATTATATATGGACAAGGAAATATGGATCAATACTAATGAAACCACAAAACATATATTGAGCTCCCCCTAAATGTGTGCATACACAAATGTGTAATGGAAACATATGCACATATTCAAGTTAGACTTTTGGTGGAGTTCAACATATATTTTGGATCCGAGGAATGCAACAAGATATATGAATACAAAGTAGAATGCATACCTCTTTTGATCTTTATATCCAAACGAGACTAAACATGATATAACAAATAGAAATGTTAGTCTCACAAATAGATTTATCATTATGAATGCATACTGTTTGGATTTTCCTTTTGTTTATCCAATGAATTGGATTTGTCATTAATCACATGCATGCCTTCATGATTATTACCTTTATATCCAAATAAGACTACACAATATGTATATCAATGAAAGTGTTAGTCTCACAATTAGATTTATCATTAATCACCAAAACCCCATTAACACATAATGGTAGGTCTAGATTCTTCACACGGTAGGGACCTGCCCCCTCTGCTAGGTGCGGTACGGACTTGCACCCTCTGGGGGCGGCGTCATGCTGCGTCTCGATCTGTCGGTCGCTGTCTGTGTACGACGAATCTTAGGGCCGCGTAGCATCGTTTCCGCACAAAGCTACTTCGTTCGGTCACGTCGCGTGCAGACTTGCACTCGGTGTGGGGCGCGGTAGGGACTTGCCCCCTCCGCTAGGCGTGGTAGGGACCTGCCCCCTATGCCAGGCGCAGTAGGGACCTGCCCCTCTGTCCCGTTGCGTCTCCGGTGCTCGACTATTTAAACGCGCGGCCACACACTCGCTCGATCGTTCCTCTGAGGAATCTCTCCCTCTTTCTGAGGTGCCTCCCTCTCCCGTACTTAATATTTTTGTTTGTCCTTTGTTGGCACCATTTGCCGAAGTCGTTACTAATGCAATGCATGTTTGAATTTGCAGTCTTCTGTGTTTGAGGTTAAGAGTCGGTAACATTATAAGTTCATTTCAGCAACGCACGTATGGTTTTTATGCTGTGTTTTGGTTGAAATATTGTGTTATTTTTGTTAGAAATGGAGACACTGTACGTGTTCCACGGTAACGTGCGTGCCGGTCCAGACGGAGTTGATTTGTCCAGCTGCCAGTGCGCCTTGCTAAACGTTCCCAACTTGGCACACGTTGATTTGCTGGAGCTACGATGGTGCATTCGGCAGTTGTTCAATAGGCATGTCTCTAGGAACAAGATAGTAATAGAGGCGGTCACTGCCACCACGGTCCCACCACACGGGCAAATGTTGTGGGGCCTGGCGAAGGTGACCAGCAGTGCCATGTGGGCACAGTACATGGAGATCATTAGCAATCCTCACGCTCTGATCTATCGACGACCCATGGTGTATGTCCATTTTGTTTATCCTGCTCAATCCTCTTGGGGGCGCCGTTGAAGGAGCTAGCGACGCTCTTGTCCCCCTCTTCGGTTTGTTGACGATGGGAGAGGTCGCGAGAGCGCCAGACGTCGTTAGGCAGGATGCTCCAGTTGATGGAGATTCTGGTAGTTTCCAACCGAATGAAGGTGTGGATAAATGGCGGGGTGCTCGTGTTGATTGTCACGAGATTATTGATGGCATGTCTGAGGGCACTGCCACCGAAGATGAGGACGACTTTGACTCGCAATCCAGCGAGGACGAAGCCGACGATGAGGGCGGGATCGTCGGTGGCATTGTTTCGACCGACACGGACTATGTTCCAAGTCGGTTGGATTGCCAAGCGGCCTCTTCCCTTGTTCTGGCCCAGGAGCACGAGTCTTCGTGGGCCTTCAATGCGGACACCCTGCTTGTGGGGCAATATTTCCCACACAAGGCTACCGCCAAGCAAGCTATCGTGAGTTTCGCGCTAAAGACCAGTCGGACTTACCGAGTTTACAGGTGAGTTTGAACGCTATTTGCTGTATCTTGAACTATCTACAGTAAGTCGTACTAACTATTATATGTCTTCCGTTATGTGCAGGTCTAATCTTGACACTTACATAGTTAAGTGCGTGCTTAGCTCTTACCCTGGCAAAGTCCGTGCGCAGAGATTCCCTGGGGCGAAATGGCCTTCCGCATCACAGTCGTGACGGATCACACATGTGAGCTTCAGGAGCCATTGCAAATGCATAAGAATGTAACCTCGGCCTACATCGCAAGCATCATAAGCCAAGCAGTTGTCGCCGATTTGACTGTTTCGCCGAAGGTCCTGATGGCTAACATAGCGAATCTGATGAGGGTATGCCGTTAGCTCTGATAGGTCTCGGCGGCGGAAGGTCCTCGAAGGGTTGTACGGTAGCTACAAGGAGGCATACGACCTAGTTCCTAGAATGCTGAAGCAAATTGCGAATGCTAATCCGGGGACATGCGTCAACAGGGTGGACAGGCCCCACCCGTCGAACATCCCACATTCCCTAATCCTTGATCGAGTCTTTTGGGCTTTTGGCCTAGCAGTCCAGGGCTTCTCCCACTGTCGTCCCGTCCTGACTATGGACGGTACTTTCCTTTACGGAAAGTACAAGGGCACCATTCTCACCGCTATTGCCGCTGATGGCAACGACCAGTTGCCTTTGCAATTGTGGAGAATGAGAACACTGACAGTTGGCTATCGTTTCTAACCAACATAAAGCAACATGTTGTAAGGGATCGGCCGAATGTGTGCTTCATAACCGACCGTCATGCGGGTTGTTGTCCGCGCTGCACACCATGCAGCACGGTACAAGCCCGCCGTTCCAATGGAACAACATGTGTACACGCTGGTGCATGCGGCATCTAGCTGCCAACTTCCACACGCGCTTCCGGAGCAAAGACCTCATGAAGAAGTTTAAGAAGCTCTGCCTGCAGAACCAGAAGTGCAAGTTCGATGCCGTGTGGCGGGAGCTTGAGGTCGAAACCGAGCGTGCAAGTGGAGGTTCTGGCCCAGGCACACCGCAAAGCGAGTTCGCTGAGTGGATGAGTGTGCATGCCCCCGACTATGAGAAATGGTCCATTCTTCACGACACCTATGGTGCTCGGTACGACATCATGACAACCCACATGTTTGAGGTCTACAACGGTGTGTTGAAAGGGGTCCGTGCCCTGCCCATCACCGCTGTTGTTGACGAGACATGAAACCGTACGGTCGGTTACTTCGTCAATCGGGCAATGATGGCCAAGCAGCATTTGGACGAAGGGAAACAGTACTCGGAGGTTACCCTTGCCTACATGGACAAGAAAATTACAAAGGCCCGATCCCATGTAGCTATCACAATGGATGGCGTGAGGAGGAAGTTCGAGATCCGCTTGCTGGACAAGTACGTTTGCGGCCACATGAGAGGTGACCGAAAGCATATTTGCACCATAGGTGATGTGGCAGTTTGCACCTGCAACAAGCCTCAACTCCTGCACAAGCCTTGCTCCCACGTATATGCTGCATGTGCTGCATTTCACCAATCTTCTAGCATGTACATGTCGGAGTACTACGACATACGACACATGTATGATACTTGGAACGGGGAGTTCAACTCCTACGGCGTGGAAGGCCACTACAAGGACCTATGGCCGGGAGCAGTGAAGTGGTCACCGAATGACGCACTATGGCATCCAGGCCATGGGAGGCGTCAGTCAAGGCGCATCCGCAACGACATGGATGCGAGCCAACGTGGAGATCGGCCAAGATCAACGAGGTGTAGGCTATGCAAGACTCATGGGCACTCATTCATGAACTGCCCGAATAGATCTTCTTCCTCCGGCGCCACTTAGTATATGTAAGCTATCCGGTGTATCTGAGTCATGTGAGTGTTGTAGTGATGTGAGTGTTGTAGTGATTTGCGTTGTAACCCGCACTGCTTTCTACGATGTAACAAGTTGTTATTACCACTTCAAGTTGTTATTATGTAACATCCCAAACAATGGTTTGTGTTTCAAATGTGGATTGTGTGGAACAACATGAGGCACAATTATTAAACATACACTTCAAATTTGAACTCCAAATAAAAAAAGCAACAAAAACATTTTATTATCATCTGGAAATAATTTATTAAAATACTAGAATATTTATCATGAATTAATATAATTTTTTCTAAATTTTTGGGACTCGTTTGAACCCTAAGAAATTCAAACACCATTAAAAGACCTAGCCTAAGATTGAATTTATATTATACAAAATACATCATGAATAGTGAGGTTTAATAATTTTTATGGATATTAGACCTTCCCAGGAACCCCTCTGATTTATTTCACATTTTTAGGAATTTTATTTCTATTTATAAACCCCTGGTCAAATTAGAGAAGATAAATTAAATCTCAGTCAAACCTCTGCACTGTTCAACCGACCCGAACCCAACCCTGGCTCGAGTCCGACCCAGGCGAATGGACTTGGCGGAGTCAACTAAGTGCACCCTGCCGCACCAACCGCTTTTGGGTCGTCCGATGGAAAATAAACGGCCCAGATCTCTTGACCGCTCGGGCGGTCCGAACGTTCGCTCGTGTTTGGACCGTCCGATGTGAAATCAACGGTCCAGATCAAAAGGGCTGTTCGGACCGTCCAAACACGTGGCGTTTATGAGCTGTTAGATCTCGATCGGACGATCAGAAAGTGTGGTCCGAACGTTCGCACTAACTGTCAACCGTTCGATCAAAATCCAACGGTCCGCCTCGCGCGCACGTGAGTCCAAGCCCTAAGTGCCGTGCGCTGTGCTTGGACCCCACACGTCATCGTCTGAGGCTAGCTCAGCGCCAGTAGGAAAAGTCTAAAAGGCTTAGGAAATTCGAAATCCATTAATTTGTGTACTGAAAAATATGAATAACTTCGAAAATACATAACTAATTCATCTCAACCCCAAAATGGATGAAACCAGTTCTGATAATTTTTATTTTTAATGAAATTTATTATAAAATTAGTTTCAAACATGTCTCTATAACAGAGAGTATTATTTTGGGTAATGACTCATTAACTCTATTAGTTTTACAATAGAAAAAGGCTGATAACTTCGAAAATGCATAACTAATTCATAAAAACTCCAAATAAGATGAACCCAAATGTTTTGGACTTGAATTAATATTCTATATTTATCCATATATTCCTTTGCATCACTACTGCTCTATAAATTTTGGTCAAATAATTAAATTGCATAAACAAAGACCTATTGGACCTATTCATTTGCTTAGTAATTAATGGTTGTCTTAACATGCTTTTGTGTCTATAGAATGTGGGACCTGCAATTAGAAGCATGGTTATAGTTATTCCTTATTCCTTATTCCTTTTTAATGAAAACATTATAGTCTAATTCTTACGGGGCACATCCAAGCGTGTCCATAACCTAGGACGAGCCTTAATTTTATTAAACAGTAATTATATGCATTTCCTGAGCATACATGGTATTTTAGGTATTTAAACCATGAATAGTGAAGTATTATGATGGTGAAGTATTACGAGTTAAATACCCCGAGTTCTCACATATTACCGATTTATAGGTACGGATATCTGCCTCGTTTGGGTCACGTCGTGCTTTGCAGAAAGTAGTCGCGTCCTGCTTTCCAAAGAGTGCTCACTTCCTGCTTTCAAGAGAGTGATCACTTTGTGCTTTAGAGAGAGTGGTCACTTCCTGCTTTCCACACTGTGCGGTCACATCCTCCTTTCTACACAGTGGCCCCTTCGTGCTCCCAATGCTATATATGAATGCTTTGGCTGCCATTCACCTCACTCTTCTCTTCCTCTTCTCCTTTCTTCCAGTGTAAAACAATACGTCTTTGGCCTCATCAAACTTTCGAGTGAGCAGAGAATTACAATCGCTACGGCAGCAGCTGGTTTGCCCTCGTTGCAGGGATCCGACGAATGTGTTTACCTCTCATACGCCAACGAATCCGTCCCGAGTGTTCATGAAGTGTTCAAATCTTTCGGTAACTTCTGCAAAATCAGCATGAATGAATTGCATTGTAGATACCAGGTTTTGTTACTTTCATTTGAAGTTGCAATTCTTTTGTAGAACACAACATATCGGTTTTGACAGTGGGCTGATGAAGCTGTCCCAGTGGTTCAAGATATTACAATGCAAATTGTTGCCTTGCAAGAAGACTCCCGTGGTGTTGCTGCAATTCATGCGGCGGCTCGAGCGTCCGATCAACCAATGCAAGACTCCCGTGGTGTTGCTGCAATTTGTGCAGTGCCTCGAGCGTCCGATCAACCAATGCAAAATAAAGAGAACAGACTTCAAAGACTAGATGAGAGGATGGAAAGAGTTGAGAAGATGCTTCACAAATTAGTTAAGATAGTTAGTTTTGTGGTCTTTCTTCTATTATATGTTGTTCTTGCCAAGTAGAACGTCAGTTCTAATGAGATTGTACTGTCCACTCTTTATCTATGCATCGCAGTCCTTGATGAATGAGAATAAAATTGTTCTACTGAGATAGATAACGAAGTACAAGTGTCCAATTACATTCCAATTACCACACTCTGCTTGGATTACAAATCAGTAACTAAAGTACAAGTTACAACATATAATAGACTTCTAATGTTACTCTCGCTCCGCCGCTTGCTCATTTGCTCTTGGGCATAGGACCCTGTACTGGCCTTCCACGCCGTGTTCCTGCCATAGGTCTCTGATGAATCTGTTCCTGTGGGAACGTCAGCCTATCAGGTGACCGTGGGTTCTGCCGCAGGTCATAGCGGGGCTCCTCAACCGTCGTGTTGGCGTATAGGGGGCATCACCTGCGGGAGTGGCGTTGAGAACAAGTCTGTGATCCAAGCAATAGGATCCGTGGAGGGGCACCAACTTGGCTCAGCTTGCGGGATGAACTGGGTGAACTGCTCGGGGTACGGTTCACCTTGCGGGGTGAACTACGCAGGGTACGGTGTGTACCTGGACTGATACCATGGCGCCGTATTGCCCATTGGAAACTCCAAGAGTGTGGGGCTGGGAGGGAGAATCTAGGATAACCTCTGTCGCGGTTCCGGGTTGCACGTCCGTGCTCTCCGGAATGGCCTCTTCCTGCCTCCGTGACGACGACGGCACCAGCATAGGATCCCTCTGTGATGAGGATGGCATCAGCGTAGGGTCCCTCCGTGACGACGACGGCATCAGCGTAGGGTCCCTCTGTGATGACGATGGCATCAGCGTAGAGTCCCTGCGTGGCAATTGCGCGGACGATCCGCCGGCCATGCTCTTTGCGGCCATTGGGTCGACTTCGCTTCGGACGGAAAGATGGAGGCGAGTGCGGCGTCGGCGCTCCGTCCGATGCCTCAAGTCGACATCACTGGGCCTTCCATGACTCATGTTCTGAGCGACCGCTTAACATCATCAACAAGCGTCTTCATGACCGAAAAAAGGCGTTCAAGCTGTGTTGTTCGTACTTTCCGAGTTCCCGTGGCGCGATAGATAGCGCTCTGCAAACGGTCCACCTGCATGGTTACCGAACAAACAAAATTTTGTTAGTTAACCCTATTTCGGAGGGTGGTTAATCTACTACGTGCTCAACGTACCGAATCGTCATAGCGTGCTGCATGGTGCGGGTCCAACCCCAAGTCCAAGCGTTCGGTGTGGCTAGGATCTACATGTCGGGCCGAGGGGCGCTTGTCAATCTCGTCCACGTGTGTCGTACGTACCACTCCAAGTACGTGTCGTAAGTCCCTTCATCGTAAGGCCGTGCCTCCTACAAAATGGAATAAGTGGCCGTTTGCCATGCATCTATCCACGGCTGCTGCGTCTGAAGCCAGTCATCGCTCTTGTGGCCCTTCTTCATCTGCCTGAAGGTGGAACAAAATAAATAAATTATGGTACCAACATAACATATGACTAAAGGACCTACAATATTATTAAGCAATGCAATCTACTTACAAGTGACTACGCCTCGCAAGCGGTCGCCCTAGAGCAGGGGGATCTCACAGTGCGGCTCGAATCGCCTCATCACCCGTTGTGGGTTGTACGGCTCAACCATGTGGGAGAACACCAAATGACAAGTTGTCCTCGATGACGCCGCATCTGGTGGCATAGCAAGCTCAAGCCGTCGGGCGCCGTGCCTGCGTGGGCATCCGTCCAAGGAGCCCATATTATGTCGCCTCGTCAAGATTGCCTCAATTCGTTGTGGAACTCGGGGTATATGCGGCGCTCTCTTCCTAGCCCACCCCAAGATCTTATCACGATCCGCCGGGATCCCATGGTTGGGCCTTCCACGGATCCTCGTCGTCCGCCCCCACCGTAGAAATCTTTGTGTCTTGCGGGTAAGGGCGGATCGGGCGCGAAATACGGCCGTCCGACCGCTGGTGCTCCCACGACCACACCAGAATAACGTGTGGCAACTCGAGAGCACGGTTCGTTCCCATGCGACAATTGCGATCGTCGCCGACAAAGTCATGATACATAAGCGCCTGATCTGTTGAACCCCAACTGAACTGCGGCACGTCCTCATCGTCGGCGTCCACGATGGACTCCGCAAGGTGAATATAACTCGGGTACACCATGTCCCCCTGCGTGCTAGGGAACATGACCCACCCGAATATAAACAATAAATATGCAATTAGGTGGCATCAAACCACCTCCTCCATTGCGTCATTTGGGCAATGCATGAATCGTAGTAGCCAGGCGTGTGGAACGCCCTTAGACCTCTCGGGGATAGGCTGCCCGAAGCGATGATTGAGACGCACCTTCGGTCGAGCGACCTCGGAGGAACAAGCAGACGGCCTCTGGCAACGGCAGGCCGGTAATGAAGCTGACGTCTTACAGTGTCACGGTTATCTCCCCCCACCGAAAGTGGAACGTGTGGGTCTTCGGCCGCCAACGATCAACTAGGGCCGAAAGAAGGGAGACATCAATCAGGAAGTTTTGCCCCATGTTCAATATGCGGGCGAACGCAATCAGCCCAGATTGACGAAGTCTCGAAACATACCACTCGTCCAACGACTAGGTCTCCCTCGGTCCCCATGTCACCAGAGTTGGCAGCCCATCGCCACCAATCCAAGCATAACAGCGATGCTTGCCGTCCCATGCCTCCTCAAGTAGGGGTGGTAGAGTACGTGTCATTCCTGCAAATAGAGAACAACTAACAGTTAGTGATATCTAAGTACGTAATTAACGCTAAAAATTGCAATAAGAAAAAATTAAATACGTACTTAACTAATCTAATCGTTCCGATGCGCTGCGGCTTATGATTGATTGACGTTGCTTCTTTATATACTGTGAGAGAAAAGAGACAACGAAAACAATGACGTGATTTAAAGGGAGGAAAAAAAACCGAACACATCCAAATGAACTTTTGGTGGAAAAGGATCGCGTGGCGAGCGAGGCGAAGGCCTGAGGCGGGGCCGAAAGCACTGCGCGCTACCGCCAAGCGGTGCAGGTTGTCCAAGCGCCGGTGAGGCAGTGCTGCCGTGCCCAATGGCGAGGTAGGTTGTTGCCGCGCCCGTGACCGTGGTACGTGCCTTCGCTCACATGCCATTTTTGCAAATTATGCTGAGAGAGGGCTACTTTTGAAATTAAATTTTGCTACAGGGCCATAACAGTAAAAAATTCCTCAACTTCGGTCCAGCTTGAGTAGGTTGACTATCTCATTCGATTCAACTAATCTAGAGTTGGCCTATCTACATGTTAACGTTGTTACTGATCTAGTGATCTGTGCATATCTTGCAGTCACGTACCGGTAGTCTTGCACGTACATGGATCACAACACTGCTCCCGGGGGGGATCGTGGTAGCGTCGTTGCCGGAGAGGAATATCACGACGAAACAGCTCGAGAAGGAGCTTGACAGGCTCCGGACCGACCCGCCGGCGTGGTGCCTCCCCGGCGCGACCGCGACGGATCTCTTCCACTGGCGGGCCCCCATCGCCGGCCCTGAGGGAATTGAAGCCCCTACGCCGGCGGGAAGTTCGTCGTCTATGTCAAGATATGTATGGCACTAGTTAGTAGTTAGAATTTTTTTTATTTTGACCCCCTCACGTCAATCAATTGCAAATCTAGACCTTTTTCCTTTTTTTTTTTTGCAAATCTAGCCCTCCTCCCTCTCCTTCCGCGCTCGGGGAGCACAGAACGTGCATATTCAGCACGAATCTCCACGGGAATGGACGGCGACCGCGGAATCCCTCTTCTTCCACGCTCGGGCACCGCGGAAAGCACCTTCCGCGCTCACGCACCGCGGTAGGTGACCGATCTCGCACTGGGCCAGGCTTGCGTGCCTTTCCGCGCTCCCCGAGCGCGGAAGGAGAGGAAGGGAGGCTATATTTGCAAAAAAAAAAAAAAACAGGAAGAGGATTAGATTTGCAATTGATTGGCGTGAGGGGACCAAAATAAAAAAGAATTCTAGTAGTTATGATGCAGGAGTCAGTTTAAGAACGATGAACAAGATGCAGACTGGAGCCATTTGATATTAGCACCCAATTGTATTGTGAAATTCTTGTCTGTTTTGGATTTGATGATATTTGGATGCATGTAATGCTGCTACATGCATTTGTAGGCCGAAAATCGGAGATATCGGATTTATCGGCGGGAGAAGATAGGAATACAAATTGGTCCTAAAAATCGGTTTTGATAAATTTAATTTAAAAAAATGAATTTGCTTGATTTTTGTTCAAATTTGATTTTTTTTGTTTAAAATCCATAAAAAAATCAAATTTTAATTTGGAAATTTCAGCTGAAATTAACCGATTTTTTCGATTTTCGGCCTTACCGCCCCCCGCGTAAAAAATATATTCCGGTATGCAAAACCCTAGTACCATTCAAACATAGATCCGGGTAGTGGAGTGGTCAAGCTGCACTTTCTCAACGACAGCTGGTGAGTCCCCCTGTCAAGATTATCTTGGGCATAGTTTCCCTTATGTACGAATGTACTGTTGAGGAACTATCGCTGGCGAGTCCAGTCCGAGCGAGAACACAAGAACATAATAGTAGATTGAACACAGAGATATGAAGGGACTTCTGGCTTCTCTTTATTGCTTTCTATAAACGGTGTACAATGGTTGAGGGTCCCTCCTTCTTTATATAGGCTACTGGATGGATGATACTACTACAGAAAATGTCATCATAGACAGTTCAAAATTGTCATCACAGACGGTTTTTTGAACCGTCTGACTTTATGTGTCTGTGATGATATGAGGTCGTTACAGACGGTTCTTGTTCAGAGCCATCTGTGATAATTTTTTCACAGATGGTTACTATTTACAACTGTCTCTGATAGTTTTTTCGATTGCAAAAAAAATTTCGAATTTTGAGCCAAACTAATCAATTGCTCGACAGTTGGACCTGAGTACCTACATATGGTTGATTACACAATCTGGAATGAAAGAAAACTCAAACTGGACGATGAACGAATGGCGAAAACGGGTGCTGAAACTTCAGAGGCTGTTTTGAGGTCCTAAACGACCTTTTTTGGGGTTTTCACTTTTTTTGGGCCTCACGGAGACAATTTGACCATGACTTATGGTGGTTTTACCATACAGTGCGTGAAACCAAAATCTATTCGGGTTCGGATTTGTGGCCGAGGAGGAAAACGAGTCCGAGACGAAGAGACGGACGATAGACCGGTACTCGGAGTCAGGGATGCCGAGGTGCTCCTATCGATGTCCATGAGTTTCATCTCAAAATCCATAATCTTATGTTGATCTATTCATTCACAAGAAAACCACGATTACTACTGAGAGCCACTAAAAGCAACAAGGCAGGGGAAGGTGACAAGCGATTGATTACTTACTTGCATGGTGGATATCCCTCCTCCTCCTCCTCCTCGTCGGCTGCGTCTCCTCACTAAATCGCGTTGGGGAATCGAGGGCGGTCATCGGAGCTCGATGTGGGAAGGGGAGAGGGAGAGACTGATGGAAGACAAGGCGGGGGTGGCTATAATATATTAGGACAGTGCCAAAATATTTCGCCTCCCACGCACGCATTCAAAAATTCCGCCAAAACATTTCACCTCTCACGCACGCGTTCAAAAATTTCCGCCATCCCGCGCTGCGAATCAGAAACGGTTTCAAATAAAAACCGTCTGTGATGACCATAATAACATAGACGGTTCGTGTTAAGAACCGTCTATGATACTTTACAGACGGTTACTGTTAAGAACCGTCTGTGATAATTGCAATTATCACAGATGGTTTCTAATTATAACCGTCTATGAAGTAATAATTGCAATTATCATAGACGGTTCATGTTAAAGAACCGTTTGGGATACTTCACAGACGGTTCTTAACAAGAACCGTCTGAGATACTTCACAGACGGTTCTGCCAAGGCTAGTAACATAGACAGTCATGCTTGTAAAACCGTTTGTGATAATTACAACACTGACAGTTTCCAGAAACCATCTGTGACGAGGCGTCCGCCTTAGGCTAGGACTCCTGGCTTGGGCCTGATTTCTTAACACTCCCCCTTGGGCACCCATCTATCATGTTCATGTCTCATCGAAACTCCATAAAAATCTAGTGGAAAAAATTTAGAGAATGAGTACATAACATGTGTTCTGCTGTGTTGCATGAATTGCCTCGTTAAAAACCTTAGTCGAGAAACTTCAGGAAAACACATCAAAGAAAAAAGAGTACAATCCAACCAATTTCATTCAATCTCCAGGATTTCTTCTTTGGGTACTCGAACTTCGTGATCAAGCTTTAATAAGAGTTCGTGAAGGTTCTCCCCCTGAATTCTGCACTTCTCTAAGTCTCATCATTCCAATTTCACGTATGCATCTTTTAAAGCTAGACGCTGTAAGTGACTTAGTGAATAAATCTGCAAGATTTTCACATGACTTAGTATGCAGTACTTTAATCTCGTCCATCTTTTGCAATTCATGAGCATAGAAGAACTTGGGGTTGATATGCTTTGTGAGAGGACTTTTCACATAACCCATCTGCACCTGTGCAACACAAGCTGCATTATCTTCATAGATAATAGTGGGGGTTTGCGCGGTATTCAATTCACATGACTGTTGGATGTGGTGAATCATCCGCTAAAGCCAAAAACACTCTCGTGAGGTTTCGTACAACGCAATGATTTATGAGTGATTCGTCGAAGTTGATACAAGACTTTGCTTATACAATTTCTATGAAATTGCAGTTCCACCACATAGGAATACATAGCCTGTTTGCGACTTAGGCAGATCTGGTCCGACAGTGCCCTAAGATCTGCATAGCTAGTCATAGTTAGGTCTTTGTTCTTTCTGTTGAACAGACCAAGATCTTTGCTTCCTTGGAGATATCGAAAAATGTCCTTTATTCCCTGCTAATGCCTTTTGGTAGGTTCTGCATTATATCTTGCTAGTAGGACCACGGCAAATTCAATGTCCGGTCTAGTACAGTTTGCTAAATATATGAGTACTCCTAATGCGCTCAAGTATGGAAATTCCAGTCCTAGGACTTCCTCCCCCTCTTCTCTAGGTCTGAATGGGTCCTTGTCTGGCTGTAAGGATTTTCCGACCATCGGCACTTTCGAATGGTATGCCTTTTCAAATCCGAACATTTCTAACACTTTCTGAGTGTAGGTTGACTGATGTACTAAAATCCCTTCAGGGGTATGCTCAAGCTGCAAGCCTAGAAAATATTTGGTTTTACCCAAATCTTTCATTTCGAACTCCGACTCCAAGTAAGAACTTACTTTCTTAATATCTTCTAGGGACCCGATGATATTCAAATCATCTACATATACTCAGATTATACAAAATCCATCATGGGATCGTCATATAAATACACGGAGACAATCCTCATTGTTCGTGTAGCATTTCTTGCAAAGAAAGTAAACTTAGCGATTATACCACATACTCGCTGATTGCTTGATCCATCTGTTGACTTTCTGAGTTACACCTTTGTCTGATTTTTATTTGTTCTGTCTTGGTTCGGGATAAGGATACCTTTAGGTACCTCATATAAATGTCCGAATCCAAGTTTCCATAAAAGTATGCAGTTACCACATACATCAATTTTATTTCTAAATCCAGGTTTACTGTCATTGAGATTAAATATCTAAAGGCGGTTCCGCCCATGACCGGAGAATAGCTTTCTTCATAATCAACTCCTGGTCGTTGAGTGAAACTTTATGCAACGAGCCTTACTTTATGCCTTACAGCTTCATTATTTTCATTTCTCTTCCGAACAAATACCCACTTATGCCCTACGGGGTGCACATGAGGAGGCGCACGGCTTACAGGCACAAACACCTCTCTTTTATTCAGAGATAATAACTCTGCTTCTATTGCCTTCTTCCAATCTTCCCAATCTGATCTTTTCTTACATTCAGCGAGCGATGCAGGCTCTGAATAAGATCGATGATTGTGGCAATTTTCTTTGCAAAATAAATGTCGACGTTGGTTGTTGTTCTATTAATAGATTCAATCGTAGTCATATAATTTATAGCTATTTCTTCATGGGGCGATTCTTCTAATGCTTTTACTTGCTCACCACTGCTTCCAATTGCGGGGCAAGGCCCTTTAGTTTTTCAGCTCCGATGTGTGCGCACACATCCATGTCGATGTCTCCCTCTGTGGTAATATTCAAATCCGGTATGTCTTTTACTGAAGGTTCCATACTGGTGCCAGGTCTCAACTGGCTCTCCTTTTGGTTCTAGGGAACTTTAGTGATCTGCCGTGTCAAGTCCTTCTTATCCTTTTTCGCCAGGCATCCCTGGTTACTTGGGATTTGAGGGACTGGAGTTCTCGTCCTTTTATTTTGAGGCCTCTAGACGGGATTAGGGATACCTTCAATTTTCTTTGGTATTTCAAGCCTCTTTGGTGTATTGCATGCAGGCACATGCGACTTGGTCACGCTCTTCAAATCACTAAAGTGGTCAGGCAGTTGATTCGCTAATGTTTGCAAATCAATTATCTTCTGGACTTCTATATTTGCTTCACTAGTGCGCGGGTCATGTGCATGAATTCCCGTGGCTTACCATGTTATTTCCTGATATTTTTCATCAAGGGCTTGATTTCCTCCCCCTAATGACGAGAAACTATCATCACCAAATATGCTATCAACGAAGCGGGCTGTATGCAAATCTCCAGTCATAAGGTCCAGATACCTTATTATGGATGTTGTCTCATAACTAACGTATATCCCAGACTTTCGGAGAGGTCCCATTGCAGTTCACTGTGGTGGTGGTATAGGTACATAAACCTTGCAACCAAACCTGCGAAGATGAGAGATTTTCGGTGCTGACCCTTGCGTTAGTTGCATAGGTGAATGGATGTTATATGCCGACGGTCTAAAATTGATGAGAGTTGTTGTGTGCAGGACTGCGTGTCCCCAATATGTAGTTGGTAAATTACAATTCTCCAAAAGCGGTCGGGCAATAAATTTAATTCGTTTAATTAATGCCTCTGCTAGTCCATTCTAGGTGTGGACATGCGGTACGGAATGCTCAACGGTAATTCCCATTGCCATGCAATAATCATCAAATGTGTTTGAAGTAAATTCTCCGGTGTTGTCCATTCTGATGGACTTCACATGATGATCAGGGAAATTATTCTTAATTTTAATTATCTGCGAGATCAGCTTTGCAAAAGCATGGTTTCTCGTAGACAATAAACATACATGCGACCATTTCGAGGAAGCATCGATGAGCACCGTAAAGTACCTAAATGGCCCTAACAGGGGCTGTATAGGACCGCAAATGTCTTTCTGGATTCGGTCCAGGAATGCAGGGATTTCATCCTTTACTTTTAGAGCAGAATGTCTAGTAATTAATTTCCCGGTGGCACATACGGGGTACACAAAATCTTCTTAATTCAGGAAATCCTTTACATTGACATTGTGTCCTTGTGAATTGTTAATTATATTTCTCATCATCCTAAGACTGGAGTGGCCTAATCTATCATGCTAGAGACAAAAAAATTCAGAACTTCTAAAGGTTGTTTTCAAGACAGTATAGGCTGCAGTTGCCTTAATATTAGTGTAGTATAGCCCAGATTCATATGAAGAAAGTCGTTGTAATACCCTTTTGCCATTTTATTCATGCTTTGTAATGAGCAAGTTTTATTTAACATACTCTTCTTCAGTCTCTACATGGAGACCGTTAGCGCGAATATTCTTAAAGGTTAAGAGAGTTCTAGTCAATTCTGGGTACAATAAGGCTTCTTCAATGACCAAAATTGTGCTCATTGGGAGTACAATTGTGGCTCTTCCTGAGCCTATTATACAAGTATCACTACCTATTATTGTCGTAAGACTGCTAGTATTCTTGTTGATCAACTGGAATTTTTTTATCTCTCTCAATATGGTATTCGTTGTGCCGCTATCCGCTAAGCACACTTCCTCCATAGGGCGCCACACGTGTTCTGATATATAAAGTATTTATTAATATGGTGTAGAAAGCAATCCATACATAAATAAAATACTCCAAAACAGAACACAACTTGCTATTATTAATACTGGAAAAAGTCTTACATGACTCATCATAAGAATTTAGTGTTTTGCTCTCCTAAAGCTTACAACCATTATTCAATAATTCAAAGTTCTATTACAACCATTAACTGCAAATGACTATAAAAATCTAAGTACAATGTGTGCACTAGATGGAATCAACGAAGTATGAATAAACTTCTGCTCGAATCTGCTCCATGTACATCTTCTCTTCTTCGACCACTACATTTGCTGCCGCTGCGATGTCAAAAGAAGGTGTGATGTGGGCTGCTATTGGGCTATCCACATCCATGGGTGTAACCAATGACTGTGGATCCTCTGTACCTGCAATGGCAAGGAGTGCCTCATGTTGTCCTTTGCCCTTCTTCTTAGCCTTGAAAGCATCAATCATGTGATGTGGCTCATGGCAAACACGTGACCATTGTCCCCATATGCCACATTTGTAGCAACTTTGGTCCTACTGACTATAGGGCTTCTTATCATGCTTCTTTTGTTCATCCTTCTTGGCTTGAGCATTCTGCTTAGTTTTGTGACCTATGACCTTATCCTTCTTGCCTCTTTCCTTTGAGTGAAGCTTCTTGACCTTGTAGCTGCTAGCGTTGACTTCATGGCCAACTTTGCTACTAGGCGGCTGTGAGATGTGGTTCTTTCTTAGAACTTCATCTTGAGCTTCCGCAACTTGCATGATGTCAATCAGTTCGATATACCCTTGTAGCCATCTTGACAGTAGTTGCGTGCGGATTGCACCGCATTCGGGTGAAAGGTAGAGAGGGTTTTCTCATTCTTCTCCTCATCCGTGATTATCATACCACAAAGCTGAAGACTGGTACAAATTCTGTGTAAAGCAGAGTTGTACTCCCCCACGGCCTTGTAGTCAGCAAAATGTAGTCGGTTCTATTCTTGCTCTGCACGAGAAAGAATGGTGTACTTCAGCTTCTTGAACCGCTTCTTCAAGGCGGTCCACAAAGCTAGTGCGTTCTTCTCCGCCATATACTCATTCTTGAGCGTTAGGCAGAGATGATGTCTGAGGAAATGAAGTACCTGATCATTTTCCTCAGCGGTTGGAGTGACATCCTTCGAGGAGCCAAGTCCTATTGCAGCACAGAGCTTCTTGGCCCCAAGTACGATCTTGACATCTGATGCCCAAGTCAAATAATTACGACCAAGTGGGCGACTCTTGAACTCGATTAAGTAATGCCGATCATTGCATATTCATGGAAAGATTTCATAAGATTACTGCTGGTAATTTGAATAAAATGGTTGCAAAGATTCTCATAATGTTCTCGTAATATTCTATGCATTTTTTTATGATGTACTACTATTTTCAGTGATTAAAAGTAATATAAACAATCACAGATAATCAAAAACAGTAAATACAATAAATAAATAAATCACATAGAAATAACAATAACAAAGTTAAACATGCTTCAAATGATAAAATTAATTCAAAAATTGAATTTCCGAGGCCTTTTTCTGCTGAAAAATTATTTTTTGGCAATTCTACAATTCTCAGGTGCTAAACCGCTAATTTTCTCTTTGGAGAAAATTTTCCGCACAATTTTCAAAGATTTCGAGGGGTTTTTCGCAAAATTTCCTTATCCTCGAAAAATTTCTCATAGTTTTTAGAATTCCGAGGGCCCTTTTTGCAAATCCCTTTTTCTTTTCGGTTTTCCTTCCTTTTTTTTCCTTTTCTTTCCGAAAAACGTTCGGACCGTCCGCACCTCCCTTTTTTTCAGAATTCAAATTGGCCGACCTTTTTTTCTTTCGGCCCAATTCCACAGCCAGCCTACCCCTCCCGTATCAAAGGCTGGGAGCTAGGGACCCTAGCTCCTGTGCTCGGTGGCGGTGGTGCAAAAAAGCGCGAATCTTGAGGCGACCATCTTGAAGGCGGAGTGGAGAAAAGCAGCCTTGCGCCACCGTGTAAGCGGCGTGTGGGTGCGGCCTCCGATGCTTTATCTGGCAAAGGAGGTGGCGTGGTCTTGGCGGTGGCGCTTCAAGCGCACAAGTGAGGTGGCCGAAGGGGCGGATTGTGGCGGCGCTCCCGTGCGGCTGTGCGGAGATCCGATGGCGTAGCGGGCAAGACGGCCTGCACGGAGGCAGAGCTCGTGCGGGAGCAGCGATTTCGGGTGGCGGCCAATGGTGAGCATGTGGTGCTTCGGCTCCTAGGGCTGCAGGCGGGTGGCCAGGCGCGGCTCCATGGTCATTGGCGGCTCTAGGCCGACGACACTTTGCACCCCCCCCCCCTCTTTTCTTGTTTGCTTGAATAGCCACGCCGACAAGCTATGGGCGGTGGTAGCGTCGTCGACAGGGTTCTTGCCGGTGGGAGAGGTGCGGCGCGCTGCCGTGTGATCTGGCAGACGTCTGAGGGCGATGGTAGCATGTATAAATTACACCCCCCATTTTTTTTTCCTTGTTCTGTAATGTGTCTTGTTCATCGATGCAATTATCGTTCTTGCAATTACCGATCAGCTTGGTGGCGACTTCAAATCGGCTCATGATAGATTAGAATGTATTTGTAATTTCTAATCTACGGTACAATCGACATCCACTTTTCCATGCAATCTACCGATCAACATTGTGCCTGCGACTTCAAGTCGGCACGCGGTAGATTAGAGTGGATTTGCACCGTAGATTACAATCTAGAAAGCCAAATTTGCATAACTGAAAAGTAATCTAGAAAAAAGATTCGATCTACCAGTGTCGTTCTTCGATGGTTACCTTAACGTGTTGATGAACCGTCGCTGGCGAGTCTAGTCCGAGCGATTACCTCGTAGACAAACTCAGAATCGTAAGAACAATGCAAGAACACAAGAACAGAATAGTAGATTGAACACAGAGATACGAGGAGACTTCTGGCTTCTCTTTATTGCTTTCTGTACACGATACACAATAGTTGAGAGTCTTCCTCCTTTATATAGGCTATTAGATTGATAAAAAGCCGTTATCGCAACAAAAACCCCTGGCCTGAGCCCGGTTTTTAAACATGTACGACATAAGACCCTGTCATCGATGGTAGCGCCATCAACCTGGAGGCTGCCTATCGCAACGAGGAGATATTGGAGTACGAGAAGACTGAGAGGGAGAAGACCCAGAAGTACGCGTCGTCAGATGCTTATCCAGGGAAGAACAAGCATCCGTTACCCTGGGTGTTTCCTTGTGCTGTCCGCTGAGAAGGGTGGCGGTCCTTCCGTCCTTGGGGATCGGGGTCCCCCTTGCCTACTAAAGCAAGGCTGCGCCAGGGATTTTCAAATCGGATAAAAAAAATACCGGGGTGGCCGGTATGGCCGATACGGCCGATAATCGGAAAATTTCGGTCGATTTCGGCCAAAATTTTCCAAATTTTTTTTTGAATTTTTCAGATTTTAAATTTAAAAAAATAAAATTTGAGTAAAATTTAATCAAATTCGGCCAAAATTCAAACAGAACCAAAATTTCGGCGCCGGTTGCAGGTTCTACTGGGGGCCGGTAAAACCGGTTTTCGGCCGGTTTTCAGAACCCTGGGCTGCACCGACAAGAGTTCTCTCTGAGCAATGCTGGACAAGTGACGAGTTGGTCATCTTCAGATCAAGAATTATATGATGTGATGCATATAATTCATTTAAAAAAATCCAGGATTTTACCTCCTCCAGCCTACATTAAAGAAGAAGAAGCACCCTACCTCTGAAGACGTCCACGGAAACAGCGTTCAAACCGTGGCGAGCTGGGAGCCTAAATCCCCCCTGTGCCACTGTGCCCATACACAGTCCTTCAACAACAACTGTGCCCCTGCACAGTCCGGTGAGACATCCAGTGTCGAGTCTAAGACTAGAGCCCAGGCGAGCTGTGCGGTCGACGCCGCCACAAGCCAAGCGAGCTAGCCTGCTTCCTCGATGCATATAATTCATAACATCGTAGTTACATAGTACTGCCGATTATGGAGACTATTGGCGTGTTACTTTCCGGATCCTAGAGAAAATGTTGTTGTTAGTTGTGACTTTGGGGTGTGATTTATTATGGCGAAAGTTTGAGTGTACAGTCGTCTTGATTCTTGCTTCATACCTCGAGCTATTTCCCCCATTTGGAAGGACGCAAATTCTAGAAAATCTTCCGAAACAAGCTTTTTCTTTGCTTAGAGATGTCCAAGTGTAGTACTCAAAAAGGATGTCCAAATGCGTATAGTGAAGGTTAGGGCTGGAAAAATAGCTTGAGACTTGCAAGCCAGCTCGTTGCGAGCCAAGCCGGCTTGGCTCGAGCTTGTGATTTTTCGAGCCGAGCCGAGCCTAGCACAGTTTTCATTTCGAGGAAAAAAGCAGCCAAGCCCAAGCCTTTCATGAGCAGTTTGGCTCGTTCATTGCAAAACCCTCGTCGCCCAGGCCCAGCCCAGCACTCCTCCGTCAATCCCCTCCCCATCCTGATCCCCAATTCCCCTCCCCATCTATCCCGATCCCCTTTCCCCTCCCCGTCCGCCGCTGCTGTTCGTGGTGCTCGCGAGGGGGACGCCGCCTCCCCCTCGCCCAGCTCCACCCATCGCCTCCCCCTCGTGCTCCTCTCCCCGCTCACCTAGCTCCACCTACAACCTCCCCCTCCCCCTCGCCTAGCTCCACCCGCTGCCTCCACCTCCCCCTCGCCCCGCTCGCCCAGCTCCACCCGCCGCCTCCCCCTCGCCCCTTGTGATTCCTTAGAGGGTGGGTGGCGGAAGCTTCCTCGGTGACGGTGCTCCTTGGTGAATGGAGTCCCTTTGGTGACGACACTCCACAGCCAGCAGGAGCTTCCTCGGCAGCCTTCGTAGATGTGGTTCATGTGGATGATGTTTTTGGGTTGCAAAATGCGGTTGGTGTTTTGTAATTGTAGGAATGGATGATGTTCTTCTTAGATGATTTCATGCTTTTCATGTTGGATCGACGTTCCTTTTGCTAGTTCTTTCACTGCAAACCAAAGCTGCTCTGAGATGACCATGGTCCATGGAGTCATGGTATCATGGCGAAGTGGTAGAGGAGGAGCTCAGTCGGGGAAGGGGGAGGTGGAGGTGGAGGCAGAGAGGAGGAGGAGCGCTGGTGGCCTTCTCCGTGCTAGCCTGGAATGGGGACGAGGTACGACAGCGTGGTGGTGTCTGGATGTGCCGTGTGCTACCATGGAGTCCGTGCTGTACCTCAAGCTCGCGAGGGCTCGCGAGCCAGTTCGATCTCACTGCCGAGCCGAGCTGAGCGGGGCTTCTGGCTCATTCCCAAAACGAGCCGAGCCACTGTTCCATCCGAGCTTGAGCGAGCTAGGCTCGAGCCCGGCTCGAGCTCGTTTCCAGCCCTAGTGGAGGTTAGTCATGCGTGTAGAAGTTTCTCAGTTTTCTACTTTATAAGCCTAACTTTATTTCTATGCATGCTGTATAATTTGAGAAAAAGATTGAACGCATAACTAGACAAAGACTCGTACAATCTCAGCTATGAAAAGTCAATCACAAAAGGAATAAGCAAATGCAAAACGTCAAGGAATATGTAAATAGATCAATCATTACACATCGACTGACGTGCAAGTATCCTCTGGTATAATTGAAGCGAAAATTCATCCTCCAAACTGAGGGCCACGTCACCCTTTTATTTCGAGCCATTGGATCTTCTTTCATCCATTTCTCAACCCTTGGATTATGCTTGCCTGTTCCTCATACGCAGCGCCTCAGCAGTGGCCTGGTCCACGCCGTGGACCCCACTGGGTGCTGCTCTGGTCCGCCTTTTCCTCGCACGCGCCCAAGGGCGCGGGTGGCTACTAGTCTTTATATATAAAAGGAGGCGGACTTTGCCCAAGCCTAGCCTGGCCACGTCATTCCTTTTTTGCTGGCCATCCGATCCGGCTTTGCTTCTAGCCACATCGTCCGATCGTCTGCGTCTTGTTGCCATGACCTTCGCCTTGATGTGGCATGCTTCTTCTGGGCGATTAATTTGCCTTCGCCTTCCACATCTACTCCCTTTGGCTTTCTCCATCGCCGCTGCCTGTGCTCTGAGCCTTCCAATCCTTTTGGTCTTTCCACGCCTGCAGCCACTCCCCCCCCCCCCGCTGCCGCCGCTCCCCTAACCCCTCCTCTTCTTTTCCCCCTCACGCCTCTGCACGCACCCTTCCCCTTCCCCGCCCCTGCTCCCAACAACGACGGGCAGCTGTTCCCTCGCCGCGCCACCCCCACCAAGCTTGTCGTCAACCTCTCCCAGCTTCCCCCGGACTAGCACCACCACCGAGGCCCACCTCCCCCCTTGTACTCGGACGACTCCGACAGGGAGAAGGAGGCAGCCAACGACGGCAACGGCGGCGAGGAGCGGGTCAGTCCGCCCAAGAAGCGCCGGATCGAGTCGCGTGGCGACAGATCTCGCCATCGCGAGGTCAAACGTGTCGTCACATTAGTCGTTGGCTTTCTCTTTGCTTCATTGTGCAGCTGGTTTTTTAACGTGAGATCTGCTCCTCTCAGGTTGATAGGGGAAGGGGTGACGCTGCGAGTGCGCCGTGGATGAAGCGGCTGCCGGTGCCAGGTTTGATTTGTTTGCTATTTGCTGATCTCTTCCTGGTCGATGTTGTGATTATTTGTGCCTTTCTTTAGAGAAGAAATTGATTTTTTTTTTGCGAGTTCAATTTAGGGATGGTGAGGACGACACCGCTACAGGATTGAAAGGCGCTGGAGATGATTTTTGACAACCTGCAGAAGTGCGTGTTTCACATATTTTACGTTTACGCGAAATGAGATTTGGTTTAAGAATTAATGAGCTCGAATTCTTCTTCTGTTGTTTGATTCTGCAGGAAGGATACATACGAGGTGTTTGCGGGGCCAGTGGATCCGAAGGATGTGACGGCGTTTGTTCGTTTGTCATGCTTTTTGGAGTTGCTAATTTATTGGGGGGGGCTTATTGAGTGCTGATGATGCGTGGTTGTTTTGATTGGTGCAGTTGCCTTATTACCATGGTGTGATTGAGCACCCAATGGACTTTGGCACTGTTAGGAGGAAGCTTGCCAGGAATGCATATCGCTCATTCGAGCAATTTGAGGTCAGAATTCGCTTTTGTCGTATGTTTACCCAGTGAAGTAAAATGCGAGTTGCAAATGGAGTGTTGCCATTTAATGGTCGGTTGCTTAAATGGATGTTGTAGTTGGGTAGAGTGGCCCATTTCAGTTTGTATTATATTTGTCTGGGAGTGAATTTCAACTACAAGGTTCTATCCAACCCAAGAAGCAACCTTTCATACGTTTTCCTTTACCATAGAGCATCAACTTTGTAGTGTAGCTCAACAAATGCAGCAACATAGCACGAGTTATCCAATTCATCACATGTTTATAATTACATTTCTAGATTTCAACTTTCCTTGGCAATTTACGCTGCGTGGAAAGTGGATAACTTTCGAGATTAGGCCCTTAATCATGCATTTTTAACTGTTCCATTATGGATGCATCCTAAGGTTTGTGCCCACTATTGTTTGTTTGTGAATTATGCCTCATGCAAATGGTTAAAATAGTGACTATACTTTTCTCCCTTAGGAAAAAGGATTACAGTTTTTTTTGATAATTTGTAGTTAACATTCGTTGGTTTGGTTGTAAGCTTTTTTTATGTCTGTTCCAATTGCTGCATCCAAGTTGATGTGCCTGTTATTCCAGATCACTAATGGACATGTCATTCTATATCTACAAACCGCTTCAGACCTACTCTATATAGTAAACTATACTGGTAACATTTTACTTACTGACAATCAGAATCAGACACTTAGTTACACTGTTATCGTATAGCTTAGATACAGTCTATCTATTCATCGCATAACTCACGCTCATGTCTACAAATCAAAACAGATCTGTTCCCTATGAAAGAGCTTATCCACCCCTATCTAGATGTTATTATTTTCCTCCACACTAGACTAAATCAGCATGAACTATAGTTTACCTACAAATATGTTTCAAATGCTTCGCATAAATACTATATAGCGCTCATTCGATTGTTATCAGTTGTGTAACACATATATATTCGCATCTATAGCTATTAGTATCTAACACTACGAAAACAATACTCTATAAATGTCTAATATGTCATCTACATTATGCAGGTCACCACAGGTCACATCTACAAAAGGTATGTCCTGCACTACGGCAATATTTCACCCAGAGATAGCCCTTCGCGCTAAACACCAGGTATATTTCATTTCAGAACAATCTGACACATGCCATCCAACAGATCGTGTGCAAATCAGTGGTACACCACACCAACAGTTCGCTCCCTACAGAAAAATAGTGCACCACGGTCTACGTTTTCTAAGCAGAAGCACCTTCCATTGATATTTTGATTTTTTTTTCCTACAAAAAATAGCCTATCTTAAATAAGACAACATTTGTTATCTTTTTAAACTCATATGAAGCATATCCTGCATCTGTAATATATTCTGCGCCACTCTTTTCTAAAAATTGTAGTCTACTTCAAACTACAACTGGTCATATTGCCTTTTGCAAGTCATATGCAGTACATTCGCATCTATAATACATCCTGTGACAGACTACGCACTCAAAAAAACTATATGCTTGCCAACAAAATCTATAATAGCAACACATCAATATCTGCTCTTTTGCGCATCTACCATTTCATCCACTCAATTCATAGCTTTCTATGTAAGTCGTCTGCATTGGCTTTAGCCAAAGCATATGTGCTATATAAACACCATGTTTTGTACTTCAAATGTCAGGTCAAAAACGGTGGGTGATGGTATATTGCTACAAATAAAAACATTGCTATGATCATTGTGAACATTGCTGAATTGAAGATGCAAATTATCGCTATATATGGTAATTCTGATTTTGAGGAAACCCATGTTAATTCGTTAGTCCGAAAGTAAATGACGTGTCTTCATGTTTCTTTTACATCTGGTGTAAGTCATAACTTCCACACTAATGATCTCTCTTTCGTTTCTAGCAGATGCTTATTCGTAAAAAGATTCTAAGCTACCAGCAGAAAGCATCTTGATTCCAAAGGAAATGCATGATTACAGAGTCCCTTAACTCCGAGCTTTTTTATCTACTTTAAATACTTATTGATGTACCCTCTACATATACATATATATGTACATTGTACATATATGTACATAATACATACATACATACATACATATATATATATATATATATATATATATATATATATATATATATGTGTGTGTGTGTGTGTGTGTGTGTGTGTGTGTATGTGTATGTATGTATATATATATATGTGTATGTATACACATACATATATACACATTATAACAACCAAAATTTCAATTTGGAGAAAATTTAAAATTTATTTATTTTTGTGGAAATTAAGAAATTTTAAAACTTTTCCTAATTAGTTAAAGATAAAATAAATTTAACTACAAAATCTATTATCAAGTTTAAGTTGGAAATAATTTTATTAAGTCTAAAATGTCTCTAAAATTTATGTGAATTTTTCTAGAATTTTTGGATGTTAATTGTTATATTCTAAAGCCTATTTTAAATTTGAGGATTAAATTAAATAGAAAAACAAAAACTTCTAAAACAATATTTGGGCAAAAGCCTCGGCCCAACTCCTCTCTCGTGCAGCCACACAACTAACTCATCAGCAAATGCGATTAGCATCGGACGGACAAACATGTGACCACGCCACGCGCCTCTCCAAGCCTCACGATCGCATCCAGCGGCTTGTGACCTTTCTTCTTCCCTTCCATCTTCCTCGCGCGTCGCCTTCCGCCTCCATAGCCGCCCTTCCTCAAGCCTTAACGCCGCACTTTACTACCCCTTTTCTCGCGCGTTAAATGCGCAATCAAACCAGCGCCTCTCGCCGCGCTCACTCCGCCGTTTTCCCCTCTTTAACCCTCTTTAATCTCCACCGCTCCGCCGCCATTGAAGCCACGCCACGATCTCATCTTATCGGCGCCCGAGCCCTATAAAGGAGCACGGTGCGCTCTTGCTCCCTCAATCCAACGCGACCACTCACTCCTCTCTCGTTCTCACCTTGAGAATTTGGAGATTTTTCACCGTGGCCAAGTTTTGAATTTTCTTGATTCCGGCGCGCTCGTTGGCACAGCGTCCTCGTGGCGTCATCTTCATCATCGTTGACTCGCCGCGAACTGCTTTGCTCATCTCCGTTTTGTCGGAGCGCCTCGAGAACATCTTCGTCACCATAAGCCGCCGCCGTCGCCGCTAAAACCTCAACGCCGTCGAGTCTCCGGTCACGTCGCCGCTAATTTAGTAAGCATCGTGTCGGCGTCTCCCCTCTCTCGAACGCCCCATTCACACCCCTCGCCGTAGTGCGTGGCGTCGGCGGGTGTTCTTGAGCTCATGCCTCCATCGAACCGGCGTGGCCATGCCACGCATAGCGCCAACAGCGGCGCCACCTCACCGAGATCCGGCGTGGATGCTGCGTGGCGCCACGTCACCCTCGGCGCCATATCACCACAACCGAACCCTAAAGCCACATGGACTTAGTTCATATAGGCCGTGTCTATGACACTTAGGCCCCACATGTCGAGAAAAATTATTTTAATTCATTTAATTCCTGGAAAATCATCGCTGGCGTCAGCATGCGCAATAATTAGAATTTCCTTTAGGAGAATAATTCGAGAAAATTGTTTAATAACAGATTTAGTTTAAAATTTGTAAAATTCATAACTTTTGCATTATAACTCCAAATTAGATGATTCAAGTTGCTAAAATTTTAGAAAATTATTGTCTAACTAAATAAAATATAATAAATCAATTTAGAGTCCATTTTAGTTCTGTTTTAGAATTTTGAATTCTTTTAAATATCAAATTTAAGATTAAAATTTGTAAAATTCATAATAATTGAATCCTAACTCCAAATTTAGTGAAACAAATTTCTAAAATTTTATAATTTGATTATCTAGCTCAATAAAATAAAATTATTATATTTAGACTTGGTTTATTTTGTATTTCTGAGTTTTATTTGAATTTTATTTGATTTGCCTTATTTTCACGTTTAGACTTTGGCGATTAGAAATTTGATACTTCTCAAGACTTAGATTTTCGGTACTGCGAAGGCAAGTTATACTTTGACCATTTGCCCTATTATTTTAAAGTTAATTAAATTCAGTTTTAAATTATTAATTGCATGCATAATTTTATTCAAATATTTCAAATTCTGTTTAAATAATTAGTTATTCCTATTATCCTTGTATGCCAAATTTTGGATGTTGCCTTGACATTCCTTTGTCACCTTAGATAAATTATTATGTTTAATAATCAAATGCTTCATAAATACTTAGACCATGATTTATGTTTTGGGAGAATTTTAGCCAACTCAATAAAATTTCTTTGAAAATTAAAACTATGGTATTGTTTTACCATAGAGAATTGTAAAGATGGTTTTATAGAAATAAAATCAAAAGGGTTTGGACTTGGGCGAAAAGGATGAATGGTGGGTGCGAGTTTATGCAGGCTTAGTCTGGTTAAGATTAAGACCGAGGTTTAAATTGAATAGCCTTAAGTCAATTGAGGACCGGTCTTTGGCGCATTTTGTTATGCCTTATCGTACAACCACATGTCTGTATGGGCGGGACACAGCTAAATAATTTGTAATACCTCTTAGTTATTTGTGCTATGTTGTATGTATGGGTGTCGGGTAAACAGATTTTCCCATCTGGCGCAAGAGGGGTTTTAGGAGGGCAGTCGGTCAATGGAAGCGAAACCTTAGCGGGCACAAGTACTTTGAGGTAGAACATTATATGACCTTGTGATGTTTGCTCTGTCACACGCCTTAGGAAGCGTGGATTGGCGACACAAAAGTATAATATCTCGTGTGGGTAAGTTGTACAAACTCTGCGAGTGTAAAACTATTGAATAGCGCGTCACGGTCATGGACATGCTAGCAAAGCCACTCGAGTTAGTTTTGTTTTGGTTTTAAAATGATTTCAGCAGATAATTTCGGGATGGATAGTCTGTGGGAAAATTAGGCGGGTAGCCATTGTGATTGGAGGATATCCATCATCTTTTATGGAGGTTATCCACAATAAACTATTGTTATTTAAAATGGTGATTTAGATTATTGTATAAAATGGCTTTGTAATCTAATATGATTATTTAAATTAAAGCTATTGCTTTCATAAAATAACCTTGCCAATATCCTTTGTCTACCTTATGCATGCATATCAATTCCATCTTGGGTGTAACTTGCGAGCACGGTAGTAGTGCTCACTCTTCTTTGAATAATCTTTATTAGGAGAAGATATCTATCAAGGCGGTGAGGATCTTGGCGCCTAAATTGCGCCCAGACGATTACTGTGGCGAATCGTTGGATCTACTACTATTATTACCTTCATTGTGTTTTACTTTATTTGGCCTCGGGCCCTTTGTAATGAACTCTGAATAAATATTAATAAAATCGTGATATGTTTTGATTATCACTTTTGTTTGATTGTGTACATTAGCTATCTGGACTAATGTATGAACCACGAAGAATTCGGGATCCTTCGCTCCGAGTTAGACAAAAGTGATATCGAGCCATATCGTGTAGAGCGCGTGGCCTTAGAATTTTCTTAAGGATTTATTTTTCAAAAACTAAACATATTTTGAGTCTATTCAAGAGTCTTCTCAACACTTCTTTTTAAAATGGTTATCAACTCATCTTATTCTTTAAATTGTAGATGGTGAACAACCAACCCGGATTTCCCATGGAATTTTCATGGGACAACTGGGCGCACTTCTATGGAAGATGATGCAACACTTAGGTTACAACCAGAGACCAACTTATCAAGGGTACATGTATAAAGTGGGGAACCAAGGCGTTGGAGACTTGAAGTAATCCTCTCGCCAACCTTCAACCAAACACAAACCACCACATCTTGGCCTTGGTGAGGCGTGATAATTTCGTTGATGGACTTGAGGATGCAGCCGGAGAGGCAACCGTCGCCTCGCCATATTTACAACAATTATTTTGAGGACTCGAGGTTTCACTACCACCCATGCACATTCAGGCTAAATTTGGATAGCACCTTTAGATCTCTTGAGTATGAGGACTCTCTGAGCTTACTCACCAAGTGGACTGTCTAAGGCAATGGATTATGCCTCTGGGAACACTCTGGATGAGCTAGCGTAATACTCGAGCGACTGCTGAATCTGAAAGAAAGGTGGCAGGCGGAAGAAGAGTGGCTATATACAAAGGCGAGAGAGGTAGTACTTGCGAGCAGTTATACCCTCTTACACCTTAGGCTGTATCTCATATGATCGTTAGATCACGAATTATGAGCTATCAATGTCTCTTGTGATAGCCATAATCAAACAATAAAATAAAATAATAAAAGGACTATTTTGGCAAAATTTGGTTCTTTTGTCTTGTGCTATTAGTTCTTGGGCTGTTAAAAATATTATTCCTTAGAACTTTATTTATATACTCTATTACGAGTCTTTAGAAGATTCCAGATGGTTACCACCTGGCGGCGATGGTAGCACTCAAGGCCAAGAAATCAAGCATGATTACCGGAAAACCTGTCCGACAACCACCTCCTCCACGGCGAAGGGCACGATTGGCGCGGATGATGTGTCAATTTATCGATAGACACTGTTAGCTCGATCCATTAACATCAACCAAGCGGCACCGGCTCAAGCACCACCACCACCTCCACTGCACAAAGATTGACCATGGCGAAATTTATGCGTATCGTCCACCGACCTTCTCGGCCGCCTGAGCCAATGGATGCCGATGGTGGATCCGTGCTATCGGGAAGAAGCTGGATATCACTCAATGTCTTGATCGTGAGAGAGTCTGTTTGCCTCTCATCGACTCACGGTCCGCATCGAATGGTGGGATAACTATAACATCTCCCATCTTGATCATGAGACTATCTCTTGGGAGGAGTTTGTGCGGGCTTTTCGCCATGCACATATTCCTGAGGATAATGACCCTAAAGAAGAAAGAGTTCCGCAGCGCTCAAACAAGGCAACCGCCGGTGGTGGGGAATACTGCACAAATTCAACGACTTGCTCGCTATGCCCAGCGAGATGTGGCTAGTGATGAAGAAAGGCGAGAAAGGTTCATGGATGGTTTAAGCGATGAGATCTCGATCGGTGGTCTCCAATGACTACTGACTTCCGGCGGTTAGTGAATAAAGCTTTTCGCGAGAGGCCAAACATCTGCGGATGGAGAACATAGCGAAGGATGGCGCTCGAAGTACAATCTTTGGAGGACAACCCAAGCCTCGCGTTACCTGACCTCGGCCACCACGGCGTGGAGGATTTGATCTTCCACCCTCGAGCTCGGTACCAGCGCGCGCCCCAATACTTTAGGCTTCGTAGCAACTCAAGCGGAGGTCGGTCTCGGCGAAGAATCGATTTCATCGGCAAGCTGGAGTGACTTGTTTCCCTTTACAGCGAGGCGGGGCATTATGCTATGAGATGCCCTAAGAAGGCGCAAGGTGCACCACACTAGCCGGCACCGGGAGTTCCGACCACGGTGGCAATCAAAAGCGGCGATCCGATATCTGAAGGGCGTGTGAACCACGTTACATGAGAGGAAGCTCAAGCGACACGGATGTAGTCCTTGATGCGTTTCCAATCAATTGATACCGGCATTAGTTCTATTTGATTAGAACATCGCACTCTTTTGTTTCCAATAAATTTGTGGGAAAACATGGGTTACCTATCTCTCCTTTAGATAATCCTATGATAATTCACTCCCGGGCTCGAAATGAGAACTAGTTATCTTTGCCCAAACCTTACCCTTGAAATATCAGGAGTAACCTTCCTAGCAGATTTGATAGTTTTGCATTCTCAAGGTTTGGATGTGATTCTTGGAATGGATTGGCTAGCCAAGAATCAGGACAAATAAATTGTGCCAATAGGTCTATTGCTCTTACCAATAAGCAAGGAATCTCGGTGGAATTCAAGCCCAAGACTAATCTGGGAGGAAGATCGGTTCTAACGACTTGAAAGAGTTAAAGCTTGGAGATATACCGATGGTACAAGAATTTCGGATGTTTTCACGATGAACTACGGCATGCCACCCGATTGGGACGTAGTATTATAATTGACTTAGTCGAGGACCGCCCCAATCTCAAGCGACCCTATAGAATCTTAGGCCAATGAATTGGCGAGATGAAAAAGCAGATAATGGAACTAAAAGCAGAAAGGTTATATCGGCCAAGCTCATCACCTTGGGGAGCGCGGTATTATTGTCAAGAAGAAAGACAATAGTATGAGAATGTGTGTGGATTCTGAGATCACTTAATGAAGTGACAATCAAGAATAAGTACCCGCTACCTAGGATAGATGATCTGTTTGATCAATTAAAGGGAGCAAGTGTATTTTCAAAGATTGACTTGAGATCTGGCTATCACCAACTGAAGATCAGACCAGAAGATATCCAAGCGCATTCACAACGGATATGGGTGTATGAATTCACGAGTGATGTCGTTCGGTTTGACAAAGCGCCCGCTTACTTCATGAATATGATGAACAAAGTGTTCATGGAATTCTTGGATAAGTTTGTGGTTGTGTTTATCGATGATATTCTCATTTATTCAAAGAATGAAGATGAACACGAGGATCATCTCAGAATAATTTTGGGAAAACTTCGAGAGAGAATCGACTTTATGCCAAATTTAGCAAGTCACGAATTTTGGCTAAGTCAAATGGCATTCCTTGGACATATTGTGTCGGCGGAGGAGTCATGATAGATCGACCAAAGTTGAAGCCGTAATGGGTTGGAAACAACCCAAGTCATCCTGAGGTGAAAGTTTCCTTGGATTAGCGGGGTATTACATGATTTATTGAAGGGTTCTCCAAGATAGCAAGACCCATGACTCAACCGAAAAAGGAGAAAAAGTTTGAATGGACGAGGCACGTGAAAAGAGTTTCCAAGAACGAAAAAGAGATTAGTTTACGCACGGTGTTAATCTTTTGATATTCATAAGGACTTTGAAATCTTCTGCGATGCATCCGTCAAGGACTTGGATGTGTACTTATGCAAGAAGGCAAAGTAGTGGCTTATGCATCTCGTCGATTAAGACCACCACGAAGAAATTATCCGACTCATGATCTTGAGTTAGCGACAATTGTGCATGCTCTGAAAATCTGGCGGCATTATCTCATTGGTAACATTGTGAGATTTTCACGGATCATAAAGTCTGAAATACATTTTACTCGATCGAACTCAACCTCGGACAACGAAGATGGCTAGAGTGATAAAAGATTACGACCTTGGAATTCATTATCATCGGGTAAAGCAAATGTAGTTCGAGATGCCACGAGTAGAAAAGCGTATTGCAATACCATTTTGGTTCGGAAGAATCGGCGAATGTATGAAGAAGCTGAAGCATCTAAATCTAGAGATTGTCAATCAAGGATGTGTCAATGCTTTGGAAGTTCAACCCACTCTTGAGTCGATTAGAGAAAAGCAGGTTAGAAGGCGAAGACATCAAAGAAATCAAAAGAATATGAGAAGAGGCAAAGCCCGAGTTCTCTGAAGATGAGCAAGGAGCGATTGTGGTTGGAAATCGCATCGTGTGCCTAATCGGCGAGAATTAAAGCAGTCAATTCTGAAAGAAGCACATGAATCACCCTACTCCATTCATCCGGAAGTACCAAAATGTACGGGATCTGAAAGAAAGTATTGGTGGAGTCGGCATGAAGCGAAAATCGCTGAATTTGTTGCCGTTGTGATGTATGTCAGCGAGTTAAGGCGAGAACATCAAAGACCCATTGGTTTGTTACAACCATTACCAATTCTGAATGGAAGTGGGAAGAAATTGGTATGGATTTCATTCTGGGACTTCCTAGGACCCAAGCAGGATGTGATTCCATTTGGGTGATAATTGTGATTGACTAAAGTGGCCCATTTCATTCGATCAAGACCACTTATCGAGTAGCAAACTAGCTGAATTATATGTGGCCAAGATTGTTTGTTTACATGGTGTACCTAAGAAGATTGTCTCGATAGAGGTTCTCGGTTCACTTCCGATTTTGGAAGAGTCTTCACGAAGCTTTAGGAACCAGACTCAACTTGATCTGACTTATCACCCTCGGACGGATGGTCGAGACGAGCAGCGTCAACCAAGTTCTTGAAGATATGCTTGAGCACATGCCTTAGACTATGGAAAAAGTTGGGACAAGAATCGCCCTTTGCGGAATTCTCGTACAACAATAGCTACCAAGCTAGTCTCTGAGATGTCTCCATTTGAGGCTTTATATGGCGAGAAAATGTAGAACTCCACTCCTTTGGGATGAAGTAGGAGAGCACCAATTCTTGGACGAAATTAATCAAAGAAGCCGAGAACAAGGTTAAAACAATAAGAAGCGTTTGAAAGTAGCTCAAACCAAGCCAGAAAAAGTTATCTTGACAACCGTCGAAGAAGAATTGACCTTTGAAATAGGAGATTTTGTTTATCTCGAGTTACTCCACTCGGAGGAGTAAGAAGGTTCGGACTAAAGGAAAACTTGCACCCAGTTGTGGGCCCTTACAAAATTTTGGCAAAGAGAGGTGAAGTAAACTTATCGGTTAGAGCGCCAACCTCCTTGTCTGCGATACCTAGCGTCTTTCATGTGTCACAACTAAAGAAGTGCCTTGAGTGCGGAAGATCAAACTCTTACGGAAAGTATTGATCTACAAGAAGACCTTACTTATGTAGAACAACCAATCAAGATTCTAGGCGTCATGAGGCGTGTTACGAGAGCAAGATCATCCGATCATATAAAGTCGATGGAGCCACCACCCGAAAGTGAAGCCACACAGGAGCGAGAGGAAGATCTTAAGGCGAGTATCCCCATCTCTGGTGGTCAAATCTGAATCTCGGGGTCGAGATTCCTTTAAGGGGAAGGTTTGTAACAGCCCAAAATTTCAATTTCAGAAAATTTAAAATTTATTTATTTTTGTGGAAATTCTGAAATTTTTAAAACTTTTCCTAATTAGTTAAAGATAAAATAAATTTAACTACAAAATCTATTATCAAGTTTAAGTTGGAAATAATTTTATTAAGTCTAAAATGTCTCTAAAATTTATGTGAATTTTTCTAGAATTTTTGGATGTTAATTGTTATATTCTAAAGCCTATTTTAAATTTGAGGATTAAATTAAATAGAAAAACAAAAACTTCTAAAAGCATATTTGGGCAGCCTCGGCCCAACTCCTCTCTCATGCGTGCCCACACAACTAACTCATCAGCGTGTGCGATTAGCGCCGGACTGACAAACATGTGACCACGCCACGCGCCTCTCCAAGCCTCACGATCGCATCCAGCGGCTTGTGACCTTTCTTCTTCCCTTCCATCTTCCTCGCGTCGTCCTTCCTGCCCATAGCGCCCTTCACTCAAGCCTTAACGCCGCACTTTACTACCCCTTTTCTCGCGTTAAATGCGCAATCAAACCAGCGCCTCTCGCCGCGCTCACTCCGCCGTTTTCCCCTCTTTAACCCTCTTTAATCTCCACTCGCTCACCGCCGCCATTGAAGCCCGCATACGATCTCTGTCTTATCGTTGCCCGAGCCCTATAAAAGGAGCACGGGTGCGCTCTTGCTCCCTCAATCCATAGCGACCACTCGCTCCTCTCTCTCGTTCTCACCTTGAGAATTTGGAGATTTTTCACCGCGGCCAAGTTTTGAATTTTCTTGATTCCGGCGCTTTCGTTGGCACCGCGTCCTCGTGGCGTCATCTTCATCATCGTTGACTCATCGCGAACTGCTTTGCTCATCTCCGTTTTGTCGGAGCGCCTCGAGAACATCTTCGTCACCATAAGCGCCGCCGTCGCCGCTAAAACCTCAACGCCGTCGAGTCTCCGGTCACGTCTTGCCGCTAATTTAGTAAGCATCGTGTCGGCGTCTCCCCTCTCGAGCAGCGCCCATTCACACCCCTCGCCGTAGTGCGTGGCGTCGGCGAGGTGTTCTTGAAACTCGCCTCCATCGAACCGGCGTGGCCATGCCGCATAGCGCCAACGCGGCGCCACCTCGGCCGAGATCCGGCGTGGATGCTGCGTGGCGCCACGTCACCCTCACGGCGCCATATCACCACAACCCCGAACCCTAAAGCCACATGGACTTAGTTCATATAGGCCGTGTCTATGACACTTAGGCCCCACATGTCGAAAAAATTATTTTAATTCATTTAATTCCTGGAAAATCATCGCTGGCGTCGGCATGCGCAATAATTAGAATTTCCTTTAGGAGAATAATTCGAGAAAATTGTTTAATAACAGATTTAGTTTAAAATTTGTAAAATTCATAACTTTTGCATTATAACTCCAAATTAGATGATTCAAGTTGCTAAAATTTTAGAAAATTATTGTCTAACTAAATAAAATATAATAAATCAATTTAGAGTCCATTTTAGTTCTGTTTTAGAATTTTGAATTCTTTTAAATATCAAATTTAAGATTAAAATTTGTAAAATTCATAATAATTGAATCCTAACTCCAAATTTAGTGAAACAAATTTCTAAAATTTTATAATTTGATTATCTAGCTCAATAAAATAAAATTATTATATTTAGACTTGGTTTATTTTGTATTTCTGAGTTTTATTTGAATTTTATTTGATTTGCCTTATTTTCACGTTTAGACTTTGGCGATTAGGAATTTGATACTTCTCAAGACTTAGATTTTCGGTACTGCAACGAAGGCAAGTTATACTTTGACCATTTGCCCTATTATTTTAAAGTTAATTAAATTCAGTTTTTAAATTATTAATTGCATGCATAATTTTATTCAAATATTTCAAATTCTGTTTAAATAATTAGTTATTCCTATTATCCTTGTATGCCAAATTTTGGATGTTGCCTTGACATTCCTTTGTCACCTTAGATAAATTATTATGTTTAATAATCAAATGCTTCATAAATACTTAGACCATGATTTATGTTTTGGGAGAATTTTAGCCAACTCAATAAAATTTCTTTGAAAATTAAAACTATGGTATTGTTTTACCATAGAAATTGTAAAGATGGTTTTATAGAAATAAAATCAAAAGGGTTTGGACTTGGGCGAAAAGGATGAATGGTGGGTGCGAGGTTTATGCAGGGCTTAGTCTGGTTAAGATTAAGACCGAGGTTTAAATTGAATAGCCTTAAGTCAATTGAGGACCGGTCTTTGGCGCATTTTGTTATGCCTTATCGTACAACCACATGTCTGTATGGGCGGGACACAGCTAAATAATTTGTAATACCTCTTAGTTATTTGTGCTATGTTGTATGTATGGGTGTCGGGTGAACAGTTTTCCCATCTGGCGCAAGAGGGTTTTAGGAGGACAGTCGGTCAATGGAAGCGAAACCTTAGCGGGCACAAGTACTTTGAGGTAGAACATTATATGACCTTGTGATGTTTGCTCTGTCACGCCTTAGGAAGCGTGGATTGGCCGACACAAAGTATAATATCTCGTGTGGGTAAAGTTGTACAAACTCTGCAGTGTAAAACTATTGAATAGCGCGTCACGGTCATGGACATGCTAGCAAAGCCACTCGAGTTAGTTTTGTTTTGGTTTTAAAATGATTTCAGCAGATAATTTCGGGATGGATAGTCTGTGGGAAAATTAGGCGGGTAGCCATTGTGATTGGAGGATATCCATCATCTTTTATGGAGGTTATCCACAATAAACTATTGTTATTTAAAATGGTGATTTAGATTATTGTATAAAATGGCTTTGTAATCTAATATGATTATTTAAATTAAAAGCTAGCGCTTTACATAAAATAACCTTGCCAATATCCTTTGTCTACCTTATGCATGCATATCAATTCCATATTGGGTGTAACTTGCGAGCACGGTAGTAGTGCTCACTCTTCTTGAATAATCTTTATTAGGAGAAGATATCTATCAAGGCGGTGAGGATCTTGGCGCCTAAGTGCGCCCAGACGATTACTGTGGCGAATCGTTGGGTCTACTACTATTATTACCTTCATTGTGTTTTACTTTATTTGGCCTCGGGCCCTTTGTAATGAACTCTGAATAAATATTAATAAAATCGTGATATGTTTTGATTATCACTTTTGTTTATTTGTGTACATTAGCTATCTGGACTAATGTATGAACACGAAGTTCGGGATCCTTCGCTCCGAGTTAAACACATATACTTATACATACATACGTGCGTCACATACATACATACATACATACATATATATATATATATATATATATATATATATATATATATATATATATATATATATATATATATATATATGTATGTATGTATGTATGTATGTATGTATACACACACATACATATACATTACATGTATACACACACATATACATATATATGTGTGTGTGTGTGTATATATGTATATATATGTATGTATATACTATATATGTATGTATGTATATACATGTATGTATGTATGTATGTATATGTATATATATGTATGTATATATATGTATATACATGTATGTATGTGTGTGTGCGTGTGTATATACGTATATATATGTATATACGTATATAGGTATATATATATATACGAATATATACATATACATACATACATATATATACGTGTGTGTGTGTATATATATATACACACACACATATATATATATATATATATATATATATATATATATATATATATATATATATATATATATATATATATATATATATATGTGTGTGTGTGTGTAAGTCAATAGGCTATTTTGCTAACTACAAATGATTATGCTGCAATGCGTACCTATTACAATTGATGTCCGTATGAACAATGAGAACTTGCTCAAGAGTCCTACATTGGACTTTGGCAGTGATGTGTTGTCAGCGAGGTATGCCACTTGCTGTAGTTTACATAGCTCACCTCTGTAGTTGGTGAATTGCCATGTTCTTTTCAATAATAGATTTGCTTTGTGTACTTCATGGTTTCCAGGAACACCATGAGCTTCTTGAAGAGTTCAAGACCGCAGTTAGCCAACACTACAGTGAGAAAGTAATTGCCCCAGATTTACTTTAGTAGTTCCCAGCAATTGCTGCTGCCTCGTCAATTCCTAATGCCAGATGTTGACCTGCACTATTACTGTAATGAGCACAGAACTAAAGACAATCCCACATGCAGCTACAGGTGCTTGGAACCCATCTCCATAGGTTCGACAACAAAATTCCAGGTCAATCCAATTTTAATTACAGTTTCTATTACCAGGTTATATTATATTGAGCACAAAACATAAAAGATATGAGAGTATAATCATTCCTGCTTTGTTTTGCCTATATTTATGCTTCTAATTGATCTGCTGATGCTTGCTATCTAAGAATAATTTAGCTTTCTAATTTCCCTTCTTTACTGCAAAATGGGTTGCATCATATATTTCTATACATTTTCTCATGTCTGAAAGATCCCTTCCAAAGTGTTGTACTGAATCAAGTACTTTCGTTTTTCCTTTTGCTTATTACAACTACATATTTTGAGCCGATTACTCAATTCATAGCTTTCTATGTAAGTCGTCTGCATTGGCTTTAGCCAAAGCATATGTGCTATATATACACCATGTTCTGTACTTCAAATGTCAGGTCAAAAACGGTGGGTGATGGTATATTGCTACAAATAAAAACATTGCTATGATCATTGTGAGCATTGCTGAACTGAAGATGCAAATTCTTGCTATATACAACATGGTAATTCTGATTTTGAGGAAATCCATGTTAATTCGTTAGTCTGAAAGTAAATGACGTGTCTTGCATGTTTCTTTTACATATAATATAAGTCATAACTTCCACACTGATGATCTCTCTTTCGTTTCTAGCAGATGCTTATTCGTAAAAAGATTCTGAGCTACCAACCGAGACAACATGTTGATTCCAAAGGAAATGCATGATTCTAGAGTCCCTTAGCTCCGAGCTTTTTTATCTACTTTACATAAAGATTGATGTACCCTCTGCTATATTTCTACATTTTCCTGCTCTACAATGTTTTAATCCCTCATGAGGTGGATGTATGATCTCTGAAATTAATATATCGGATGGACAAAGGCAGATCAAGTTTTGCTACTCTTTTAGCACACAAATGTATATCATAGTATTCTCAATCAAAGTTTTTACCATATTTTTGTGTACACACACACACACACACATATATTGTTGGAGAAATATTTCATCAACCCTAGATCTGGGGCTTGCTTTGCAACAGACGCGCGTACAGATCCAAGAAATGCTGCTATACTCCTGAAAGACTGTAATACCCCCCGCTTGTATTTTTAGAGTAGCCAACCCCCAAGGGGTACTTTGGTCATTTGTACAGGCTGAGGAGCCTATAAATACCCCATGTATCCCTCTCATTTGGGGGGAGGTCTCTTGAGCAATACATGAAAGGAAGGCACTAGGTGAGCCCTCGGGAGGAACCCTCGAACCCCAAGCAGCCACCAAGCAGGGAGTAGGCGGTCCTCTCGGACCCCCGAACCTGTATAAATCCTCGTGTTTACACTCGCTCTCGTGGACGAAGGCCCGTAGCACGGCCGACGTCCAACCTTTTACTTGTGTTCGGTTTTTACACCTACAACATTGGCACCGACCGTGGGGATCGTAGCTAATCAACAGAAGGCTATGGCTCCTACCAAGAAATACTCCAAGTCCGCACGGCCTCCTCCCGCCCCAGAGCATAAGGAGCCTGCGGATGATCGCCCGTTCTCCGAAAAAACCCAAGGCGCGGGTTATCTTCGGAGATCGGGGCTGTTCACCCCGGGACAGACAATGTCTTGCGCATCCCTGGGATGTCAAGCATTCCCACATCCATCGCACCGACTGGCGAAGTGTCTGGCCAAAGGCAAGAGGCCCGAAGTGTCATCGACGCTCTAGGGCCGTCCGCGGCTCCTGGGGAGCTCAGCGCCATTAATTGCCAAGCAATGGTGGAGGCAACCGCAAGGCAAGTGGTGGACTACATGATGGCCGCGTATCGTACTCCCAATGGCCTTCAACACGTCTCTTCGCTCCCAGCACCACCTTCAATTCAAGTGGCCTCTGATCCGTCCACGCGGGGAGCTTTCCTCGGAGGGGTGCAAGGGGGACTTCCTTTCAACCTGCCTCCACTTGCTCACGTGGCAGTGATGAACGGGGCTCCTTACTGGCCGATGCACCCGCCTAACTCTGGATGGGGAGGAGCTCAGCCCGTTCCATTACAGTTCATCCCGTCGCCTCAACCTCCGAGGCCTGAGTTCGTGCCCTCTACAATGGGCGCTCCACCCCCTCTTCAAGCTCCTCACTTTGGGCAAATCGCTTGCAGGAGATGGTGAACCCGACTCCCTCCAAGCAATGCACATCTCCACCCCAAGGTGTTACTTGGCTAGGAGCAACTAGGGAGCCCGTGGGGCCAAAAGTTGCTCCCCCGGTGCCCCCTTCAGCACCTTCAGGCAGGCGAACCATTCCACCTATCATAGCCCAAGGGCACTCGCCAAGCCGCAGGGATTCACATCAAGGAGGTTGTAGCCAAGGTGGACAGAAGGGCATGCACTCCGCGGGCACTAGACGTGTCCCCATGCCACCAATCGGATCCGCTGGGGAGCATGGTTGCCACCGCCGTGAGGACATGGATGTTGAATCGCTAATCTCCCGACCAGGTCGAGCTGTAAGACGACGCGGGCGCTCCAACTCGCCAATGCACTTGCACCATCACATGCCGTGCGGTATCTAGCTCTTCTAGCTCAGAGAGCCCCGCCATCGCCGTCGTGCCGCACTCCGATCACCATCACCACAGCGCCACGAAGGGCAGGCGTCCGAGATCTGGAATCCTCTCACAAGAGACATCTGCAAAACTCCTTTCCGACCGAAGTTCCGCCAGCCTAACCTCGGGCCTTACAATGGAGACTCTGACCCCATACAATTCCTGGAAGTATACTCCACGGCGATTCGGGCCGGGGGAGGTGGAGAAGTAGAGATGTGCAACTGCCTCCCGCTGTTCCTCTGCGGAATGGCACGTTCCTGGTTCTTCAACCAAAAGAAAGGCTCCATCTATTCTTGGGACCAGCTGAGGGAAGAGTTCAGCGCAAATTTCCGAGGAAGTTATAAGCGCTCCATGCTCCCCAACCAGCTCTTTACTGTCAAGCAACAAAAGGGTGAATCCACAAGAGAATTTCTTAAACGTTTTTCTAAAGTGAGAAGCCAAGTAGCAGATGCCCCAGACTCAACAGTCATCAATGCTTGCAAGGAAGGGCTACTCCCGGGAGAACTCAATCACGCACTCGGGAGAGATCCCCCGAGGACGACCCATGAGCTCTTCGAGGTCGTGGAAAAATACGCCCGGGGAGAGGAAGATGACTCGCCAAGAAGGACTTCGCCTCACAGATTTAAAGCATCTCCCGAGGAGGAGGTCAAAAGGCTCCTCCGGGAAGAGGGGCAAGGACTGGAGGGATCAACCCAGTGGCGGACGCGACTCCAAAGTCCTCGTCATGACCGACGCACCTCCGCAAGAGCGTGGGGGCAACTCCACTAGAGGACCCAAGAAGGAATCAGGGCTTAAAGCCCACTGGAAGGGGCGCCCCGGTGAAGGCCGCAGTGAAAAAAGAGGCAACCCAAATCAAGGAGACGGACGCTGGTGTGCCTACCACCAGATGCGTGGGCATGATACAAATGAGTGCTTGATGTCTGCTTGAAATAGTGAAGCTTCTCAAGCGCTGCCCAGAGTCGCGCCACAGTCGCCACCACATCCCACTGCAGAGCGATGCCTCTTGAGCAATTCCACAACTCGATCTGACAGCCCCTGGTGATCTACCCCCGGCAAAGACCCAGAGATGCCGAAACACGAACTCCTTTCCAAGCACCGCAAAGACAAGTAAACATCATAATAGGGGGCTCGGCCTCTGGGCATGCGTCAAAGCACCAGCGAAAGGAGTACGCCCGGGAGGTCAATGTCGTAGGGGTGGCTCCTCAAAGCGTCCCTCCCAAGTGGGCAAGCATCCCTCTTAGCTTCACAGCTGAGGAAGCAAAAGGCTTATGCTTCCCTCATGATGATGCCCTCTTACTAACCGCCACAATATCCAATTGCGAGGTCTCCCGCATCCTTGTCGACGGAGGAAGCTCTACAGATATACTCTACCTGTGTGCGCTCAAGGAACTGTGGGAGTCACGGGGAGGATATCATCATGGCATCCTGCTGCCATCCGATCGGCCTCTCACTGGTTTCGTACAAGGAAAATCCATTCAACCCCTTGGGAGGATCGAACTCCTCATGACATTGAACACGGAGAATCACCGCCGAAGGCCGTCAGGTTCGATGTCGTTGACATCGAGTCCCCATTCAATGCTATCATGGGAAGGGCAACACTCAACCGCTTCTGTGCGGCGGTCCATCAAAACTACCTGTGCTTGAAGATACCAGGCCCTCGCAGGGTCATCTCCGTGAGGGGTGATCAAGACTTAGCTCGTCGTCTATACCACAAAGCGGCAACTGACTCCGGCGACATCAACTTTCTCGAGACTAAGGAGTCAAACGAAGGAGTGCGCTCGTTTCTTTCACCTGGGAACGCCAAGGACATATCCCCGGCGAGATCTTTGTCTCAAGCCTCGCTCGAGGGGGACTCGCACGGCATACAACTCTTCGGCCAGGACGACCCGCGGTCTCTTAGAGTCGGTGTCGATCTCCCGAGAGAAGTGGAGAAAGAGCTCGTGAAATTCTTAAAATCCAGTGCTGACGTGTTCGCTTGGACACCGTCGGACATGACCGGCGTCCCTCGAGAGGTGATCCGGCATCACCTCATGATGAGACCTGGTGCCCTCGATAAAAGCAAAAGCTTCGGAAACTCTCTTCAGAGCGGTGTCAGGCAATTAAAGATGAAATTGACGAGCTCTCAAGGGCTGGCCTCATTCGGGAGGTTTGGCATCCGGAATGGCTAGCTAATCCTGTTTTGGTAAAAAAAAGTCTAGCGGCAAGTAGCGCATATGCATCGACTTCACCGACCTCAACAAAGTGTGTCCAAAGGATGACTACCCACTCCCGCGCATCGACCAACTCGTCGACTCCACCGCTGGGTGTGAGCTGATGAGTTTTTTGGACGCATACTCAGGGTATCATCAAGTCCACATGGCAAAAGAAGATGAGGAAAAAACAAGCTTCATCACCCCCATAGGCGCTTTCTGCTACCTGCGTATGCCCTTTGGGTTGAAGAATGCTAGAGCCACCTTCCAGCGTCTCGTCTGCCTCATCCTCAAGGACCAGCTAGGTCGCAATGTGGAGGTTTATGTCGATGATGCTATTGTAAAAAGCCTTCAAGCTTCGTCACATATTGAAGATCTCCAAGAGACATTCGTCAACCTTCGTAAGTTCGGTGTCAAGCTAAACCCCGAAAAATACGCCTTCGGGGTGAAGGGAGGAAAGCTCCTAGGGTTCCTTGTCTCACAACGGGGGATCGAAGCAAATCCTGAAAAAATTCGCGTAATCCTTGACATGGAACCACCCCGCTCCACCAAAGACGTCCAACGCCTCATGGGGCACATGGCTGCGCTCGGACGCTTCCTGTCACGTTCGTCGGAAAAGGGCCTCCCCTTCTTCAAGATTCTCCGTAGGCTTGAGGGCTTCCTATGGACCGCTGAAGCCCAGAAGGCCTTCGAAAACCTAAAAGCCTACCTGGCAGCCCCTCCGCTCCTCACAAGTTCAAGACCAGGAGATGTGCTACTCCTATACCTCGCTGCAACCCCTGTCGCGGTGAGCACTATCCTAGTCAAGGAAAAAGAAGGAATTCAACACCCGATATATTATGTCGGTGAAGCCTGGCAGTACAAAGACAAGGTACACGAAATAGAAAAATATGCTATGCTCTGCTCATGGCCTCAAAAAGCCGTCACTACTTTACAGGGCATTCTATCCTTTGTTCAACAAGCTACCCCTTAATGAGGTGATGGGGAACAAAGAGGCCCGCAGGAAGGATAGCAAAATGGGCCCGCAGAGCTAGCACCTTTTTCCCTCAAGCTCGTGGGGAGGACTTCTATCAAATCTCGAGATCCTTGCCGATTTACGTGACTTAATGGGCTGCATCGATCGACCATGAAGCACCGACAAACACCTAAACACCCCTAGCAATCATTGGACGTTATACTTGATGGGTCCAAGCGTCTGGCGAGGAGGGGTGCGGCGTCGTCTTAGTAAGCCTTAAGGAAGGCACTTAAGTCTGTGACCACTTATCCTTCAACCCCACAAACAATGTGGCGAGTATGAAGCATTACTCTTGGGTCTCGCCTTGCTAAGGCCATGGGTGTCAACACCTTCTCATCTTAGGGATTCGGTTGGTTGTCAATCGGATGGATAAAACATATCAATGCCTCGATCAAAAATGGCCAAATACTTGAACAAAGTGAGGAAGATGGAATGCCACTTTGCGGACTTGAAGCTCGTCGGATCCCGTGGAGATAATCAAAGAAAGCACTGGCTCGGCTCGTCTTAGTAGGTTCTCAGGAACCCCTTCCTCTAGAAGTCTTCTTTGAAGTATTAAAAACACCATCAGTGGAAGAAGTGGCTGATCCCGAACTACCCCGAGAGGTCAACGAGACTTCGGTCCTTCCTCCCTCCTGGATGACTCCCATCATCAAGTGCATCTGGGAGAAGAGGAGCTGAGGATCTGATAATGACACAGAGGCTACACTTCAAAGCCAAGGCTTATGTGATCATTGAAGAAAAGCTCTACAAGCGCGGAGCATCCGCCCTTCTCAAGTGTGCCACAAGAGAAGAAGGCATTTCTCTTCTCCTTGATGTGCACGAGGGCCTCTGCGGCTCTCACATTGCACCAAGGGCAACCACAGCCAAAACCCTCCGTCAGGGCTTTTATTGGCCCACGATGGTGCAAGATGCCCTCGATATCCTCAAGACATCCAAGGGGTGCCAAAGGACGGCAGCCAACCACAACGCTCCTGCTAACCCTCTTTGCACCATACCGATCACCTGGCCGTTTGCCCGGTGGGGAATGGACCTGCTCAGGCCATTCCCACCAGGCAAGGGGGGCTACAAGCATATGGTGGTATCAGTGGATTACTTAACCAAGTGGGTGGAGGCAGAACCCTTGGCCTCCATCACATCTCGTTTCGTACAGAAGTTCTTTTGGAAGAATGTTGTGTGTCGCTTCGGGGTTCCCAAAGAACTCATAGTGGACAACGGTACTCAGTTTGATGCCTCCTCCTTCAGGGATTTCTGCGACTCCATCGGAACCACCCTTTGTTTCGCATCGGTGGCTCACCCAAAAACCAATGGGGCTGTGGAAAGAGCTAATGGGCTAATTCTGCAAGGCATACGACGTCGTCTCAAGGCAAGTGCCCTCAAGCGAGGAACATGGGCGGAGGAGCTTCTCAGCGTCCTATGGGGATTGCGCCACGACTCCTAGTCGTGCCATTTGGAAGAACTCCATTCTCGCTCGTGTCTGGGCGTGGCGTGTCCTCCTGCTTTGAAATCCACCACCGCTCCCTCAGAGTGGAAATGCTCTCGGGGCCATCACTGTTAGCTTCACCCAAAATGAGGACAACCATAGGATTGAGGTGGACTTCGTTGAGGAGATCCGTGACCAAGCCCTCCTTAAGCATGACGCTTACAAGCAGGAGGCCGCCCGGTTCTACAACAGCGGGTGAAGGCGTGCTTTCCTTCTTGGCGACCTTGTCCTCAAAGGGTCACCAGACAGAGCGGCTCAAGGAAGCTTCACCCCAAGTGGGAAGGGCCCTCACGCGTCTCCTCGGTCCTAGGATTAGGCGCTTCTTGACTTGCTACTGGAAGACAAGCGGTGAAGCATGCATTGAGCGCGGATAAGCTCCTTAAGTTTTACGCTTAAAACCCTCTTGTATGCCCTCCATGGCACCTATCAAAGTGTAAACACCATCTTGCTCAATGAAATGAAGACGTGAGATTCGGCGACGATCCTCTATGTATGCAATTATGCTACAATTTGTGATAGTCCCTTAACACGCTGTCTTTGTTAAGGCGGGCCCTGATTTCGAGGTAGTTCCTTAACACTTGCTTGTTAAGGGACATACTGTTTTGTGTGTATGTTCCTAAATACATGCTCGTCGGTGATTAAAAGTTTGCCTTCTAACACGTTCTTTGTTGGAAGGCCACCCTCCAACACAATGTTGTCAGAAGGTTGCACCATTTCAGGAGATCGTCTAACTAGCACGCTTACAACCAACTGTAAGGACTTGCTCCTTACACGCTGCTGTTAAGGAGCTGTCCTTACCCAGTAATCTCATAAGTCCTGCTTGACCCTTCCCTTACAAGGGGTGTCACCCGTGGTGTGTAGGCGCATGACCCTGTGGTCTCCCTAACTAAGTCCTAAGCGGCTTAGGCGTCGCCGCCTCTGCTTGGCGACTTGCGTCTCTTTGGACCAGGCGCAAGTGGCGGCTTGGGCCTAGTGCCCGAGTCTATGGATGTGCTAAGATTAGTCCCCTTCACCTCCGGGCTATCTGTGGAAACGACCCCGGGTCACTCCTCGCCTTGCTCCAATAAGCAAAGGCAGTGCGCCCATGACGCTCACATCCCTCGGGAACATATACCTACGAGCAAAACAATAATATAAGCCAACAACATTTACAGGTCCAGAGAGGCATGTCCTCTCAGTAGGCCCAAGAGCGCTTCCCTTATTACATCTGGCATACCAAAGGCTTCACAAGCAAGGCACCCACACCTTTTAGAAAGTGTTTAAAACTCCCAGTTACCTCGCTCAGCTAAGGCTGGAGCGGAAAGGGAGCCTATCTGGGGATCGAAGCGCCTCGCGACGATCATACCCAAGGCTAAGCCGCCCGCCCTTTGTGGGTTATCCTCATAAGGCTAGGTTCGATCGGCCAGGCGCTCGGCCCCTCCGCGCACACCACTTATATTTGATGCCAATCACCTTCTTAAACATGCCCTGAATGGAGTATAACATCGTCATGTCATTTTCATAATAGAGATAAATGCAAATGTAACCATGCTCTTGCATGGGAAGCTGCATAAGCCCTCAGGCCTAACTCATCTACAAAAAAGAGAGCGCTAAGCAGCCTTGCACGATATCACTACAAAGTCTATACAAACGAGAACATGTCGACAGAAGTCATACGCTAGCTGGGGCGTCACGCTCTCCATCTGCAGGGGCAGGCACATGAGCTCTCGGTGCCAAGGATGAAGCAACGCTCTTCACGAACTTTGCCGCAAGGGGTCTCAGCGCAGCTCGCTCCCCTGGGGACGCCTTCCTCACCTCTGGGGTAAAGGAGCCGCGTAGGCCCTCGCGCACCGCCTCCTTACCTGAATCGTCGCAATGGTGGGAGATAGCAAGGGCCCCCGCCGTCAAAACTACTGTGGCGAAGGATTGACTCCGGTCCTCTGCGACCTAGGAAAATAGATGGACTCGCTCCGCAAGGAGGGGAACCCACATCTCTGGCCGCGTCACCCCTGATGGGACTGGGGCAACCTTCGCTCCCAAGCTCTCCAAAGACCTCTGAGCAGCTAGGGTGATCTCCTGGAGTTCGAAGAAGTAGTTCAGCCGTTGCCAAGACTTAGTCACGTCCTCCTCCAAGCTTACATTCACATGTCGAATGACCTTAGCCTTCTCCTCCGAAACCTTCAACTTCTCCTCAGTAGCTTTCAGCTTGTCTTCAGCAATCCGCAGTTTATCCTCTGCAGCCTTTAGCTTTTCCTCTACGGATGCCAGCCTGTCATCATCAGACGGTGGGGCACTCCGTCGAGCGTCAGCTACTACCTCCTGAAACGTCTCCTCTATGATTCGGGGGGCTTCATCCCTAATGATGTTAGAGATGGAAGTGGCCTACAAGGAGCATGCAAAATGCGGCGTTAGAGGAGGATTATGCGGTATTGAGTAGAGGAAGGCAATAACATAAGGGTACACGGAAGTAGAGGTTCTGGCGTACCAGTAGGTCCTTGAGAAGCTGGGAGAACTCTCCAACGTCTCGCGTATCACGAAAGCAAGCCATATACTTGTTGACACGCCCCTCGGTGAGACGGTGGATCTGCGCTGCCGCATCATCATCATCAATAAGCGGGACAGCGTAGGAAGGCAATACACTGGAGGAATGGCTCGCTACCTCATCGCGATCCTCGTGCACTTGAATCTCGAGGCTAGGAAGGGCCTTCTCTCCTCTTGGGCTCCCAGCCTTGGGCATCACATCCCCCGCATCTCCAGCTTATGCCCCTACCTCAGCGACTTCTGACAAGTGGAAAGCATTAATGGGTCATGACCAACAAATGAACAAAGGTAAACAGAAATAAAATGCTCCTAACCTTCATCCCTGAAAAGGGAATCAAAGGCGTCGCGATACTGGATAACGGGTGCCTCCGAACCACCGCGAGGAGTTGAGCCCAGCTCTCCCTCCTCCACCTGCTCCTCCACCTTGCGTGCAAGGGACCCGACAAAGCTGGAGCCGGTGGAAGATGAAGAGCTAGAGCCCGAAGAAGAGGATATGGCCTGAGAAGTCCCACGGCTCTGAGGATGCTCCTCAGCAACCCCGCGCTCGGGCTCAGTGGCATGAACACAAGAGTGATCACCACTAGAGGGCTCTCTCTTCCTCTTCTGCAAAGACGACGTCTGAAGGGCCTTGGGATCCTGAATCTTCTCCCTACGCGAAGCATGACCAAAGGCAGGAGGATGTATAGGATGCCCCGAGGGAGGTCATGCGGTACTAGGAGCACGAGGATGGCCACCACCTGTCAGAGGAGGCCTCGCGCCCACAGCAGAAGGCTTCGTTGTCAACTGACCCTTCCGATAAGGGCCCCTGGCGGTGCCCTCGGGATCCGACACCTTGGCCTTCTTCCTCTTCGTCGGATCAGGGACAAGCTTGCCTCGGGGAGGCATCATCAACTTCAAGCTATTGGCAACGCTGTTCCACCCTCGACCATCAAAGATGCCGACCTCTTCAAGAGCCTCATACTCAGTTACGGTCATCTCCCCGAGAATCCAGTCGGCCTCCTCAACTGCCCTCATAGCAGGGCGCACTGCACAAAGTTAAACAAGATGATTCAGATTCACAAATCAAGAGTCAAGCCATAAGTAAAGAAGAAAACTAGCCAAACCAGGCCCACCTTTTTTCTTGGAGAATGTAGAATAGTCACGCTTCTTAGCAACCAGGGGGCTAGCATCCAGAAGGGTAATCTCCTCCATCAAATCGAGCAGCGGCTCCTTGGCGGACATCGGATATAGCACGAATAAGCTCCCAATCGGCGTCAGAGAGGAGGAATCTCGGGATAACCATCACAGGTTATCTTAGGTTGGCCGCCGATGTATGGAAAGCCTTCTACCTTCAAATAAAACCACTTCTTCTGAGGCGATTCGGTTGTACTTGGTGGCATGGACTTGATACTCACCACAGTTACGGGCAATCGAGTCGGCGTGCCTAGCGGTCCAAACCTCCCGTTCGGCCAGGAGCGAAAGAAGTGGTCGAAGGCTGCAATGGTAGGCTTGGATGCTTGCCCTTATTTGCCGTCTCGCCTGACCACATGAACACTCTCACCCTAGCAAGGAGGTTGGGTGAGAGGTCGAAACTCCACAGTAGTGCCTCACGAGGTCGAATGAAGGGGTGGATAGGAAGCCCGGTGACAAACCAAGCTTTGAGTGCAATCTGTATACCCTTCGAGGCGGGCGCTCGTCGCCCCCGACCACGGGCGTCGTCGGTGAGGCGGCTCGAGGAGACCTGCGCCGCCTTCTCCGCCTTAGTGAGTGAGGATGGCTCGACCCCCACAGAGCCTCCTTCTTGGGGGACGTCGTCGAGTATCTCGGCGTCCTCGTCAAGATCATCGCATAAGCGTATCCGTCACAGTACGCTTTAGCCGATCCTTGTCTCCGTTTCCCGGCGGAAGAGCGTAGTCCTTAGCGCGGTGAAGCGAGAGGAACCTACGATGACAACAATGCAAAAAATTGATAAGTGCTTGGCAAAGGAGCACTGGTAGACGCATAGATTATATGGAACGTAACATCTTGCTAATAGATTCGACATGAAGGACATCATGCACGCCGTGAACGACCGCGCACCCCGCGTGTCTCGCGCACCATCACGTGCCCTCGCGATCGAAACCTTCGCGAAACCCTCGTTTCGCGAGGCCTTCGCGAAACCCTCGCGTCCAAGGCCTTCGCGAAACCCTCACGCCCAAGGACTTCGTGAAACCCTCGTTTCGCGAGGCCTTCGCAGAACCCTCGCATTCGAGGACTTCGCGAAACCCTCGTTTCGCGAGACCTTTGCAAAACCCTCGCATCTGAGGCCTTCGCGAAACCCTCGCGTCCGAGGCCTTCGTGAAACCCTCGCGCCCGAGGACTTCGTGAAACCCTCGTTTCGCGAGGCCTTCGCAAAACCCTCGCATCCGAGGCCTTCACGAAACCCTCGCGCCCGAGGACTTCGCTAAACCCTCGTTTCACGATGCCTTCGCAAAACCCTCACATCCGAGGACTTCGCGAAACCCTTGTTTCGCGAGGCCTTCGCAAAACCCTCGTGCCCGTGCCCTCGCTCCCGAGGCTTATCGTTCACCATAAACGAACAAACTGCACGTTTACACATAGGCAAAACACATCCGTAATCACTATTCATATACACAAAAAAAGAAATCTACTGCAACAAGATGAAGTCTTTTCATCAAGCGGTAGCGTCTGTAGCAACGCGAAACGAGGATGGCCTAATGCGCCGGTGCCGACCAATGACGACCACCATCACCACATGCGAGGCCCGACCACGCTGAGGCCGACACCTCGGCGACATCCTCGCCTTCCCATTTCCCAGTTGCTCTGCTCGCTTCAACACCCAAGCAAGCAAACCGAGCCAAGTCGAACCACCAAACCCCAAAATTAAAGCTGAGAATCAAGCAACCAAAAATCATGGTCCATCCATGGCGGATCAAGAGGGTGGAATTTGGGGCCCGTCGGCGTGGCCCTCTGAATCTCCTCTGATCCGGACCATGAGCAGGCGGTGGACTGGGTGGCCCTCTTCCTCACCGTGTCGCCCATGCCGCTCTCCTCGTCGTGGAGCTCTGCTTTCGCGTCCGTGCTTGCTGTGTACTACTCATCGGGCGGGGCGGCGCCGCCATGGCGCATCTGCGGCGGCGTGGCGGCTGCGGCTGCCGCGTCGGTGATGTCTGGCGTCGTGTTCGAAGCTCTTGTCGAAGGGAGCCCGCAGACCCGGCATCTCGGGCGGGCGCCCGCCGACCTGATGCTCATTGGCGGTGCCGTCGGCCTCCATGCGCCTCGCCGCCTCTGCCCGGACTAAAATGAAGAAAGCGATGAAAAGGAAAAACCAAAGACAACAAAAGCGTGGCTGCGAGGCACTGCGTGGTGGCGCTGCGCTCTTCGATCGGCGGCCAGCCGGTCGTGGCCGTCCGAGGTTCCAACGCCATGGCGGCGCTCGGTAAGACTCCCAGCGGACGCACTCGAGCCGAGCTCCGCGCGGAACGCGCAAATCGGTGGTTGTCGTGGCGGCCAGACGAAAGGGCGGAGGAGCGGCACGGGTGCTCCATCGATGAACTTCGCCGCGGGGCGCCTTGGCGACAGCACCACCCGCTTTCTTCCCAGGCGCCTTGGACCCTGGCGCTGTCCAGATCGCACAGGGACTCGCCAGCGCCCTCCGCTCACCTCAGGATGGAGCCGTCTCGCTTCATCCGCGCGGGGAGGATTTGTTGAGCTTTGGAGAGGACCGCCCTACTTGGCAGCAAGTGATGGCACTTTAAAAGCATCCGAGGGAGACAGGCACAGCCCCAGCAGGCTTTAACGCAGTCTTTTCCAGAGCATCCGATGCCCACTTTATTCGGCCGTTGGTCCTGAAAGAGCCGGACAAGCCTACCAGGGACGTGTTTAAAGAAGATGTCCAATCCGGTCTAAAGGTGGTCATCTATTTTATATGAGTCTAAGAAGGAGGTGCGGCCAGAGCATGACTCTGTTCAGTCTGGTACAACAAGGAACCTGGACGCTATATCTGTTCCTTAGTAGTCGACGCCTCCTGCCATCGTGTCAAACGGTGGCCGTGACATAACTAGGTTAATTAGACTTTGTGTGTTAAGCCTGAAGATATGTTGCCTTCGAGACACAGCTTTCACCAGAGTGACTTGCTCAGACAGAACAGTGACAGAGAGGACACGACCATCGTACAAACCCGAGTATGGACTCTCGCATGAAAGGCACAATTCAAAACTGCACCTTTGGCATTTCTTTCGAAACGCCAAGGGGCAGGGGGGCTACTGTTGGAGAAATATTTCATCAACCCTAGATCTGGGGCTTGCTTTGCAACAGCGTCTGAGATCAAGAAATCTTTGCTATACTCTGAAAGTATATACCCAGCTTGTATTTTTAGAGTAGCCAACCCTAAGGGGTACTTTGGTCATTTGTACAGGCTGAGGAGCCTATAAATACCCAATGTATCCCTCTCATTTGAGGGGAGGTCTCTTGAGTAATACATGAAAGGAAGGCACTAGGTGAGCCCTCGGGAGGAACCCTCGAACCCCCGTAGGCCACCGACAGGAGTAGGGCGGTCCTCTCGGACCCCCGAACCTGTATAAATCCTCGTGTTTACGCTCGCTCTCGTGGACGAAGGCCCGTAGCACGGCCGACGTCCACCCTTTTATTTGTGTTCGGTTTTACACCTACAAAATGTATATATATATATATATATATATATATATATATATATATATATATATGTGTGTGTGTGTGTGTGTGTGTGTCCCCTGAGTCATGTAGTCCTGGGATTTATTTTTTTGCCCACGGCAACGCGGGCTTACCACTAGTAACAACAAACCAGAAAAACATCCGTGAACTGAGAACTTTGCTACGCTTCTATGGAAAATGGAGTAGTTTGTTGAAGTCGTTGCCCAAAACTAGATGGGCCTGATTGGTAGCACCTGCCGCTAGCAACTTCTGCCCACTAAACTTCGTGGTCCGATCGAAAAACTATATGGGCTTCGAATGCCTAGCAAGACCCCGTGTCCCACGTCAAAAGGCCACGCCACGCGGTTGGTGCCCACTGCCCACTTCCCGCGGCCGCGGCTGGCGAGGGCCACGTCCGTGAGTCAAAAATCCGCCCGCGCGAGACGCGCCGTTGGCTGTGCGCCGGCGCGCGCGCGCCCAGCACGGCCGCACGGCAACTTGCGCGCGCGCCCTACGCCCGAACCTCCGCGCGCCGACCTCCTCGACAGGGACCGCACGGGCCACGGAGCCGGCGACTGTTGATTTAGCGAGACCATGAGAGGTGAAATACGATACAAGCGACTAAAGTGCGAGTCCAACTGTGGTCAGGGTACAGTCTTTTGATTCTGATTTCTGCCTAACTCCCTCTCCCACCTAATAAATGGAGCATTTACATACTACTGTACAAGCCAATCAACCCGCTGATAGATGACATTTTTTTAAAAAAAATAGCAGGGACCTGGTAAAATTCATTGAAGGATTAAAGCGTTGTTACAGCCCAACGGACGAAAGGAGAAAACGAAGAAGAAGAAGAAAACAAAAACTGTACAGAGGCAGTCAAGATTATGTTACATCCTCAGAAAACCAAGAAGCTGCCGGCCTATACATGCTAAGATCATATCTGCGCCAGGTCCCGTGCTCTTGCAAAACTCCATTGATGTGCATTGTCTCTAATCGCCTGGAAGAGCTCAGTGGCTCTCTTTGTTCTTCCATCAAAGATGCGACTATTGCGCTCCCTCCATATCATCCATAGAGAGAGAACGACGAGAGACGATACTGCTTTGCGTTTCGTGATGGAGCGGTTCAGGCATTGCTCCCACCAATCCTGCATGCTGTCAATGTGTTGCCCTACCCAGTTGGAGGGATGTACAGCTACGATAGAAATCCATTCAGCTAGTCGAGTCCGTGAATAGATGTGTGGCGTCTTCCTTCCTGTAGAGAAAGAGGGCACAACAGTCACTGATCGCGTGCATGGCAGTATGGCACTACCGCTAACACGACCGTGTACGCTAGCAATGCCGCGGGCCCAACGGACTGCGATGGAGCACCGAACTACCGATAGACTCGGAGAGGATGCTAAAATCATGATGAGAGTGCGGTTCATCGTCGGCCTTACATCCGACTATTCGAGGCCTCTCGTTTCTCGATCCCCATAGATGATACGACGTAACAAGGGACAGATTTATACGGGCCTCATTGGGGGCAAAGGCCTAAAAGTACTTCCAGCCCAGACCATTGAGCTCCAATGTAAGAAAAGGAATCTGTCAATGCTTGCAGGCCTCAAGAGTCAGGCACGGCCCAGCCTAAAAGCCCGCGACAACCAGGGCGCTCAGCTAGCCCGCCTCTCACACGGCGCGCGGCAAAAACCGACAGAATCCGACGTGTTGCATGACCGGCGCACACGGCGCGCGTGTTGCACCGAGAAATGCCACGCCTGCGCGTCCGCCGGCTCGGCAACCGCACCCACGCATGCTCATTCGCCGACGCCCTGCGTGGCTACGCCCGAGCAAAGGTGAAAATGGATCGAATACGGACGGATAATGATTCTGCTATATTTGTTTTTTTGAACCGGATACGAATACGGATACCCCGGACACTGGCAGAACCACCGTAGGGGCGAGCCGGGGCGACTGCCCCGGGTCTCTCGGGCCAGTGGACCCCCCCCCCTCTGCAGTAGCTTGCTAAATATACCCATCTCTCACGATGAATGGCCTTTATCTAGGCAAAACAACAAACAAAAGACCAAGATAATAAAGTAAGTAAATCGGCATTAAGCGTTGTGATCCATTTAGTTGTCGAGTAGGATGCCCTAGGCGGCTTGTAAATAAAGGTCTTGTCTACATGCTTACGGATGGATGGGGTCAAAGTGTTGTATGTTTGCTTGGGATGCAATGTGATTATTAAATTATGTTGATATGCGGACGTGGGCGAGCATTGAGGCGTGGCGTAGAGGCGTAGCATAGGAAGCGATGGCGTCGACTAGTCATTGCCGATGCTTCGGCGCAGTGATCTTGGCGCGATCGACCACGAGTTGCGACTGCTGCCACGCGGCGCAAGCGCAAGGCTGGGAGGGACGATGATAGGCAAACTAGTCGACTCTGAGAGACTTGGCGTGAAAGTGCGGCGTGGGAGAGTGCTAAAACCACAGTCTTGAGCGGAGGCTAAAAGCGCCAGGCGTGGGCGGTGAGACTCGGCACCTCGCCCAGTCTTTAAAATTTCTGTTCGCCGCTAACCGGATCGTATAATATCGAATATGAATATGAAGCGAATACGAATCGAAATGAATATGGGCGCGGATATTTTTCGGAATATGAAAACCTCTTAAATTGTATGACATAAATTAACGAAAACATATAACTAGTTTATTTGATGCAAACATTCATGAATTGTTCATATTTTCAGCAACCACACATAACATTGGCACTAGCAAGCTGTATTAACTAGTTCATCACAAACATAACACTTAGTTTACTATATTTAGCTCATAAGTCATAACTCACAAAGTTACAAGTCATCACGCATTCACACTTAGTTCATCACATACATAAAACTTAGTTCACACTAACATCGATCGAATGGATGGTTAATCTATCGTAAATGAGTGTAACATCCCAAAGTATGTTACCAAAAATAAAATTAATAATGTTATTATTTTATTATATTTTCTAAGATTTAAAAGAGTTTTCTTGGTTAAAAAGGAAAAAATAAAATAAAGTCAATTATTTAATTTCCTAGTTTTTAATGTTGAAAATAAAATTTATTGAGTTTTCTAGGATTTTATTGGATTTAAAGTGAAAAAAGAAAATTATTATTAATTTCTTGATTTTTTTTTGGATTTTAAAAGATTTTTCCTATTTTTAGAAATTAAAAATAATTTATGTGCAAAAATAAAAACCAACTTTAAGTTGGAATTAATTTTATTAAGTTCAAAATAATTCAAGGAATTTTTTTGATTTTTTCTATATTTTTTTAACCCTATTTGCTATTTTCTAAAAGGCTATTTGATTTGTTGTATATTCTAAAATTCGGAAATAAATTAAAATCTCATTTTTCTCTTTTGGGCCAAAATCCGAATATCCGACCTTCGTACTATCCAGATAATCCGTATTCGACGGATAACAGGGCTACCGTATCCGTTTTCGACAAAAAAAAATCTGTATCCATTTCTGATTCGAGACAATTCGAATTCGTTTTCGTCCGGATCGGTCGAAAAATATCTGATCCATTTTCACCCCTAGCCTGAGCTTCCCAGCACTGGCCCTGTGCGTGTTGAGTGCAAGTGTGCAACACTGCAACTGCTATCCTAGCAAAGTGGCAAGGCATTTTTTATTCTATGAAGATCCCACCCAGTGATTGTTGTTGAGAAACCGTTGCTGGTGAGTCCAATCCAAGTGATTACCTCGTAGACAAGCGTAGAATCGTAAGAACAATGCAACAACACAAGTACAGAATAGTAGATTGAACACAGAGATATGAGGAACTTTTTACTTCTCTTTATTGCTCTTCTGTAAATGGTAGTACAATAGTTGGGGGTCCCCTCCTTTATATAGTTTTCAGGGTGGATGAGGAGCCCATCATGGGCCAGGCCTGCAAGGTCTAGGCCCAGGGTTTCCTAACACTCCCCCTTGGCACTCATCCGTTATGTTTATGTCTTGTCAAAACTCTACAAAAACATAGTGGGATAAATTTTGGAGAAAGAGTACATGATACATGTTATGCTGTGCTACACGAATTGCCTCATTGAAAACCTTAACCGAGAAACTTTAGGAAAACTGTCAAGGGAAAAAGAGTACAATCCACCCAATTTCATTTAATCTCCAGGATTTATTCTTTGGGTACTCGATCTTCGTGGTCAAGTTTCACTAATGAGTTCGTGAAGATTCTCTCCCTGAATTCTACACGTCTCTAAGTCTCATCATTCCAATTCCACGTATGTACCTTTCAAAGCTAGGTATTGGAAGTGACTTAGTGAATAAATTTGCAACATTTTCACATGGCTTACTATGCAGTACTTTAATTTTGTCCATCTTTTACAATTCATGAGTATAGAAGAACTTGGGGTTGATATGCTTTGTGAGTTGACTCTTCACACAACCCATTTGCCCTTGTGCAACACAAGCTGCATTATCTTCATAGATAATAGTGGGAGTTTGTGTGGTATTCAATCCACCCGACTACTGGATGTGATAAATCATCCGCCGAAGCCAAGAACATTCTCGCGAGGCCTCGTACAGTGCTACGATTTCTGAGTAGTTCGTCGAAGTTGATACAAGACTTTGCTCAGACGATTTCCATGAAAATGCAGTTCCACCATGCACAAATACATAGCTTATTTGCGACTTGACTGTATGCGGGTCCGATAGGTACCCGACATCTGTATAGCCATTCATAGACAGGTCTTGGTTCTTTCTGTAGTACAGACCAAGCTCTTTGCTTCCTTTGAGGTATCGAAAGATATCCTTTATTCCCCGCCAATGCCTTTGGTAGGTTCTGCACTATACCTTGCTAATAAGTTTACGGCAAATGCAATGTCCGATCTAATACAGTTTGCTCAATACATGAGTGCTCCTATTACACTTAAATATGGGAATTCGAGTCCCATGACTCCCCCCCTCCCCTCTTCTCTAGGTCTGTATGGGTCCTTGTCTTGCTGCAAGGTTTTTCTAACTATCAGCACTTTCGAAGGGTATGCCTTTTCAAAGCTGAACCTTTCTAACCCCTTCTGAGTATAGGTTGACTGATTCACTAAAATCCCTTTAGGGGCATGCTCAAGCTGTAAACCTAGGCAATATTTGGTTTTACCCAAATCTTTTATTTTGAACTCCGACTCCAGCTAAGAGCTTCCTTCCCTGATTTCTTCCAAGGCTCCGATGATATTCAGATCATTTTCATGCTTTGAGATTATACAAAATCTATTCTGGGATCGTCGTATAAATACACAGGGACAATCCTCATTATTCGTGTAGCCTTTCTTGCATAGAAAGTCGCTTCAAACGATTATACCATATCCTCCCTGATTGCTTAAGTCCGTACAGTGACTTTCTTAGTTTCACACTGTACAGATTTCTATTTGCTCTGTCTTGGTTCGGGCAGAGATACATTCAGGTACCTTTATGTACATATCCGAATCCAAGTTTCCATAAAGGTGTGCAGTTACCACATCCATCAATTTCATTTTTAGATTCAAGTTTACTGCCATTGAGATTAAACATCTAAAGGTAATTCTGTCCATGACCATGAAATAGGTTTCTTCATAATCAACTTCTGGACGTTAAGTGAAACCTTGTATAACGAGTCTTGCTTACAATTTCGTTATTTTCATTTCTCTTTCGAACAAATACCCATTTATGCCCTACGGGGTGCATATGGGGGGGACATGTGACTTACAGGCCCAAACACCTCTCTTTTATTCAGAGATAATAATTCTGTTTCTATTGCCTTCTTCCCATCTTCTCAATATGATCTTTTCTTACATTCAGCGAGCGATGCAGGTTCTGGATCATGATCGATGATTGTGACAATTTTATTCGCAAAATAAATATCGACATTGGCGGTTGTCCTATTCATAGATTCTCCCGTGGTCACAAAATCTATATCTATTTCTTCATGGGGGCGATTCTTTTAATGCTTCTACTTGCCCACCGTTGTTTCCAATTACGGAGGCAAGTCCCTTTAGTTTTCTAGCTCTGATGTGTGCGCACACATCTATGCGGGTATCTCCCTCCATGGGATTGTTCAAATCTGGTATGCCTTTCCTAAAGGTTCCATATTGGTATATCAGGTCTCAACTAACTCCCCTTCTGGTTCTAGGGAACTTTGGTGATCGGCTATGTCAAGTCCTTCTTATCCTTTTTCACCAGACATCCTCGGTTACTTCAGATTCGAGGGACTAGAGTTCTCATCCTTTCCGAGGCCTCAGGACGGGATTAGGGATACCTTCAACTTTCTTCGGTATTTCAACCCTTTCTGGTGCATTGCATGCAGGCACATGCGACTTGGTCACGCTCTTCAAATCACTAAAGTTGTCAAACAGTTAATTCGCTAATGCTTGCAAATCAATTATCTTTTATGAACTTCAATTGTCTTCTGGACTTCAATTATCTTCTGGACTGCTATATTTGCTTCACTAGTGCGTAGGTCATGTGCATGGATTCCTGTGACTTGCCATGTTATTTCCCGATATTTTTCATCAATGGGTTAATTTCCTCCCCTAATGATAAGAAACTATCATCATCTAATATACTATCAGCGAATCGGGCAGTATGCAAATCTCTCGTGATAGGTTCCAAATACCTGATTATGAATGTTGTCACATAACCAACGTATATCCCAGACATTCGGAGAAGACCCATTGCAGTTTGCTACGGTGGTGGTATATGTACATAAACCTTGCAACCAAATCTACGAAGATGGGAAATTTTTGGTACTGACCCTTGCGCTAGTTGTATAGGTGAAGAATCTAGACCCGCTATTATATGTTAATGGAGTATTTTGGTGATTAATGTCAAATATATTTGTGAGACTAACACGTTTATTGATATACATATTGCTCAGTCTCAATTGGATAAAAAGGTGAAAATCAAATAGGTATGCACTCGACATCATATTCTTATATATTTTTGCATTCCTCGTATCCAAAATATAGGTTGAACTCCACCAAAAGTTTAACTTGAATATGTGCATATGTTTTTATTACACATTTGTGTATGCACACATTTAGGGAGAGTTCACTCTATGTTTTGTGGTTTCATTAGTATTGATCCATATTTCTTTATCCACATATATTGGGAATCTCTACTTTGAAACATATCCTTTGAGTATATAAAACTTGTGTAGTTTATATATACTCATATTACTTTATATTCAATTATTTGCAATTGTGTTGCGGGACTAACGTGTGTGCTAAGATGTTTAAAGGCTTAGTCCCAGTTTATGAATGGCGACATGGTAATGGAAATGCATGACAATAGAGGGATCATGTTTAGTAACTTGATAGCATGTTCTTGTTCCTTTTGGATCAATTTAGGATCATGAATGCATTTGAATTTGAGTTTTGGAAGCTCTAAGTGCTTCTGTCAGAAATCGGTAGTACCGGAGACTAACCGGCGGTAGTACCACATCAAGCGGTATGACCGCGCTTTACTTGGCGGTATTACCGGGTTTGGATAAATCACTGACCAATCGGCGCTAATGCGGATCGACCGGCTCTTGCAATGTACTCTTGCATTGTGGTCGTTCCGATTTTTAGTTGGCGGTTTGATAAAACCAGAACAGGTGTATTTTGGCTTGGTGCTCTCCTTGGCAATCGGTTGTACCGCACTTTAGAAACGGTTGTACCGCTTAGTGGTTGTATCTTTTTATGTGCCGGTACTGTTTTTCTAGAGAGCGTGTCTTTTCGGTAAGTTTGGAAACCCTGCAATCGGTAGTATCGCACATGAGAAACGGTACGACCGGAGAGCGGTATTACCGGATTCTAGTTGGCGGTAGTACCGCACCTTTCTGCAATGACTTGTTTAGAAGCATTTATTGCATGTATATCTTGGATTATGGGACGGACATTTTCCATGAGTTGGATGAATAGGTTCTGTTCTAGGGTAATGGAGACTTCGGATGGCGTCATGAGTTGATCGTCATCAAGTCAAGGTTCAAAAAGAGGATGCATAATGAGTTGATGTATATCAAGATCTCGAAGAGGAGATGATCATGAGTTGATCATCAAGTCAAGAGAAGACTCATCATGTGTTGATGGAGGTCAAGTAAAGGATGCATCATGGGTTGATGCATGTCAAGACGATGACCCGGACTTGAAGTGAAGATGTGCGTCATCAAGCTTCAAGAAGATGCTCAAGGCAAAGGTATGACTAGCTAGGGCTAAGGATGTGTTCCTAGTCTTTTACCGGTCTTGGTATTTGGTTGGAAGACCGGATTGCTAGTATAGGTTGCCGTACTATTAAGAGGGGTCTTGTCTAGTAGCTTGAGTCTCATCATGTGTTGATAGCTCAATCTCACTTGCTCTAGCTCTCCGTGGCATGATGCTATTATTTGCAAATAGTCGGGCTCATGTATTTAATCCTTGTAGCATGTGACTATACTTTGAAAATGTGTTTTGCAAATTATTGAAGTCCATGTACCCACTCCTTGTGGTATGATCTAAGTTTGCAAATGTGTTTTACAAATTGTTGGGATTTATGTATTTTTCCCTTGACATGGTCTAAGATTGCTTATTACTAATACTTTGGACTTAGACCATGGTAGTGGCTCTTTGGAGTTGTGCCTTTTGATTTGATAAAATGTGTTTGAGATCAAATCAAATAGGTGGGTTGTGCAGCCCTATGAATAAGCTTTCTATATAGTCCAAGATCACTCAATTCCGACATCGGAGTCAAAAGTTATGACCTTTTTACCGAGTGTCGTCTGTGCTGATTTTGAGTTGCGGTACGACTGTCATGAAAAGAGAGGTACGACCACCCAGAACGGTTGTATCGGCCCTTGTGAGTGTGGTACGACCGCACCAAGTCTGTAACGGCTAGTTTTTTGCTGTTTCGTCTCCAAATGGCTAGTTTTTGGTGTAGGGGTTATAAATACCCCCTTGGCCGGTTGAGAGACAACCTTTGGCATCCTATTTCACTCTCTTGAGCTAGTGTGAGCTTCTCCTCTCAATTGTGCATGTGTTGCACCTTGTGAGCAAGGAGAGAGGTCTCTAGTTGCATGTGTTGCATCTAGAGGTGGATTTCAGATCCACTTGAGCTTGTGCATTCGTTGCGTGGTGGTGAGAGTCAAGCAAGGGGCTTGGCTTATTACTCTTGGTGTTTGCCGACACCTAGACGGCGTGGAGGCGTCGTGGACCGGTGATCTTCTCAAGAAGCTTGTGAGAAGACCCAGCGTGTTGTGAAGGTTGGAGCTCACCTACCCGGAGCGGGAAAGAGCTACCACTAGTGGAATTGAGGTGTTTGGCTTAATTCGTGGAGCCGGTCCAATTGGTTTGGGCTTACCTCAACATGGATTAGGGGAGACCGGCAAGTCTCCGATCACCACGGTAAAAAAACATCGTTGTGTCATTGTGGTTTGATTTCTTGTGCTTTACTATATTGCAATTTACATTCCGTATATTAAATTGCTTACTTGTGTGTGTATGATTGCTATCATCTATATAGTCTCATATTGTTGGTGCACTTAGTAAAGACTAGTTGATTTAGACTTTAATTGTGCAAAACCGAATTGATTTACAATTCCGCATAAAACTCGGTTTTAGCCAAAGAAGTTTTTTAAAAACCGTCTATTCACTCCCCTCTAGTTGGCTTCCTCGATCTTACTATAGGTGAATAGATGTTATATGCCCTTATAGCCAAAGGAGAGGAGGAAGGAGCCATTGAGAGGCTCGGAGGCAGCGCACGGTCCCGAGGCGGTCAGGGCATGGGCGCTTTGGTGCTCTTGACGCGAGCGAGGGCGAGCAGGTGGAACAGCGTAGGTGACAGGGCGACCGGGAGGGCCAGGAGCAGCTGACGGAGGCGACAGGCTCTGGCGTGAAACGCGATGTGGTCAGGTCGTGGCGCAATGCATCGATCGCGTGGAGCTAGGAGTGCAAGTGGGGCTAGTCTATCCACAAAGCCGCCAGCCCACCCCGCAAAAATAGCCCACTTAAATGTCCGCAAAAACTCGCGTACTGCTAGCATATTCGAACAGGTCGGCCCGCCGCGACCGATTTCCATTAGCTTGCCGCCACCCACCTCCAAAAGGCGAGCTCCACGGCGTGGTAGCCTGCGTATCATCATTCTTTGGTCGTACTCCTCGGCCGCCGCGCGTCTTGGACGCGAATCCACCTCCCATGGCGTGGCCGTGAACTTCTTCCGCGAGAACGATGTGGGGCGCCTGCGCGCAGCGCCGGTGGCGTGTCCACACGTAGCGTGGCGCCGCGGCGACGAGGAAGACCTCGCGGCCCAACCACGCCCGCCAGCGTCTTGAACACGAGGAGCTGCCGCAATGTAGCGAGGCGAGGGCGAAGCGTATGGCGACCTCGAGCTTGGGTGGGACGCGTGGAACTAGAGCGGCGTTTGTGTGAAGGTGCCGTGGTCGGAGACCGAGATGGCGAGAGGAGGGTGGAGCTGGCCGTGGCGCGGCGGAGGTGGAGAACGGCCTGGGAGGCGAGGAGGGAGGCGGAGCGGCAGCAGACGGCGGGGAGCGATGGGAGGGAGGCGCGGGGGATGCGGGCAAGGCAATCGAGGAGAAGGTCGTCAGACAGGGCGAAGATGGGGGGCGGCTCATCATCAGAGGGTGGTTGGGTGGGGCAGAGGTTGGTGGTGGAAGCAGGAGCTGCTGCACCGTTGCCGGATTTCGTTGTCTGCTAAGGATTGGAAGAGGAGATAGAGTGGAGAAACGGATTGGAGAGAGTCAGAGAGATGCTGTGAGGGGCCTGGGGAGCAACGAGAGAACGAGGCGTGAAGAACAAAGAGATTGCGGGCTCGGCCCAGCCCATAAACCCATGCAAATTTCTCGTGGGCTAATGTGATCGCAAAACCAAGCGGCTTTGTCTTGGTGGGGTCGGGCTATCCGCATGACCCTACTTGCACCCTACGTGGGCGGGCGGACCCGGGCGTTAGCGCGATGGTTATCGTTTGGGATGGGACCAGATGTGGGCGGCGCCGGAGTCCACGGCGAGTAGGGAGCAGTGCTGGCGCCAGAGCGGCAGAGAGCCGAGGTGAGGGTGTCTTGGCGCAGCATGGCAGTGCAGGTGCGGCGTCAAAGCGTGACCCGGGCGCCTAGGGGTGATGGGGTGGCAAGGGAGGGGGATGGGCTGGCCTGGACCAAAAGAGGGAGGGAGTGGGCTGAGCCCAAGAGAGGAGAAAGAAATTTTGAAATGAGATTCAAATTGACGTTTTGAATTTGAGAGATTTTGCAAATACACACTAATTTGAAATAGGTTTGAAAACCAAAAAGGCAAACTGAGGATTACTATTCAGGGTTTGAAAACGGAATGTTACATTTTTAAAGATATTTTCGTTCATAAAGGAAAAGGCGGCACTTGCGTAGTTGCGCTTTATGTGTCGTTGCGATATAATTATTGAAGAGAGTGCAACATTCCAACGACTAAAGTTTCTCTCTTTATTCTCGTCTCTCTTTGTTCTCGTTCTAACAACCAACAAGTTTTGCTTTGCATAACCACTTGTTCGGCATCCAATCATACGATTTGCAAAATAAGAGAAGAATACAACAATTGCGGAGTTATGACATTAATTATATGAACCGATTTTCATTGTCCAAAGAACACATGCATGAATACAGAGCATATCTTCCACTTATACAATTATTTCACTGTAGGTGCAGAAAATCTTAAAGTTAAGGAGGAACTTTGAAACACAAACACACCACTTTAATTTACCTATTTATACAAAGTAAATATTTTTGACCAACACTTGCCAAAGAATTACTATATATGACAAGCTATATATCTCCCATCTCTTGGCTGTGTGAATTATAATCTTCTTTGGAGTCATGCATTTCCACTCACATACATTACTACCTGGCCTGAACAATATAAATACCATTACTCCTATATTTCTTTTTGTGTTTTTTTTTTCACGTAACAACGATGTAATAACATGTACACCTAGGTGCTAGAGCAATACTTTATCAATGAACTCCCTTTTATCTACCTTCTCTGATGTAGTCATCCACAATTCCACATGCATGAATCATGATGCATGAACTGTAAGAAGCTCGTGTGGTCAAATCAAGGTGATGAGTTCAGAAAAGCGAATAGCAAATGCATTGCCCATTTACCCAAGTCCGTGTATGCGCGTATGCACCTCCTCAGCTGCAGCCGCCGGCGGCGAACCCGATCCTGTTACTCTTGACGTCGTAGACGACGCTGAACGTCTGCTGCTGCGTGTTCCCGATGATGGCGACGCTCCTGCCGGGCGCGAACGCCAGGCACGTCGTGGAGCTGTCCACGTCGACGAGCAGGTTCCGCGCCGATAGCTTCAGCACCGCGCCGCCCGCGAAGGCCATGCTGACCGCCGGCACGCGCAGCTGCGATGCCCGGCCCTGGAAGCACGTGTCGAGGATGGAGTACTCCGACGCGCGCGGCGTCCCCTTCATGGCCCCTGCCACCGCCTTGCTCAGCGCCGAGTACACGCTCGTGGGCAGGCGCGTGATCACCGTGCCCGAGTCGATGATGGTCGACAGGCTGGAGTACTCGGACGACGACACTGCCAGCGACTTCCCGGCGACCGTTATCCCGGCCAGCTTGATGAAGTAGAGCGAGTTGTCGAGCGAGCTCGACACCATCGGCGTGTACGAGTACTGCCCCGGGTTGTACGACCCGATGGACAGGTACCCGGAGGACGACGACGTCGGGAGGCAGTAGGAGAAGGAGTACCCGAGGCTCGGCGCGAGCTGGTACGACAGCGACAGCTTGTTACGCGCCAGGCCGATGAGCCCCGCCGAGCTCCCGAAGAGCCCCTCGTTGTCCTGCCCACAGCCGTAGTAGAAGTTTGGCATGCCGTTCGAGCCGAACGACACGGTGTCCTTGCTCAGGTATCCGACGGAGAAGGAGCTGTCGCCGTAGCTGGCCTGGTAGATGCAGACGTTGGAGGAGGAGCAGGAGGCGGGGTTGAGCGTGGCGGAGGTGAGGTCGTTGCACTGCGGCGAGGAGCACGACACGGAGGCGTAGGTGCTCGACGTCTTGGGGTTGAAGACCGGGCCGGCCTGGCGGTGGCACGACACCATGCAGGGGGAACACTGGAGCCAGGTGAGAGAGGACCCCGTGTCGACGACCATGACGTGCGACGTGGCCGGAGTGCCGAGGCCCATGCGGGTGACGTAGTTTCCCACGCCCACCGACGTGCCCGGGTTGAGCGGCACGGACGCGAGGGAGTCGGCGAGGCCCGCGTCGGCGCGGTCGAGGGAGGTGGGGCGCGCGGACGGCGTCTTGGCGAGGCGCGCGGCGAAGGACCCGATGCGAGCATCGTCGTGGGTGAGCACGGCCGAGAAGGGGAGGTCGGCCGGGAGCGGCGCCGGCGAGCAGGGGCTCCGCGGGTGGTGCAGCTCGAGGTGCAGGCCGGAGCTGTTCAGGTGCTGGAAATCTGCAGTTCAGTAGCATACGTCAGTTCGTCCAAAAGTTACCGCAACCGTGACAAAAATCTCCCCACTCTGTTTCGCCGATGCCAAGCAAGGCCTTTCTTACTTCCGGTGGCCCGTGCATCGTCATTCGTCGTCACCAGCAAGGTAACCACAAAGCCTAACGCACCAGCTATTGTCGCCAAAATTTTAGCAGTCTCGTGATCAGACAGTGATGCATAATGAATTGATGCCTCACCCAACATGGCAACGCTGCCAATATTAACGGCCAATATACATAGCAGTGCCATGTATGCACTGCCAGTGACAGTGAGCGCATGCGGCATGCCATCAGATTAGGATGTATCAGGCCATCAGGGGTAAACAAACCTGACATCAGATTGTCCCTGCTCGTTTTCTTTCCCAATGGGCTTTGGATCATCTCATTCATTATCCAAACAAGCATGCAAGTGATATACTTATTTTACTGGTAGGGTGTGGCGGTCATATGACGTGCTGGCTAGTGTGCTACAGGGTATGTACAGCCTGAGCACCCCAAGATTGAGGGCACATGTCAATCAGCTCCTAAAGGCTTGCGGTTTGCATCACGAGAAAAACTCACATCGATCGCCGTCCGGCAAGCATCAACTGGTCATAACCGTATTAAATCGCGTCCAAGATGATGTTAAGGTGGCAGAGAGGCTACTGCAACGTGTAACTAACCACCGAGTGTGAGTGTAACATTGACTTGATGACAAATTAAGCACAGTACGTACTTCTTGAGACATTCAGACTTGTACTAAGTGTCACATGCATGTACTTCTGGCAAATAGAGGAATCAAGCAGAACTTTGTGGTTAGCTTTGCTATGTATATACCCTCTCTGTCACTTAAAAACAACTGTAGATATAACACGTCAAAAAGGGAGTGAAGTAGACGCTTTTGGTTGGTAGTTAAACACTACTCAACATGATATAATGGATAATTGGAGTGGTTGTCATCGTAAGTGTCAGATATGTTAGAGATATGAATCCTTTTTATTTCTTATCAGTCTTTTGCATTGCCTTATTGTATATGGTATACATTCATTGTACACACTATATATATTACTCATTGGGCCTCTTCAATACATACACAATATTCATAACATAGTATCAGAGCAAATATTTTAAACCCTAGCCTCTAACCTAGCCTTCGACTGCTTCCGCTGCCCCCGAGAGGAGCAATCTCTACTCCCGGGGACATGCCATTATTTTTAGTCGTAGTCTTTCCCTGGGTAGAAGAAGCAGTAGCAACCGTCGCCTATCCAAATCCGATCTGGATCAGGCGAGCACCATGAGGCGCTCCTCATCCTGCTCCGCCGCCGTACCGCCAAGAGCTGCCTTCTCCCGCCAGGCCCGCCAGCCGTGCCGCTGTTCGGCAACCTCCTCTGACTGCGAAGCTTGGCCACCGACGTCTCCACCCGCGACATGGACCTCGTCCCCGTCAACGCCTCGCGGCCCCTCGCGGAGCACCATCCTCGAGCTCCCCCACTGGATCGTCGTTGACGGCCTTGGATCCGACCTATCGGAGCCGGAGTTGCGGCCTGCGGCCTGCAGCCTGCGGCCTGCGCCTTTGCTCATCGTGGTCTCCTGGTCCGTCCTCTCGCGCGACGTGCTCGGCGACGTCATCCGCCAGCTGTGGTGCTCCACCGACCTTTGTCTCTAGCGTCGACTCTAGGCTGCCCGTACACATACGCTTCGGCCGAGGGCACCATCAGGCTCAATGCCGTGCTACTGATGATGTGCTGTCGGTGGAGAGGGAGGTAGAAGGAGAGAACGGAGGACAGAGGCGCACTGTTTTATGGGCTGTCATTTTGGGTTACTGATGATGGGCTGTCGTCTTGGGCTTCTGATGCTATTGCTTCAACCAGAGGAGTTGGCTGCGAACATTGTGATGGTTGGAGTTAGTTTTGGCTTGGCCCTGTTGGGTTGGTTTGGCTGTGCCCGGTCGCATGGTTTTGCTACTGCTAGTTATCCTTGATTGCTTGCTGCTAGTTATCCTAGTATATGCTGCTAGTTATCCTTTTCTTGTCTTTCCTTTGTATCGTTTCTTCTGTTGCATCCATCCAAGCCCGTACTACTCAATTTTTGAGTTCGTCTAAGCCATGCAAATCCACAAAATTATTATCAGTCATAGAAGCATAGAAATTATCTTATGTATGGCAGCAGCCGCCGCTCCCGCTCTTTTTTTTCTGAGACACGTGCAGGTCATAGAAGTCGTTATGATGCCGCTGCTTTCTTAGCCGTCGCCCTGAGCTTCTTTCGCGCCGCCACCATCTTGGGCTTTGATCTGCGCCGCCATGCTTCTATATGTTCCTATTCAGCTTGATTCAATAGTTTTCTCTATTTTTATCGGTTTCATCATCTTCTTCGTCGTGTTGTCGTGGTCGACTTTGCTCCCGCTTGTCTCTACTTCGTCAGCCCCTGCATCTTGTGCTTTATGGGTTGTCGCACGACCCCGGATGAACTCGGCATATTTTCCAAGAGCTACACGCTACGACGCCATTACCAAGACTCGGATTTCGGATTTTTCCCTATTTTTAGTGTCAACCCTTTCCAAATGCAATGCTATTGCATACGCCTTGCATTTGAGGGGGGTGTTAGAGATATGAATTCTTTTGTATTCCTTATCTGACTTTTTTATTGCCTTATCTGTATATAGTATGCACTTCTTATACACCCTATATATATATTGCTTATTGGGCTTCTTCAATACATACACAATATTCATAACAATCCACCAGTTCAACACGCCTTCCGTGACTTTTGTGCCTAAGTACATACTAGAGGGTACCTTTTGTGTGTGTGTGTGTGAAGGAGATTATGCGTGAGAAACACCCATAGATAGTTTCTAAGGAGAAGAAGAACCAAGATTGTACTACTACATTGGATGATAGGATCATAACTACTTTTATTTGAAAAGCTACGGAAGTTGGACCACTACAACCCAGATGTGGCTATATGGGCAAATCTTTTACAACATAACCATATTTCTGGTGTGGGCATAATGCCGTGTGGGTACAATGCTTGATTGATTCATGTCACGGCAAAGAAAGGAGAAAAAGCAAGCTAGCGAAAGGCGTCCTCATCGATCGACGACCAGCATTGAAAACTTTGCGTATCCGGTGACGACGTTTTTGACGCAGCATCTGAGCTGCCTTCCATTTCGACGGCCATCCTGTGGTCGCGATAGATATGGTGGTTGGCGGTGGGAAACGATTGATTTCACGGGAGAGCAAGTACTGTACGTTTGAGCTTCATATTATGGGCTCAATTTGATCGGGACCATGTGATAGCTCAAAAAGGTCATAGAGTGAAGTCTAGCTTTGATCGTACGAGGTGCAGTTATGAGGCAATTACCAAATTATTACTACTCTCCAAGAAGTTTTTAGCGTTGATAATATGGATGGTAAAGTCCATGTAAAATGTGGAACTAGAAATTGGTGACATACTTGCATGTCAGGAGAAGTATCTCGTGCAAAGCACAAAATTTGTTTTAAGAATGGCATCAGATTATGTTCCAGCCAGACTGTGTGGCCGTCGACAAAATACATACCTAACGAGGTGCTTTCATTCTGGTGGTGATGGAACATTGAAAAGTATGCATAATCTATCGATCATACGTACCTAACGTACTTATACTATTACCTGGCCTATGTATTTCCTGGTGGCTAAAAGAGTTAACAAAAGTAAGCGAGTCGAAAAGATTCGATCTAGATTGTCCTTTGGAGCTGACAGCTTTTATATATGCAGTTATTCTTGACATAGGCAAAGCGCTTTAATTAGCCGCTGTGTGAAAATATTTGCAGGATAACACTACATATCCAACACGAATTTGGGCTCAAATTATCTTACTTATCATTGCAATTCAGGTTCATAAAGGCCGTTCTTTCTACCCTTTGGTCACCACAGTAACACAACACGTTCAGGTTAATTCATCCTAAGCAATAATTCTATACCTTTCTAAAAAGAAAGAGCAGTGAACATCACAAAAATATCTGAAGTTACTGTAAGTTGCAAATTGGTTCCTCAAATGCTACTTAAGCGCTCTAAAATTCGTGCGCTTTTCTCTTGCTACTTAAGTGTCTAATGCCGTCTTAGGTTAGTAGTGCTGTAAGATATATGTCAAGAAAGTACATATCCTTAATCTAGTTGCAGAAACCAGAGGTAACTAATGGCAAGTATGCAAAAACACGAATCAAGAAAGTTAGCCAAGACTAGGAGGAATAATACCCTTTACTTCTGATGAGCAGGCATCAGTGATGTCCCTAATAGGAGTCGCCACTGCGAAGAGCAGGGAGAAGGCAAGCAGAAGAGGCAACGCCATCTTATCTGAAACCTTCTTCTTCTTCTTCTTCTTGCGTTGGCTCAGCACTGTACAACAATAAGCCCAGCCCCCTCGTGGCCTTTTATAGAGATTCGGCCGAGCGCATGGGCGTGCGCCCGTTGCGCTTGGGAATCTCACGAGTAGCTTTCATCAGTCGAGAAATAATCTTTTACAGATGGCATTTCCAACCACCTGATTACTACTACTATAACTGAGTAGTACTTTACTTCTGGTCAGTCAGGCTGTGCCGGGATTCAGCCATCTAAATTTAAGGGCTCTGATATTTTAGTTCTTCTGTTATTTTCGCGTTTCTCTTCTTTGGAAGCTTCTGCTGTATTGTTGCCCTCAAAATTAGGAGTATTCTGATAGACCGAATATCATCATGCTGTAATGATACAGTGAGCAAAAGCTACTTTTCTGCAGCTCAAAGCCAGGTTAGGTGCACAATTATGAACTCATCTCAATTAAGTTGGCAGTTAAGCGCACCTATCTAGCCAAATGAACGAGATCTAATTACAATAATACATCTGTCCATTAAACACACCAATGGTGTCCAACACTGATAGTACCAATTTTGACAAGCTGTAGACTGCAGTGGTTAGCAAATGCTAAGCTTGAGTCGCCATCAAAATGATTCTCATAGCACAGGCCACAGATGAAGAAACTTTAGTCTGAGCTAGCAGCCACCATGCAACTAGCCTTCGCAAAACTCTAGCTACTAGTCCTAGGCTCCTAGCTAGTACCAATAGTCTCACTTCTTTTCTTTTCTTTTTTTTGAAAGAAACATATAGTCTCACTTCAAAATCATAGAAAAAGAAGAAAGGGACCTGCACTTAATTCATATAGATCTCATGGCATCATATCATCGTGTTCCTTGGGGCAAATTCAGCTAACCTTAGAAACGGAATCTTGTATGTAATTAGCCGATCGATGAATCTTTTCATCAGAAGCTAGCTAGCTTCAGCCTGAAGCCTCTGATGGGGCAAGGCAACTGCCTGCCTGCTAATGAGAGGAGAGAATAATCTTAGGTACGTACCAACCGAAGACACGATCACCAGCAAGAAAATGACCATCTTACCAACCACGTGAGGTGTCCCAGCCGATCGGTGGTGCGTGCACCAAGAAATCATGCCCATCAGTGTCCAGAACACGAAGAAAAATACATGGCATCCAGCCATCCACAGCCACAGCCCACAGGTAGACAGGTAGTGTATTAGGTAGTGTAATACTTGCAATGGCGGGGCTACTTATTGTACTAGACTGCGATTTGCTCTTCCTTTGGGGAAGTAGGAGTGCATAACTGCTTACTCTTGGATTGGTTAGCACAGTGATAAGAAGAAGATAATGCGATTCGCCCATGCGTCCATGACGCCATTGCTCACAGTTTCATGTCAAGCGTGGAGTGCAAAGATTTTTGGCATTGTTTCCAGATTTTTTTTTTAATTTGACCCCGTGCTACCATCTTAATTCCAAAAATAGCCCCTGTAAAATCAAATTTTCGAATCTGACCCCTGCCAAGCGCGGAATTGCGAGACGCCTACATGTGGCACATCCCGCGCTCGGGGAGCGCGGAAAGCCGGTGCCCAGCAACGCAGGCCAGGCTAGCACGGAAGAAAGCGACGCAACGCGGAAGGAAGCGGCACAGCGCGGAAGGTGGCGGGCCGGCCTAGCCACCTTCCACGCCCCAGGAGCGCGACAACTTTGCCCTGCATTACAGGAGATGTGCATTGCATTAGCCAATGCATTAGTCATTAATGGGAGCATTAATTAAATGCATGCATTTCGCTCTACGTGAGCGCGGAAGGCAACACACCTTGGTTCTGCGCTAGGTTCCGCGCCCGTGTAGCTTTCTGCGCTAGCGATCGCCTTTCCGCGCCCCCCGAGCGTGGGATGGTAATTCCGCGCTCGGCAGAGGGTAGATTCGCAAATTTGATTTTACGAGGGCTATTTTTGAAATTAAGATGGTAGCATGGGCCAAATTAAAAAAAAATATCTTGTTCCCGAGGAGGCATTGGCCGTGCCTGTAAAGAAACCTCTATGTGATAAACAAGTGTAGCTTCCCATTAAAAATGAGAAGAAAACGAAGCTTTGATCGACCGTTTATTTCTCCAGTCTTGCTATTTTTAAGTCACGTGAAATTTTTTTAAGTTTAAATCATTTATTATGACTATTGGATTTGTGTAGAGATTGATGAGTAATATGATTCAATTTGATCCAATAGATAAAAAAAATATAACTTATGTTTAAGAAATTTCAGTCCCTTTTCTCTCTCTCTGCATACGAGTAGTACTTTCGTAGAAAGGGAATAAAAGAAAAGGGAGAAGTGCTAGTCGGTTGGGCTGCCTTTTATTCCAGCCATTGTCGAGCCCATTAGCAACCCTTAGGCAACCAAATTTTGGGCCTCTTCGTTCGTTATTTAGGCTATTCCCTTGCCTAGATGAAACGTACGGCCTAAATTTTGCTGCCCCAAGCCCAATATAACTCTTCAAGAAATCTCTATGCGGCATGTTATGTGATGGGCCGTATTTTGTTAAATCGCTTTCGGTCTGCGTTTACACGCTCGTATGGTGCCATGGTGGTGCTGGCCCAAGGTAGCCTGAATCAATTGGCTATTGATTCACTTGGGCTCGATTGATGCACAAATACATGCATCCTCTTTAAGCATTCAGGCCATCGTCGACGTCCGGATCGATGACTTGTTTGGCGTGGAACGTCTTTTCACACCCTGTGTATAGCATCTTAAAATTTGACATTTTGGAATATTTTGACGTCAGGGTGAGAAGTGCTTATGGACACATGTTTGCCTTTTCTTCCAAGGAAAAAGAGTTCCGAGTCAGATGTGAACTCAGGATCCACGTGAAAACGTAGGAATTTCATACGAAACAGTTCAATTCGTTCGAGATTGTTGGGAATTCTCGCATTCCAAATAGAGGGTCAACTTACACAAGTTTTCCAACCCCGGTTACTTGTAGGTCTGATAATGGGTTGGGTCAAAATGAGCTAAATGGGTTGGGTTTTCATTTGGGTTGGCTTTGAGTGGGTGGAAACGGGTTAAGGTAGCTAATGGGTTTGGTTGGTTTGGTGCGGGTTAAAGAAATTCGGGTTTGAACGGGTTCAACACGTGGGTTTTCCCTTGTGGGTTGGCATGGGTGGAGGTTGCTCTTGAGTCTCGAGTCTGCCGCGACAGCCCGAGAGGCAGAGAGAGGTGGACGACAGCGGCTAGGGTTCTGCCACTGTTGCGCCTCTTCTCACTGGCCTGCTCACGATCGCCGCACCCCTCCTCTGATCGAGAAGGCCGACTAGAGGAGGGTGAATAGGAGGTTTTTAAAATTCTTTTGCTTAAAACCTTTTCTAATGCGGAAGCTAACAACAAATTGGTTTTGCACAATTAAAACCTAAATAAACTAGTCTTGACTAAGTGCACCAACCAGGGGCGAATCCACCGTGGGTGCTCGAGCACCCCCTCCCCCCACCACCGGACCCCTATTACCCACTGAGCACAGCGAGGTGGCGAGAACTAGGCGCTCTGCGGGTCTACGGCAGACGGCAGTGCTGGTGCGACGAGTTGGTGAGTTGTACTGTCGGAGGTTGAAGAAAGTCTCGCCTAGCCAGCGCCCAGCCATGTGGGCTGTTCTTGGAGTTGGATTCATGGAGATGGAGGCATGTGGCTTAAGGCTCAGTCTGCTGCCGGTCCAAATTCAATCAAAGATAGATAACAGATAGAGATAAGCTCACTCTCAGGCCTCAGCCAGACGCCCAGATTTGACATTCGATTCGAGAGTAGAGATTAGAGACGGAGAGAGACTCACTAAGGGGCAAGGGCAGTGGCGAGGCGGTCGGCGGCTTAGCGCGGTGGAGGAGGAGGCGAGGCGATCGGCGTCTCGGGCTCTCAGCGACTTGGCGACCCGACGCAGAGGCCAGAGGCGGTTGGTGTCACGGAGGTGGTTAGCATCATGGACGGGGAGGCATCACGGAGGGGGAGCCGGGGACGTGGAGGCCTGGCGCTTGATGGCTGGTGGCTGGCGGGAGTGGCGGCGTCGCGGCGACTTGGGGCCTCGGGGGCGACGGGGGGACTCAATGATGTACTGAAGTGAGGCAGGCCAGAAGTACTGAAGTGAGGCAAGCCAGTGAGGGTGACTGGGTGAGGGACTGAGGGATAGTGGCTAGTGAGGGGCAGACGCAGTGAAGTGAGGTAGTGACTAGTGAGTTTGTTTCTCTCCCAAATTCCCCATTTTGCTTATCTGTTGCAAATGTAGGTAGACTGTAGACTTGACTTGAAGATTGATAAATTGATTATTGATGCAAATGTTTAATTGGTGGTTGTTATTAAATTTGTGACTGATGAATTGATGCAAATTATTGTTTAATTAATTAGTGAACATATGACAGTAGCCATTATCTAATTAGCCAATTTGTTTAATTAGTGGTTGACTGGTTGTTGTTTAATTTTTCTTATATTTACAAAAATGGAGAAGCGAACTTTACACAATTATTTTTCAAATTGCGTAGAGTGAAATTGCATCATAATCAGATTTAATGCCTTAGTGGTATGTTTTCATTTCATTTTTAATGTTTATGAATATTCACAATTTAATATTGTATCACTAAATTTGATATTTCTTATCTACAGATCGGTACTCACATATTTATGGACATTTGGGGGCATATTATCCATTAGCGAGGTACTAAATTTACTGTATTGTATATTTTCAATTTGTTCTCTTTTTATTTATGTATGAATTTGACATTCCAATGACAAAAGATCAGTAGATGTAGCTTTGGTATGATTATGTTGTGCTATAGGCTCAACAGTAGAGCTCCTCCTCTATTTTCATTCTAGATTCGTCACTGGCACCAACAATATAAGACTATTGATAATGATAGCAATCATACAAAGACATGTAAGCAATTTAATTCTAGGAATGTAAATTGCACAAAGTAAATCACAAGAGAGCAACCCACAATGACACAAGGATATTTTACCGTGGTGCTTGGAGACTTGCCGGTCTCCCTAATCCACATTGAGGTAAGCCCAAACTAATTAGATTGGCTCCACGAAATAAACCAAACACCTCAATTTCACTAGTGGTAGCTCTTTCCCGCTTCGGGTAGGTGAGCTACAACCTTCACAAAACGTCGAGCCTCTTCACAATCTTCTTTGAATACATCATCGGACACGACGCCTTCATGCCGTCTAGGTGTCAGCAAACACCAAGAGTAATAAGCCAAGCCCCTTACTTGACTCTCACCACATGCAACGAATGCACAAGCTCAAGTGGATACGAAATCCACCTCTAAATGCAACGCATGCAACTAGAGACCTCTCTCATTGCTAACAAGGTGCAACACATGCACAATTGAGAGGAGAAGCTCATACTAGCTCAAGTGAGTGAAATAGGGTGCCAAAGATTATCCCCCAACCGGCCAAGGCGGGTATTTATAGCCCACACACAAAAACTAGTCGTTAGGAGCAAAAATCCCCAAAAATCAGGATTTACGGTAGTACCGTCGTACAAACTCCGGTACTACCGTTTTTACTGTTCATCGGTCGCACGGGTGCATTAACAGCTCAAAAACTAGCCGTTAAAGACTTTAGTGTGGTAGTACCGCAGTACAAAGGCCGGTACTACCGTTCTGCGGTAGTATCTCTCTTCTCGGGTGGTATTACCGTAGTCCAATTTCAGCACAGATGACACTCGGTAAAAAGGTCACAACTTTTAACTCCAATGTCGGAATTGAGTGATCTTGCGCTCTATGGAAAGTTTATTCAGAGGGTTATACAACCCACCTATTTGATTGATCTCAAACACATTTGATCAAATCAAAAGCATAACTCCAAAGAAATAGCAACAAACAATCTTAGACCATGCCAAGGAAAAATGAATGAATCCCAACAATTTGCAAAACACATTTGCAAACTTAGATCATGCCACAAGGAGTGGGTACATGGACTTCAACCATTTGCAAAACACATTTGCAAAGTATAGTCACATGCTACAAGGATTAAATGCATGAGCCTCAACTATTTGCAAAATACATTCACAAATAATAGCATCATGCCACGGAGAGCTAGAACAAGCAAGATTGAGCTATCAACACATAATGAGACTCGAGATACTAGACAAGACCCCTAGCTATCAACACATAATGAGACTCGAGATACTAGACAAGACCCTTCTTAATAGTACGGCAACCTATACTAGCAATCCAGTCTTCCAATCAAACACCATGATCGGTAAAAGACTAGGAACACATCCTTAACCCTAGCTAGTCATACATTTGCCTTGAGCATCCTCTTGAAGTTTGATGGCACACATCTTCACTTCAAGTCCAGGTCATTGTTTGGATATGCATCAACCCATGATGCATCCTTTACTTGACCTCCATCAACCCATGATGGGTCTTCTCTTGACTTGATGATCAACTCATGATCATCTCCTCTTCGAGATCTTGATATGCATCAACACATGATACATCCTCTTCTTAAATCTTGACTTGATGACAATCAACTCATGATGCCATACAAGGTCTTCATCATCCTGGAACATAACCTATTCATCCAACTCATGGAAAATATTAGTCCCACCATGATTAACATTAATTACCAAGATATACCTGCAATAAATGCTTTTGAACAAGCCATTACTGACAGGTGCAGTACTACCGCCGTTGATCATGTGGTAGTTTCGCTCTCCGGCACTTCTGATCACAAGGGCGGTACGGCCGCTTCCCATTGAGGTCCAAAACAGGTCTTGACTGGAAATAACGTACAACTAACAAATAAACGGAAAGACCAGGCTGCGGTAGTTCCGCCAAGGAAACGCAATCATACCGTGACGCAGTAGTTCCACAAAAAGAACTCCGGTACTACCGCTTCACAAGTACGACCAGACCACTTGGTCCGACTTGACCAGCTCACCCAATCGGACTGTCCACGTGGTCCACTCAGATTTGTTTGAACGTTCGGATCACTCGTTATGACCGCACGATCGGATCATGCGTTTGGACGGTCCGAACGTTCCACTGTAGTTCCGCCAAAGGATTTGCGGTCATACCGCTACGCGGTAGTTCCGCCACACAAACTCTGGTACTACTGCACATTGGTAGTACCGCTTACCAAATGCGGTCATACCGATTTCCACTGAAATTCTTTCAGAAGCTTTTCGAAATGCAATGCATGACTCATTTGTCTTGAGCCACGTCGATCTTTTATCATCTTTGCATTTCCTTTTCATGTCATCATTTAAACTCCGTGTTGGACCGAAAAGGCGACTAGAGGGGGGTGAATAGGAGCACGCTCACTTTTTCACTTTGAACGGATTCAACACGAATTTCACTCTAGTAGCTATAGAAACTATGAACATTAATATACAAGTATAGCGGAAAACTTGTATTGAATCCAATCCAAAACCCCAAAGCAAAAGACCAGCACGGAGCTCAAACACTAGAGGGCCGGTATAACCGACGTTGATTGCGCGGTCGGACCGTGGCGATCGACCGGCGTGTAAACCACTTGTCGACCGCAGCCCGTCGGCCGACCATTGAAAGGCGGTCGACCAAGACCGATGAAGAACGATGGAAACGGCAAAAACCAAAACTCAAATCGGTCTAACTTTTGATCTATAAGGCCAAACTCCACGAAACTTGAGACACACCTTCTCTAAGATATTAGGAACCTATTCCAATCAAGGATCATGTAGATCCATACCAAAGTTCCTATCTTTTTCAGATTGAACGAAGGTTGCTCCAAAACGAGTCAAAATCGAAATATGATCTAGAGACTTGCTCGTGGGTGAAGAATGATCAATATGATCCTAGATAGGTTCCCACATGTCACAGCAAGTTAGATCAAGGCAAGAAACCAAGCAAAAACTCGTGGATCAAAGAAAGACTCAAAATCACCAAATAGAGAGAAGGAAAGCAAATAGACTCATCTTGAGGAATCTTTCCTTGGATTGATTTTGATATGGTATTGGTTTACAGCCACTCCATCACGGGGGACAAAGACTCAATACACGAGTACGAAATCAAATCCAACTCTCTAGAACCCTAACCTCCAACTATCAACTCCCTAAACAAACTAGGGTTTCAAAACAATGAAAGGGTTCAGGGGGCGCAGCCACCTCCTTCCTCTATTTATCGTGGGGGCTAAACCTTCTAGAAGAGTAAACCCTAATGGGCACCCGTTAGGCCCACACACAAACGGGTTCACTTACGCACGTATTTTAAAGCGATGTCTTCATCTCCTCTTGACCTAATCCGCTTCTCCTTGCGCCGCGGGTTAGCAAAAGGTCACCAAGGCGGTATTGGTAAAATTACCAAAATACCCTTCTCGGTCTTTTTCCAAAAACCGAGTCCCATCTTCATGAAGCACTTCCATGTTTCGCCACGTGTAGGTTGATCAACGGCTCTCATCATGTCGGCAAGTCTCTCCCATCCGGCTCTCACGGAAACCACCATGTCACTTGCACCAACCCCCGCGCCGCTTGATCCAACCCGTCGCACCGAACTGCCCGTTCGGTCACCTTTGTCCCTTATGCGCCATGCTTGACTTCATTGACCTCACCCGGCATCCCCGATCGTTCTGGACCTCAGCTCTCCATGTTTAGTCCGGTCATCCTCGCCGTGACCGTCGTTGACCTCTAAGAAACATGTACAACAATAGAAAAGAAATCGATTACGGGAACAAGTTCTTCACAACTTGACCCACGTTAGTCAAAACATGTATCACGCAACACATATGCACTGAAACTCATGAACTTGACCTAACCCAACACTCATCGCCACTTTTGGCCGATGAACAATTCAAAATCGGTCAGACCGCCATTCATTGGCGGTCGACCATTGCTTACATCTTGGTCGACCACATGCGCCCAATTCGGCCTCGATTGCACTGCCGACAGACTTTAACCTTTGACGAAAACTCGTGATTCGACAAACATTTAACAACATTGCCAATTGTAACATCATCCTAAGATTGTGCACATATCCCCATGTTATCCACAATTTCCCCTCGATGAACACATTGGCAATTTCCCACAGATGCAAATTTTGAGGTTTGAAAAGTAAAAACTCGACGTTTCCGCACAAAGGCACAACATGGTCCAAATGCAAGGTAATGCAATGGAAATAACCAAGTTGGCTTCAGAATAGCATAGCCAAGTGAGATAAGGCAAAAGAATGCTAGAAAGCTTCATTTTCTAAAGGAGAGTCAAAATCTCACTTAAGGTCCATATGAAAGAACAATTGTTCAAATTGATCTTTGGTCATTGTGAGGTTGCAAGAATTGCAATTCAAGTTCAGAAATGGCAATACGAACATAAGAATGCAAATAAGATACTCCCCCTCACTATGATCCTCAGATTTCAGAAAATTTTAAATTCTCCAAATTTCTCCAAATCGCTCCCCCTTTCAAACATTTTGATGCATCTTCTCCCCCTTTGACAATGGAGTCATCAAGGAATCATGCATTTCTCTCGTCCAGAGATAACAAATGCAGAATTGAGGAAAAAACATAAGAAAGAGCATGCATGAAATGCAATGGAGTAGCTTCATTTTTTTGTATTTTTCAATTTTTGAGTACAAGAAGCTTTGGAGATTACCCAAAAGAACAAGCTAGCATTTTTAATATTGCACAAGACATATGAAGCCTAAAAGCGCTAGCAAGATCATGTTAAGACATATATATATCAAAGCTAAGCTCGAAGGCTCAATGTAAAGCAATGAATTTTATCAATTTAAGCAAAGCTTCAAATTTAGCAAGTTCATCAATAAGAATCCTAAAATGATAATGGCCATATCAAAATATCAGAGATCAAAAAGCTAACAATGACCACATTAAGAGACAAACATGTCCGGAATTGAATCATTTTGCTCAATTTTCTCAAACGCCCATTTTTCAACAGTTTTTCATTTGCAATGAATATTGAAGTTGACTAATGATCTAACTTAGTGAAGAAGATACTGGACTAGGAGCCATCCGCAAAATCTTCCTAAGTTTCGACCAGAAGTTGATTAAAGGTATATCTTAGTGAAGAAGATCCTGGACTAGGAGCCATCCACAAACTCTTTCTAAGCTTCTACCAGGGCGACAAATCTTGAGGTTCATATCAGTTTTGACAAGTAGTCCCCATGAGATCGTCTGGATCATCAAACTATCTCCAAGTTAATGTCTTTGACATGTAGTCTTGTGAGAGTAGTTTGGCACAATTTAAGCATAAGACAATCTTGAAATTGATTTTTTATTTTTCATTTGCATAAGAGCAGTTTTAGATTCTCAAAAGGACAAGATGCTCAAGTAATTATCAATTTTAGAGTCAAGAGCTAACAAAACAATTTTGATAGGGCCAATGTCACAAAAGGAGCACTAATTGCGCAACTAGTTAAAACATCCACAAATTACAGTTTTTAGTTCAAGTTGTTTTAGAGTTTTAGCTCATTCAGTAAAGACTTAGCTACACATGTGAAAGCATGATAATTCTAGCAAGTCAAAGAACTAGACATAGCATTGAGCAAGAATTGAAATACTAAAGCTCCAAAGGGTAATAAGCAAAACTTCATCAATTTTAAAAGATAAGCATAAAAGCTTATATTACAATGCATCTTTTTGTGATTTTTCATATGAATGCAATATAATACAATGAGATGCAAGAAAAGCTCAAAAAGCCTAAAAAGATCAAAAAGCATCAAAAAGTTCAGAAAAGATCAAGGAAAGATCAGATGAACACGGTAAGATCAGAAAATGTCCAACTCCCCCTCAAACCAACCCATAGGGATAAATTACCCCTAACTCACTCCTCAAGGTGGCAAACCTTGTTGGGTCTAAAGGCTTGGTGAGGATATCAGCCAACTGAGCCTCGCACTCCACAAAATGTAGCACAATATCACCCTTCTCAACATGGTCTCTAAGGAAGTGATAGCGAATGTCTATGTGCTTGGTCCTAGAATGTTGCACTGGGTTTTTAGCAATGTTAATGGCAGAAGTGTTATCACAGAAAATAGGAACACTAGCAAAGTTTAACCCAAAGTCCTTAAGAGTGGACACCATCCACAAAATCTGATTATAGTAACTAGCAAAGACTACATATTCACTTCAAAGAAGGATCATGCAATGAAGACTACTTCCTAGATGACCAAGAGACAAGAGAAGTGCCTAACAAATGACAAGTGCCAGAGGTACTCTTCCTATCTAGCCGACAACCCGCAAAATCATAATCAGAAAACCCATGAATGGACAAGGAAGAAGAGCAGGAATACCAAATGCCATACTGGAGGGTAGAGTGAAGGTACCTGAAGATGCGCTTAACGGCTTGGCGATGTGAAGTCCTCGGAGACGCCTGAAACCTCGCACAGAGGCAGACCACGAAGTGGATGTCCGGTCTTGAGGCCGTCAGGTATAGAAGGGAGCTGATCATGCTACGGTACTCGCGTTGATCCACAGCTTCTCCTTCCTCATCTGGATCCAAAGCAGTCGAGGTCGCCATGGGAGTGGCGATCGGCTTGCAGTCACCCATCTCAAAGCGTTTGAGTAGATCATTGGTGTACTTCGTTTGATGGATAAAGATCCATTCTTTGCATTGCTTGATTTGAAGCCCCAGAAAGTAGTTGAGCTCTCCCATCATACTCATCTCAAATTCTCTGGATATGGTCTCAGAAAAAACTGAAAATAAGAGCATGAGAAGAACCACCAAAGATAATATCATCAACGTAAATCTAAACAAGCAGGAGGTCATTGCCATGCCTAAGAATGAAAAGAGTCTTATCTACTTTTTCCATTTCAAAATCATTCTTAAACAAGAAGGTCTTAAGTCTATCATACCAGACTCTATGGGCTTGCTTAAGACCATACAAGGCTTTGGATAGCTTAAAAACATGATCAGGGTGCTTAGGATTCTCAAAGCGAGGGGGTTGCCTAACATACACTTCCTCCTCTATAAAACCATTCAGAAAGGCACTCTTAATATCTATTTGATGCAACCTAAATCCCTTAGATGCAGCAAATGCAAGCAGAATACGAATGGCTTCCAATCTAGCAACAAGAGCAAATGTTTCATCAAAATCTAACCCCTCAACCTGGCTAAAACCCTGAGTTACCAACCTAGCCTTATTTCTAACGACAGAACCATCCTCATTTTGTTTATTTTTGAACACCCAACGGGTTCCTATCACATATGACCGCTAGGAGGTTCTACAAGGTTCCAGACTTTATTTCTTTCAAAATTCTCTAACTCATGCATGGCATTGACCTAGCTAGAATCAGATAAAGCATGTGATATATTGTGGGGTTCAAAAGAAGCTACAAATGCAGGATGAGAGAAGAGACTCGGATCATGATACCTGGAACGAGTGACTCGCTCATGAAGATTACCAATCATTTGATCTAGAGGATGTTGCTTCTGAATGTGCAGTGGAGTGCCTGGGGGAGATATCATCTCCTCAACCTCCGCAGGTACTGCTGATGAAGAGGATGCAACAGGAGCCTCAATTGGAGGTGAAGCAGTCGTAACAGGTTCTGGAGCTTGGACAGGAACATAAACAACAAGTGGAGGAGCAATATCAAGTTCATCCTCATCTTCTTCAACAAAAATGTTCTCTGTCACCTGTAAGTCACCTGAAACATCGAATCTAGCTCCAGGGCTAATCTCATCAAAAGTGACATTGCATGTCTCCTGGACAATATTAATTTCAACATTAAAAACCCGAAAACCTCTCGAATGAGAAGGATAACCCAGAAATAAACCATCACAAGTCATTGATTCAAATTTATCTAGATTTCCTGTCTTAAGAATAAAACACTTAGATCCAAAGACTCGAAAGTGAGAGACAGATGTTTTTCTACCAAATCGAAGCTCATAAGAAGTCTTGCCCAAAGACGATCTCAAGAAGATACGGTTTGAAATATGGTAAGCTGTAGCAATAGCTTCGGCCCAAAACCTCCTCGGTGTGCTATACTCATCTAGCATCGTCCTAGCCATCTCGACTAAGGTCATGTTCTTCCTTTCCACAACACCATTTTGTTGAGGGACGTGTGGAGAAGAGAACCGATGCTCAATACCGCTACAAAGGCACAAAAGAGGCAAAAGAACCATTCTTGAACTCATGTCTTGTTGTCATTTGCGGATCGCTCTCAAGGCACCAGGAAGTTCAGAAGCCAAACGAAGAACAAAATCATGATAGTGATCAAAAGCCTCATCCTTCGAAGCAAGAAAGAACACCCAAGAGTATCTTGAAAAATCATTGACTATGACAAGAATGTACCATTTGCCACCGACTGACCGAACCCTAGTAGGACCAACAGTATCCATATGAAGCAACTGTCCTGGTCCGTCAGTCATGACCATAGTCAATGAAGGGTGTGAGGCGGCAACTTGCTTGCCATGCCTATAGGGGCTCACATACAGTATCTTTGACGGCTTTGAGTTTAGGCAAACCTCTCATGAGATCAAGGCCGCTAACTCGCGTCCGATGATCAAAACCAATGTGCCCCAAACGTCGATGCCACAGCCAGATATCAGAAGAAGATGCAAATAAACATTTGAGAGATCCAGCAAGAGATTCGAAAAACCAGCTCTAAAAATTCTACCAACTCTAGAAATCCTAAAAACAAGCTCACCGGTACAATCAAGCACACGATAGGCATTTTTCTTAAAACGAGTTTCGTAGCCATCATCAAGAAGCTGCGAAACAGAAAGCAAGTTGTACCTTAGCTTGTCCACAAGGGCGACGTTCTTCAAGATGAATTTGTCATTCACCTTGATTGATCCCGTTCCTTCAATTCGCCCTTGTGTATCATCTCCAAAGGTGGTGAAGTCATCACCCGTCGACCGTGTAAAGGAAGTGAACCATCTTGAGTCTCCGGTCATGTGGCGTGAACAGCCGGAGTTGACAAGCCACATGTTCTTCTTCCTTCCGCGGCGATCCTGAAAATCAAGGCACAAAAGATCGATGTGTCTCAATCTCAAGTTAGTTAAAGATGACTTAGGAACCCGATCTTGAGACACACGCGTCTGAAAGTAGTATGTAAAGCAGAAGTGCTATCCTTGATTTTATTTGCAGCTCTATTATGAGCAATGGTTACATGAACATGAGATGCATCCTGTCTAGGAACATGATGATGAGCATGTGAAATAAATCCTAGTCCAGGTTTCTTATTTTCCAATTGACCATGTCTCATAAAAGCTCTAGGTTGATAAGATGACATTTTAGCAATATTTTTCTTAGCGTTTTTCAACCTACACCAACAGAACTCAACCAAATGTCCACTCTTCTTGCAATAGGTGCAATGGTATTTGGTACCACTGGGAGAAGCACCTTTTGACTCAAAAGAAGGTTGGACAAAACCTGCAGATTTGAAGATTGTTTTTGCAGGTTGGGTTGTGAATTCAACTAAGCCATTTTCCAAGACCTGAATGACATTAGGCTTGGATTTGTCCTGGGCTGAGTTGTATCCTAACCCTTACTTCTTATAAGGAGTTTTAGATTGATCAAGAATCATGTTTAACTGTTTTTTTTACCACTAGAGAATCTTTCTAAAGTATTCTTAAGATATGCATTCTCTTTCTAACATTAACACATGACTCACAATTCTTGGTCTTAATGGCTTTAGAAAGTTTCTCCTTAAGAAAAGCAACTTCAAACTTATAGGCTGCACAAGAGGCACAAGGCATAGACTCAATTGTCTCCTTAAGCTTGGCATATTTAGCTCTAACTGCTTCCAAAATGCCCTTAACTTCATGTTCACGTTCTAAGCAGAAAGAGCAAGAGTTAGATTTAACATTACCAGAAGCATCCAACTTACTAGACTCTAAGCATTTTTCACAGGGAATAGATTCTTCCAGGCAGGCTTCTCATCCTTGCGGTTGCCCTTACCTTTCAAATTAGGGCGCTTGTCTGAATGTGATCTGACTCTCCACACTCATAGCACGTCACGAGCCACCTCTCTTCTTGTTTCTAACATTGTTATATGCCCGTGTGACTTTCTTGGCTAAAAGAGCTAAATCAGCCTCAGGAAGACTCTCAAACTCTTCTTCTTGAATAGCAGATAAACACACAAGAGAAAATCCAGATGAAGACTTAGAAGAACCATTAGAAGTTCTTTTCAAAGGATCAGCTATCAAAGCCATGTTATCCTTCTTAGGAAGACTACCTCTCTTGATCTCATGAGTCTTGAGCTTGCTATAAAATAGCTCCAAAGTGAGACTAGAGAGATTGACGTTCTCCTCTATGGCAGTAGCCTTCATCTCCCACTCATTGGTGTTGATTGCAGCCAAGAGGTAAGTGACATTCTCATATTGAGAGTATTCAATGTCTACAGCTCTCATCTGCTTGATCACCTTATTGAAGCGAGTAAAAATGTCATCGATGCTCTCACCAGGACGCATCTTGAATTTGTTATACTCTCGCTTGTAGACCGTCTGGCGCACTTGCTTAATTTGAGACGATCGCTTATGGCAAGTTTCGAGGGTGTGCCAAATCTCATGTGCGGTCTCAAGGTTGCAAATCCTATCATACTCCTGCCTACCAAGCCCATCGTATAGAAGATTCTTTGCCTTGTTGTTGTTAGCCAAGAGGGCTGCTGAAGCTGGCGTAGCAACTTCGGGCAAAACAAGCGGGGCTCGAACAACCTCCCATATAGCTTGTCCTTCGCAAGGAAGACTCGCATGCAGTTCTTCCAATAGGCATAGTCGAGCCCATCGAAGATATGCGGCTTGGTCGAGTACTTATCCATCGTCAAGTTCAGTGACCGATTAAGATCAAGATTGAACTAACCGGGCTCTGATACCACTTGTTGGACCGAAAATGTGACTAGAGGGGGGGGTGAAAAGGAGCACGCTCACTTTTTCACTTTGAATGGATTCAACATGAATTCCACTCCAGTAGCTATAGAAGCTATGAAGATCAATATACAAGTATAGTGGAAGACTTGTATTGAATCCAATCCAAAACCCCAAAGCAAAAGGCCAACACGGAGCTCAAACCCTAGAGGGGCGGTCTGACCGACGTTGATTGCGCTGGTCGGATCGACGGCGATCGACCGGCGTGTAAACCGCAGCTCGATCGAGCCATGGCCGATCGGCCGGCGTTGAAAGGGCGGTCTGACCGTACCTGATGAAGAATAGAGGAAACAGTCTGAAAACCAAAACTCAAATCGGTCTAACTTTTGATCTATAAAGCCAAACTCCACGAAACTTGAGACACACCTTCTCTAAGATATTAGGAACCTATTCCAATCAAGGATCGTGTAGATCCATGCCAAAGTTCCTATCTTTTTCAGATTGAACAAAGGTTGCTTCAAAACGAGTCAAAATCGAAATATGATCTAGATACTTGCTTGTGGGTGAATGATGATCAAGATGATCCTAGATGGGTTCCCACATGTCACAGCAAGTTAGATCAAGGCAAGAAACCAAGCAAAAACTCGTGGATCAAAGGAAGACTCAAAATCACCAAATAGAGAGAAGGAAAGCAAATAGACTCATCTTGAAGAATCTTTCCTTGGATTGATTTTGATATGGTATTGGTTTACAGCCACTCCATCAATGAGGACAAAGACTCAATACATGAGCACGAAATCAAATCCAACTCTCTAGAACCCTAACCTCCAACTATCAACTCCCTAAACAAACTAGGGTTTCAAAACAATGAAAGGGTTCAGGGGGTGCAGCCACCTCCCTCCTCTATTTATAGTGGGGGCTAAACCTTCTAGAAGAGTAAACCCTAATGGGCACCCGTTAGGCCCACACACAAACGGGTTCACTTACGCACATATTTTAAAGCGCCGTCTTCATCTCCTCTTGACCTAATCCGCTTCTCTTTGCGCCGTCTTACGCCGTGGGTTAGCAAAAGGTCACCAAGGCGGTATTTGGTAAAATTGCCAAAATACCCCTTCTCGGTCTTTTTTCCAAAAACCGAGTCCCATCTTCATGAAGCACTTCCATGCTTCGCCACGTGTAGGCTGATCAACGGCTCTCATCATGTTGGCAAGTCTCTCCCATCCGGCTCCCACGGAAACCACCATGGCACTTGCACCGACCCCCGCGCCGCTTGATCCAACCCGTCGCACCGAACTGCCCGTTCGGTCACCTTTGTCCCTTATACGCCATGCTTAACTTCATTGACCTCACCCGGCATGCCCGATCGTTCTGGACCTCAGCTCTCCAAGCTTAGTCCCGATCATCCTCGCCGTTGACCGTCGTTGACCTCCAAGCAACCTGCACAACAATAGACAAAGAAATCGATTACGGGAACAAGTTCTTCACAACTTGACCCACGTTAGTCAAAACATGCATCATGCAACACATATACACTGAAACCCATGAACTTGACCTAACCCAACTCTCATCGCCACTTGGCCGATGAACAGTTCAAAATCTATCAGACCGCCATTCATTGGCGGTCGATCACGGCGATCTAACCGCAGCTTACATGCTTGGATCGACGATCCGCCTAACTCCGGTTTAACTGCACTCGCCTCGACAGGACTTTAACCTTTGACGAAAACTCATGATTCGACAAACCTTTAACAACATTGCCAATTGTAACATCATCCTAAGATCGTGCACATATCCCCATGATATCCACAATCTCCCCCTTGATGAACACATTGGCAATTTCCCACAGATGCAAATTTTGAGGTTTGAAAAGTAAAAAACTCAACGTTTTCGCACAAAGGCACAACTTGGTCCAAATGCAAGAGAAAGCAATGGAAATGACCAAGTTGGCTTCAGAATAGTATAGGCAAGTGAGATAAGGCAAAAGAAGGCTAGAAATCTTTATTTTCCAGAAAAGAGTCAAAATCTCACTTAAGGTCCATATGAAAGAATAATTGTTCAAATTGACCTTTGATCATTATGAGGTTGCAAGAATTGCAATTCAAGTTCAGAAATGGCAATACGAACATAAGAATGCAAATAAGATACTCCCCCTCACTATGATCCTCAGATTTCAGAAAATTTCAAATTCTCCAAATTTCTCCAAATCGCTCCCCCTTTCAAACATTTTGATACATCTTCTCCCCCTTTGACAATGGAGTTATCAAGGAATCACACCTTTCTCTTGTCTAGAGATAAAAAATGCAGAATTGAGGAAAAAGCATAAGAAAGAGCATGCATGAAATGCAATAGAGTGGCTTCATTTTTTGTATTTTTCAATTTTTAAGTACAAGAAGCTTTGGAGATTATCCAAAAGAACAAGCTAGCATTTCTAATATTGCACAAGACATATCAAGCCTAAAAGCGCTAGCAATATCATGTTAAGACATATATATCAAAGCTAAGCTCGAAGGCTCAATGTAAAGCAATGAATTTTATCAATTTAATCAAAGCTTCAAATTTAGCAAGTTCATCAACAGGAATCCTAAAATGATAATGGCCATGTCAAAATGTCAATGTGAGATCAAAAAGCTAACAATGACCACATTAAGAGACAAACATGTCCTGAATTGAATAATTTTGCTCAATTTTCTCAAACGCCCATTTTTCATCAGTTTTTCATTTGCAATGAATATTGAAGTTGACTAATGATCTAACTTAGTGAAGAAGACCTTGGACTAGGAGCCATCCACAAACTCTTCCTAAGCTTCGACCAGAAGTTGATTAAAGGTATATCTTAGTAAAGAAGATCCTGGACTAGGAGCCATCCACAAACTCTTCCTAAGCTTCTACCAGGGCGACAAATCTTGAGGTTCATGTCAGTTTTGACAAGCAGTCCCCATGAGATCGTCCGGATCATCAAACTATCTCCAAGTTCATGTCTTTGACATGCAGTCTCGTGAGAGTAGTTTGGCACAATTTAAGCATAAGACAATCTTGAAATTGATTTTTCATTTTTCATTTGCACAAGAGCAGTTTTAGATTCTCAGAAGAACAAGAAGCTCAAGTAATGATCAATTTTAGATTCAAGAGCCAACAAAACAATTTTGACAGGGCCAATGTCACAAAAGGAGCACTAATTGCGCAACTAGTTAAAACATCCACAAATTGCAGTTTTTAGTTCAAGTTGTTTTAGAGTTCTAGCTCATTCAGCAAAGACTTAGCTACACATGTGAAAGCATGATAATTCTAGCAAGTCAAAGAACTAGACATAGCATTGAGAAAGAATTGAAATATTAAAGCATATTTTTGATTGGAGGAATGCAACAAGATATAAGAATATGATATCAAATGCATACATCTTTGATTTTCACCTTTTTATCCAAATAAGACTACACAATAGGTATATCAATACAAGTGTTAATCTCACATATGGATTTATCATTAATCACCAAAATACTCAATTAACTCATAATGGCGGGTCTAGGTTCTTCATTCTCGCCGCCCTGCTTGTGACCGCCGTGCCCTTCCTCGCCAGCCTGCTCGTGCCCCAAATCCACTGTCTCTCCACCGCCGAGCTCATCAACATCGACTAAATCATCGACAACGACGATTGCAAGCTCGTCTCCGGCCTCATCCCTGACGCTGGAACCATCCATGCCCATGGCCAGGAGATCTTCAAGATCCCCGTCTCCCTCGTCTACGACGCCGATGGCCTCGACTTTGTACTTCACGCTCGGATCTCCCCCGAAACCAACACCCCCGACTCTGCACTTCACACCCAGACCCCCCCCAAACGCCGACGCCCTTGACTCTGCACTTCATGCCCTGATCTCCACCACCGCGGAGTCCCCGTCCACCTCTGAATCTACAAATTTAAAGTTGTTCAAGGGCGCCCAGGTCAAGCTCACCAACTACGGGCAAGGTCGGTGGCTAATTTTGTTCATACCGATCACGAGCTCCAAATTGTTTCATATTATTTATCTGTTCATCCGCATGTTTCTTGAATCTCGATAGCGATAGGGTTAGTTCGAGTTGGTTTGGATGACTAGTTTGCGGAGGTTCCAACATCCCAACTGAATTTGATTTTATTCCTCCCAACTCTGTTCTAGGCTTTCTAGTTCCAGGAATCAGGGTTCTAGCTTAATTTCTATCCGCATACAAAAATATGCTGCTTTCAATTTTTATGCCCCTCTGCCCTTGATCTCTACTTCATGTTTAATGAAGATTTTACTACATATTCTAGTAGAAATACTAAAATAGTCTTACTAGCCACTACTAGTGCCATCATTCATATAATTTTATAGATGAAAAGGCTATACAATTCTTTATGTTACATCGGCCAAACATGCAAACTTTTGGCCATTTACTGAGAAAGTTAATTTGTTAATCAATTTAGGTTTCTAAGCATGCCTACACAAGTGTGAGAGGGCTCGGGTACAAATGACACCATTGATGAGCCCTCATCACAAACACCTAGAAGGAGGGCAAAGGTTTGGAAATATTTTGAGCATGAGTTGGTTATAGTCGAAGGTGTCCCAAAGGCAGTTTGTAAATATTGCAAGTTGAAGCTGACATATACCAACAAAACTATCACAAACAACCTTAGAAACCACATTGCTGAGTCCTGCCCAAAAATTGAGATTGATGACAGGAATATGTCCGTTGCAACTATGAAAAAGCAACCATCAGCAGCTTCATTTATCTTTATCCCCAAAGGACTCGTGAGCTGATGGCCCAAGATTTCCTTGCAATACCTCTAAGCACAATGTCCTCCGAATATGCGTTTAGCTGTTGTGGTGGAATATTTGGCGATACTATAAACTCATTATCACCGAAAACACTTGAATCTCTAGTTTGCGCCAAAGACTGACTAATTAAAGTTCCAAACACTGAAAGTATAATAAATATTCTTTTACAAATGCCCTAAATATTACAAGTTATACTGAAGTTGAACTAATTTTAATGTTGTAATGTGTAGGTCAAGATGGAGCATGATCTGAATGATGGGGGAGCATTGGAGCTTGAGTAAATTGGGTAAGTCGCCTAGACTATTTCTATAGTTACTGTAATGATTTACTACTTTATCTTCATGAGTAGACGATGGATGCAATGGTAGACCTTGATGTTATAACCTTGCTAGCTGACCTTCAAGTTTTATCTTGCTGTTGTTTCTTAATTTTGGCAACCAAACTAAAGGCCATCACATGTTTCTTAATTATGCCGGTAACCTGTGATTTCTGGTCATTCTAGTCATTTGAACACTGTCACATAATCTCTCTCAATGTTCTGTTAACACGGTAGAGACACACAGGTAGGCGGTTTAGCAATGTGAGAGTAAATCATTTAGCTCATACATACACAGTAGAGTTCTTCTTTTAGGGAAAAAAAGAGGAAGAGTAACATATATCATATGATTTCACCGAGAACTCGGAGAATGACGGAAGAAAATATTATGATGATTTTATTTAGTTCATTGTCCAGTTTAAGAAAATCCTACTCATGAGTCATAACAGCAAACTATGATGATAAGTGCTGCAAGCAAAAATTTACAATTTGCTGATGAGCGTCGTAGTTTTGGCATAAGTTTTAACTTGTTTGGTTACAAAAAACACAGTGCAAGTTATCTTTGTTTGGATCAAGAATTTTGCATCTGCTTGAGGGATTCGCGAATGGTCTTCCAATTTTCTCTTATTTCAACATCCAAGTTTTCTACGAGGGATGTGTTGATCTAATCTTCTCTTGGCCCACTCTTCCTGTTCCTTCAAGTTTAGTATCAACAGTCCAATTGGACTGGAGTTCATGTGAGCTGATGCCAAAATTTTAATTATAATTTGTCAAGTTCAGGCTTATCCTTTGATGCTCTCTTTGCATTCACAACATTTACTTCAAGTAATTAGCTGCAAGTAGTACAATTAACCATGAACCAGCATATATTCTGATGCTACTTTCTGCACCTTCGGTTGCTCCAGACATTTAGCAGATTGGCAAGGAAATACAGGCATGGAGATCATAACTTAGGTTCTACAATGCTCACTTTCTCCTAGTGAAGATTGAGTGTTTTGTGAAGACTCAAGAGTTATCTTAATTTTCTAATGGCACTATTAGCCTGAATGTTGGTGCCACTGTATGAATTGTATCTGACTGGTGGATGTAATCTCAGTGAGACTATTGGACTAGATACTTTTCTGAACGAATGACACAATCCCAGTTTGTAATGAAGCTCCGGCTGCTAAAAGTAATCACTCGCTTACCAGTCAAACCTCCAAAAGCATAGCATCTCCCCTGCATCAATTTCCTAACACACAGCCTGCTGCCGAAGTGACTAAATTAATCCCTGAGCTCCTGATTAGGTTAATTAATCACCACCCTGCACGGCTGCACCCCACTTTTCCTCGTATATTCTTTTGTCATTGTGCAATGTGATGGCCTAAAATGGGTTGGAAACGGGTTGATGAATCGAGTTGAACCCATACAGGTGACATAGGTTGGGTTGGGTCGGATGGAAAGTGCACATGAGTTGGGTTGGTTTGGGTTCTGGAATTTAATTTGTGGGTTGGACTGGGCTAGAAAGCTAACTAATTCTTGCATAGGTTGGGTTGGATTTGGGATGGATTTAAGCCCATTATCAGGCCTAGTTACTTGAGTTCAACCTTCTCTAAAGTGCAGACATGATCAAGTTTAAATATGATCACGTTCTATAATGTTTCTCTTTCCAGGACCACGATGTTCCACCCACCGGTTCTTATTATCTACTAACTTGTCACGACGAACATAGCACAAGTTTAATTATGCTACGGATGTTCATCACATGATTAGTATATCAAACACACACTCACACAGGAGAGTGGCCACTTACATATAACTAGCTCAAAATAAAATCCAAAAACTAATATAAAAACACTCGGAAAACGCAGAACAAAAACCTCCTGCACAACTCGTCCTCCGCCACAGAAGATCCGGTCGCCCTCCTCCAGACGAGGACAAGGAGGAATCTCACATCACCAGATTGACACAGTTACACTCTCTGTCTCTGTTCGCCAATCGCCATTGAGACACAGGCTTGCGAGTCGCGCAACTCGCAAGTGCGCAGCCCGTCGCCCCCTATCTCTCTCTCGTGCTCGTTGTCTCTCTCTCCCCCCTCCCTTCCTTCCCGCGTCGCCTGCCTCCTCCTATAAGAAGGCCCGCCGTCTCCGCTCGTCAACCTTTCCGCTTTGCCTCCCTCGCTCGCATCCGGCATCCCGCCTCCAGATCTCGATGCGGCCTTCCTGACGCCTGACGCAACCATGTCCGCCTGCGACGACGACCACGCCTCGCTCCTCAGATCCCACCCCGCCACCGGCGCCGCCGCGTCGTCGTCGTCGCCGCCGCCCCCCTCGCCGCGCTCGGGGGCTGGCCACCACCACGCCGACGTTGAGGCGGCGGACGAGGCCACCGTCACCGCCTACCCGAGGCGCGGCGGGGTCGTGCGCGGCCTCCTGCGCCACCTCGACCGCCGCATCTCAGCCCGCCGCCGCCACCACCAGCAGCAGTTCCATCGCTCCGCCGCGCCCCCCGAGCAGCCGTCCCCGACGCCGTCGCAGCAGCTGAGGGAGAGGGCGGGGGAGGAGCTCGGGGACGGGGCGCCCCCCGAGTGGGCGCTGCTGCTCATCGGCTGCCTTCTCGGGCTCGCCACCGGCATCTGCGTCGCCGCGTTCAACCGCGGGGTGAGTGGTTCTGGTTGGAAGCTTGGATATCCATGTGACCATGTGCAATTGAAGTGGGTTAATTTGGTTCCTTCATTGTGTCCTATATATGGCTGGAATTGATGTTAAGATGTAGTAAGCCTTTTATAGGATCTAAGCATAGTTTTGGAATGTGTGAGTAGTTTCTGGGAAATGTTAATCCAAGACCCTTGCAAATGCTATGGAGACACCAGTGGATTAAATTCATACCATGCTGCAAATTTGGTTCCATTTTTTTGTGCAAACAAAACCTATGTATGCAAAGCAGTACATGAAAGCATATCTGACATACGTCTCACCACATTGGATTACTTGTTTTTGCATATTCAGGAACTATTATGAAATTAAGTGACTGGTGTTAGATTGAAGTGGTGGATGCCAAAAACTCAACAATTTTTGTTAAATCTGCCGCATTATGCTAATGTAGAATTTTTATGGCAAAATCGCCTACAGGACCTAGACATCACAATTTTGTGGTGTTGGTTCTTGGACATCCAAATTTCATGTATTTGCTAGAGAACACTACTAAAAGGTGACTCCTCGCTGTAAGACACTATACTCATTAAAATAATATATCCGGTTTGGAGAGGACAGAGAAGGTGGATGAAAAGACTATTTTGCCCCTCTCATCTCCAATCTAAATCTTCCTCATACGTCGCTATGGCCGCCCATCCTGGTCAGCCGCATCGACGACGAGGAGCTCGTCAACTGCCTCCTTCGTGGCGGCCACTGCGGTGGCCTCCTCGACCCCGTCTCCAACGCCCTCAACTTCCTTTGCTGTCGGTTGGCCCAGCGTCCATGTCTGGCACCCGCTGCCCCTTCTCTTCTTCTTCTTCTTCTTCCTCTTCTTCCTCCGGTCAAGCAAAACACGTCCAGTGGCCCGCGAACGGCACGTTCCCAGACATGGCGATTCCATTTTTGGGGACGGGCGGTGACGAGGGTGACTGCATCGGCCAGAACGGGACGAGGAAGGGGCAGTGGCTGCCGAAGAGGAATGGGCTCGCCGGCGATAACTCCGGCGACCTCGGCCTCAATTGGTTAGCGCATGGGCATGGCGTGGACTTGGGGGATTCCCGTCACAGTGGCGTCTTGGTCCGAGGTGGCGTGTGCAGGTCTGGCGACGGCGACGGCCATGGGGTAGCAGTGGAGCTCGGCGATGAGGAGCTATGGCGGCGGGGAGGCTCGGGAATGAACGTGGAAAGGTTTAGGAGTTGGAGCGCGGCTGTGGTGATGCAGTCAGCGAGGCTCGGGGAGGCTCGGAGCGGCGGGCACACGCGCGAGGTGGCTTAACGAGGACATGGCCACAACGCGGCTTTGACGACCATGAGCTCCCGGTGATGAGGACGAGGATGGAGAGGAAAAGGAAGGGAGACTGCTGCCACTAGCTTTGAAGCCGCTCGAAGGCGGTGGCGCCAGTGTAGGTGCGTGGAACGACGGGGCTTCCGGCGACGGGACCTAGGGCTTTGGAGGCGATGGGTCACGGGCTACGTTGGGGTACCTCGCTCGGTGATCGGTGGCCGAGCCGACACCGGCGGCGGCGCAAGCGCCTTCCCTCGCCACTAGAGTTCACCGCCGCCATGCTCGCCACCTCCGTGCTCGGTAGCACTGTCGGCGTCTCGTTCCGGTCGTCCTCTTCATGAAGGAAATGACATGGAGAAGGAATAGGAAGGAAGAAGAGGATAAGGGCATGAAGGTTATTTTGAACGGATTTGCTATTTCTAAGTCGACCGAAATTTTTTTAAGTCTAAGTCAATTGTTGTGGCCGTTGGATTAGTGCAGAGATTGATGTGCTATATGATTGGATTTATATCCAATGGATAAAAATGTGACTTTTGCTTAAAAAATTTTTAGTCATCTTATGAATAGACAATCCCTATTTTGAATTGTTTCTCTCTCCAAAATAATGAACTCATAATATTATTATAATGGTCTTAGTGTCCTACGGCAAAGAGCCACATTTTAGTAGTGTGTTCTGATATAGGCACGAAATTTGGGTGTCCAGGAGCCAACACCACAAAATTGTGATATCTTGTTGCCAATTTTGCCAATTTTTATTGGTGCATTATTATCTGTAACCCAAACACTCCATTTGAAATAAAAGCCAGGTAGGTGGATAAAAGTTGACATTTTGTGGTGGCATCTTGCATGACTGATTCTATATACAGCTCCCTTTATGGCTTTGCTAGGTTCATGTCATCCATGAATGGGCATGGGCAGGTACCCCCAATGAAGGTGCAGCTTGGCTCCGCCTACAGAGGCTAGCTGATACTTGGCACAGGATACTGCTGATCCCTGTGACAGGAGGCGTGGTCGTAGGAATGATGCATGGGTTGCTCGAGATATTTGAGCAGCTGAAACATGTGAAACCTCCTCAGAAACAAGGAATCAACTTCCTTGCTGCCATCTTTCCGACCGTAAAGGCTGTCCAGGCTGCCGTGACTCTAGGTACTGGTTGCTCATTGGGGCCTGAAGGTCCTAGTGTGGATATTGGCAAATCATGTGCAAATGGGTGCTCAGAAATGATGGAAAATAACAGGGAAAGGCGGATTGCTCTTGTAGCTGCTGGTGCTGCTGCTGGAATTGCTTCAGGTATAGCATTGATAATAAGATGCTTGTTTTATTAGTATGAAAGATCATGATGCTGATAGCATTTGATAATTCATTCAGTAACATATCACCAAATGGCAATGCCATGTTTGTTGGATATGGGAAAAGAGTCAGATGGTGTTGACATGTCTACACCTCAACTTTCTATCGCTAGATATAGTGTTTTGATGTCATAATTAATAACTATCACAATGCTGCCCCTACGACCCTAAGTTTTAATTTGTAGGTTGTGCTGTTACCCTTTTTGATTTAATGGCTTTTGCAGTTTTGCTAATATACTATTTCTTGTGCTGTGGGTTTTCAGGCTTCAATGCAGCAGTTGCTGGGAGCTTCTTTGCCATTGAAACTGTTCTGAGGCCACTTAAAGCAGAAAATTCACCTCCTTTTACGACTGCTATGATAATATTGGCATCTGTCATATCATCTACTGTATCAAATGTTTTGCTTGGAGAAAGACCAGCTTTTATAGTGCCAGCATATGAGCTAAAATCTGCTGCTGGTACCTGCCCTGCTTCTTTTTTCTTTAACTGTTAGAATGGATGTTCATCTATTAATTGCAGTTAGGATATATTACAATAACCATTTTTTATCATGTTGTGGGGCACCACTTGCATATTGGGGTTTGCCATTTGTGATTTGTGGCAATTCATCAAGCTCCAATATGTGATTCCCATTTTTGTTGAGGCATATGCCTTATGGGTTATAAGGTCCAGAGCTGATTTTCTCATGAAGTTAGGCTTAGGCACTTGGCATATTCTATAAAAACTTCTAGCTCCTCACAGAAGCCTCATTTTTTTATTTGATCTTGACATGGTTTCTCGACCGAATAATATTTTCTTCCTTTTGTATCGCTGTAGAAGTGTATATGAACAGTTGTGTTTCTGAAGGATATCCTTGTCACTCATTTTTGTTTTGCAGAGCTACCCCTATACCTCATCTTAGGAATGCTCTGTGGAGCAGTCAGTGTGGTATTTGGCCGGTTGGTAGTATGGTTTTCAAGATTTTTTGGATACATAAAAGAGAGATTTGATTTTCCTATTGTAGTGTGCCCTGCTTTGGGCGGGCTGGGAGCTGGCCTCATAGCTCTCAAATATCCAGGGATTTTATACTGGGGTTTCACAAATGTTGAAGAAATATTGCATACTGGGAAAAGTGCTTCTGCTCCTGGTATCTGGTTGTTAACTCAACTTGCAGCTGCTAAGGTAGTTGCAACTGCCCTTTGCAAGGGCTCTGGTCTTGTGGGTGGGCTATATGCTCCAAGCCTGATGATCGGGGCTGCTGTTGGAGCTGTTTTTGGAGGGTCAGCTGCATATTTAATTAACTTAGCTATACCTGGTAATGCTGCTGTTGCACAACCACAAGCTTATGCTCTAGTAAGTTGCTTTGCAATCCACTTTCCTTATTTCTTGAAGCAATGATGCCCTATTTGAACTAATTGTCTGAGCTGTAGGTTGGAATGGCCGCTACATTAGCTTCAGTCTGTTCAGTCCCATTGACTTCAGTATTGCTTCTCTTTGAGCTGACAAAGGATTACAGGATTTTGCTTCCTCTCATGGTGAGTGAGTGTTAAATGTGGTCCTCCCATGTTTTTGTTTGGATCTAGTCTTTTTTTGGTTCTCATTACCATATTAATGCAGAGGACATACATGCTATGTTCCTGTTTTGCCATTGCATTTTCAAAACTAATGAAAACTAATGCTCATTTTGTTTTTTGATTTTTTCGTTCTCTTCGAACAGGGAGCAGTTGGGTTGGCAATATGGGTTCCTTCTGTAGTAAACCAACCAAATGACGGTGAACCTTCTGGGTTTAGAACACCTAGGCAGGGTTATTCTTCAATTTCATCAGAAGACGGAAATAGTAGTAGCTGGAGGCGAGGTGACGGCATAGATGATCTTGAGCTCACTATCTTACAAACTGATATTCATAACTATGGTACCCACAACGAGGAAATGCTTCTAGATGATTTGAAGGTTTGGCAACCTCTGTAATTTTATTTTAGCTGGTATATGGAATGCTTAATTGTCTTAGTCATTAATTCTAGAGAAGTACACATTGTAAATTTGTAATTGTGATGTTGTTTATCTTAATTTTTCATTTGAACTTTTTTACCAGGTCTCCCAGGCCATGTCAAGGAGCTATGTTATAGTTCCATCATCTGTCACAGTGACAGAATCTCTCAAGCTATTGCATGACAAGCAGCAAAATTGTGCCCTTGTTGTGGATCATGAAGATTTTCTTGAAGGAATTATTACAATAGGGGATATTCGCCGTATGGGATTTGAATTGCATGGGAAAAGTTTCATAAATGGAGACCAGCTGAAGTCTGATGTATGTTCACATGGTGAAAAAAATATCTTTCAATAACATACATCTATGTTAATAAGTAACGAATTGGTGTATGGTATTTTCACATGGTGTAGGCTAGATACTGACTTTCAAACCATTGCTATTCAGGGCAATAGCCTAAAAGCGACTCAAAATTTTATATCTAATAAACCAATTTTAATGTGCATTCATTCTAGCTCTGAAAGGTAAAGATAAAGATACAGTTTTTGGAAACATGTACTGAATCAAATAAGATTTGCAGGAAACATCTTCTACCATTTCATCGTGTCTTACTCGAGGATTCCAGTACCAGGGGAGTGAACGTGGATTGCTAACGTGCTTTCCGGATACTGATTTGACCACTGCAAAAAACCTTATGGAGGCCAGAGGAATAAAGCAGCTGCCTGTTGTTAAGCGTGGTGTTGGCCATAGAACTGAAGGAAAGCGCAAGCTTATAGCCCTTCTCCATTATGATTCTATTGGTCGCTGCTTACGGTTAGTCATAGGCTTATGTTTTGTCACAGCCCTTTTATTTTTCTTGGTTTATTGAACTTTGTCTAATAATTGAATTCGTCTCTTGGTTTATTGGATTGGTTTGAATCTATGCTAACATGTCTATTCATTTGCTCGTCAAGGGAGGAAATTGAGAGCTGGAAAGCGATATATCAAAGAAAAGAAGATTATCATCTTATAGCAAATAGGCACTGAAAAATTACAGTTGCCTATGATACACCGTAACAGTAAGCGTCTGAGTGATATTCTTGAGGCATTTCTGTCAAATGGGGATACAGGAAGCGTACATGCAGTTCAACCTGTATAGTTTGGAGGGTATCCTCTACATAGAACCTGAGCTGTCATCTGAGAACTACGCACGCAAGTCTGACCAATTTTGCAGTGGTAGTTTATCAACAAACCTGCATTCCCTGGTTGTATGTATTCTTCGAACCAGTCATTTAATTCTTGTTGCAAGGCAACCTTTTACTTTACAGGGGAGAGGGGATGGAGTATGGATGTAGAGTAGGAAGGCGGTATTGTAATGTACAGCTGTACACGTGTTCCTTTGTACTATTTTGTAACAGCCTTCTTCAGCAGGGAAGCAGCCTATGCTCCAGTGTGGAAAGTGTGATCACACGAGAAACTCTTGCAAGATGTGCAGTAGAGATTTTGCCAAGTCGATGTTGTAAGTTGAAACATCAGTGTTTGTAAAATTTATCAAGACTTCAATTTATCTCCTTTCGTGGAGTACATAAATTTTGCGTGGTGGTTTTCTTTTCCTTATCTTGATTTGAAGGGTGTAAGTAACATCCAATTTACATCGACTTCGTCGCGTTGCCCTCTGCTGCTGGCAGCAAGCTACCCGTCGCGCGCGGCGGCCTACCTGCACGGACGCACGGGACTGAAGCCGACGCACGTACAGCGACGCACTCGGACGCACGGGACTGAAGCCGACCCCACTCTTTTTCCAACTCTAAACTAACCTGAATAAATTGGGTAATGATTCAGTGAGGATGTCCGATATTAAAAACTCCGTTGTAGGTATCTATCTGTGTCTACGTGTAGTTAATCCATCTAACGAAGTTTGACAAAGCAAAACAGAGCTCTACTCCATCCAGTTGTCCCGCACTATTCTGCTAGGCTACCTCGTGAGTTCACCATAACCACTCGTTTGCAGCTGTTTGCTTTATCCTATTAACTGAGTTCATCTCCCCCCTCTCCCCAAGGTGCTGCCATTCCATTTCTCGCATTGAGGCCGCATGGCTTCAACTCATAGGTTTCCTTTGCATGAGCTACCACTTCATCGGATTTGTCTCCATCGCGGTAAAGCTCATTGGATTTGTAGGACCAAAAGCCGAGAAGCTGAAGCTTGTGCGCCATGCCACCAGCAGCAGCATGAGGCGGAGACGGGGAGATGCGATGACACCACTGGGGGCCGTGTTGGCGGCGACCGTGTTCACGGTGCCCCCTAGGTTCAGCCTTTGGGTATGATTTTTGTTGCAGATGTTTGCTAAATTTGTTGTAACGGTTGGCTCGAAATGTTGTATGGAGTGTTTTTTATTGTTACGATGTTGTTACATCAAATATTGCGTCAAGGGGTATTTTTTGTTGCAACGATGTTTTTGATTTGATGCACAAGAGTAAACATTTTGATTTTGTTGCAACTATTGTCGCCGATTATTGCACACATGAAATCAAAATATTTTATAAGGAAGTTTTAAATGTTGCAATTTTTTTGATGTTCCAATAATTATTTTCAGATGTTCTCACTGTTATTTTTAAATGTTGCAATATTGTAACATCGAAATTTGTTTGTTTCGGGATATTTGAACTAGTTTTTAAACATATTCTATACCGATGGTTTTATGTATTTTCGGTGAGAATATGATATTTTTCTTATTTTTTTTCATCTTGACGTTGTATTTATTATTTGTGTATTTTGTTACACACATATATTATTTTTGTTATAAATATTGTGTCCGAATATTATGTCCTACGATAAGAATGTGTTCGAACACGTACATGTCACTGACGTGCATTGGCGCCACAAGTCCGTCCCGTTTCCGCTGCGCCCATAACCGCATGCAAGAAGCAAAAGAGAGGAGAGCGTCAGATAATTATGCCGGGCCTCCGGTTGCCTCCGTTGGCTGCCACTGCACCGATGGCGTCGTCAAGCGCACAACAGACGGGGATAGTGGCAGAAACTGGCCAAGAAAGTTGAAAGCAACTATACTGTACGAGCTAGTGTGCATTGGCCCATCTAGAACAAGACAAGAGACTATTTGTTTATACTACAAATTAATCGAAGGCTGGCCCATTGATATTTTTCAACGGACCCAAGGTTGATTAACTAGCCGTGCAGCACGGGAAAAATAGCCAAATTTTGCAAAAATGATTAAGGTCTTGGTTTAGGGCTACTACTCTCCTGGTTCCGGCACTAACTGAGGTATTGAACGTGCGTTTGGTTCCGGTTCAAAATTTTGTTTTAGTGTGAAGCACCGGTACCAAATACCCGCTCTCGTCTTGGTACCGGTAAAAATAGCATAGGAGGTGCTCTTAGAGTACGCACTGATTCCACGGTGGCGAGCGATGTGGCGCGCGCGTTGCCAAACTGGTTGGGACTTTTTTACGAAACAAACAAACAGAAAGAGCACCACAACACAACGGGGCAGAAAGAAAACGATCGATGGAATTGCTAGTTTACGATGGTCATGGTAACTCTGCACTAATCGACGAACCTCAAACAGCTGTACGCCCATGCACGTAGAATCTGTACCTCTTTCGTTTTCGCCTACACGAAACAAAGAGATTATCAAGCTGCAGTTACGGGCATTTTCCAATCATGCAGCTGGCTGCAGAAACGACCGATCCTATCAAGATTCTAAGAAGAAATCAAAACTGGTACTTTGCGCGGTGATCAAGGCCGGCAACATTCGTTTGAGAAAGACCGAACGCCTTAGCGAGGGAAAAAGCTAAAAAACGTTATATCGTTGGAAGCCGATCCAACGGGATAGCAATCTACCGTTGGATCCTCATATATGTTGATGTCCACCACAACCTTATCCACTCCACACCTGAGACTGATACGAGTGAACCACTTCTTGTTCCTCCTCCTCTCCCTCTCCCTCTCACTCAACCATGCCCTTCTTCGTTGAGCCACCTTGCCCTCATTTTCTCGGCTTCTAAGAGCGAACAACGAGAAGAAAATATCTGTGAGACTCATGTAGTGCTTGTTCTGTTGAGATCTAAATCGAGCAAGAGGCAGCAGCAGCTGCTGTTGGTGGTGGTTGGTTGGTGAGGAGGAGGAGGAAGAGGCGGCGGCAGAGATATCGTCGAGCACGATTCGGAAGGCGCTGGGGGGTGGTGAAGGACCAAACAAGCATCGGCCTTGCCAAGGTCACCAGCAACATCGTGCCAGAGCTCGACGTGCTCATCGTCAAGGCCACTAGCCACGACGATGAGCCGGCCAAGGAGCGCCACATCTGCGAGATCCTCCACCTCACCTCCGGATCCTACGCCCACGTCGCCGCCGCCATGGCGGGGTGCTCCCATAGGCTCCCCCGTACCCGCGACCATGTCGTTGCTCTCAAGTTGTTCATGCTCGTTCACCGCCTCCTGGCCGACGGCGACCCCCCCCTTCCACTATGAGCTCCTCCACGCCACGCGCTGCGGCACCCGCCTCCTCAACCTCTCTGACTTCCGTGACGAGGCGCACTCCGGGTCGTGGGACCACTCAGCCTTTGTTCTCCCTCGGAGGATGCGGCTTCAAGTTGAGGCAGGCGGCGGGGGCATCTTGTGGCCGAGCGGAGGAGGAGTAGAGAGGAGTTGAGGTCACTGTTGAAAACTTGTCCTATACAAAACAAAAACTTAATGAGACTTAGAATGAAACTTGATGAAACACGATATCACTGTTGAAAACTTGTCTTATACAAAAAGATGAAACTTTATGCAATTTTATGAGACTTGTGATGAAACTAAATGAAACTTGATGAAACTACATGAAACTTGATTAAACACGATGTCACTATTGAAAACCTGTCTTATACAAAAAAAAAATGAAACTTCATGAAACACATATGTCTCATGAAACTATATGAAACTTGATGAAACACGATGTCACTGTTGAACACTTGTCTTAGACAAAAAGATGAAACTTTATGAAACTTCATGAGACTTAGAACGAAACTTTATGAAACTTAATGAAACTGCATGAAACTGGGTGAAACTTGCACTAGAAAATATGGAGAAACAATGATACTTAATGAAATATATCCCAAAATAACTTAATAAAACTATATGAAACTTGATGAGACACGATGTCATTGTTGAAAACTTGTCCTAGATAAAAAGACGAAACTTCATGAGACTTGAGACGAAGCTTCATCAAACTTAATAAAACTGCATGAAACTTGCTTTACAAAATATGGAGAAACAATTATATTTGATGAAACTTAATGAAACATGTTCCAAAATAACTTACACTACTAAAGAAAAGGTTTTCGCAGACGGTTCAAAAACGTCATCACAGACGGTTTTGTGAGCTGTCTGAGTTTATGGGTCAGTAATAACATGAGGTCATCACAGACAGTTTTCGAACCGTTTGTGATGCATACTATCACAGATGATTTGTAGATGAAACCGTCTGTAATATATATTCTCTATAAAGTCATTTAAATCGCTATATATATATATATATATATATATACACACACACACACACACACACACACACACACACACACACACGTACATACGTATATAGGTATATATACATATACATACATATACATGTATAGGTATATATACATATATATACACACACACATATACATACATACATATACATATATATATATATATATATATATATATATATATATATATATATATATATATATATATATATACACACACATATATATATATATATATACATACATACATACATACATACATACATATATATATATATATATATATATATATATATATATATATATATATATATATATATATATATATATATATATATATATATATATATATATATATATATATATATATATATGTCCATGTCCCCTGTACCACTTTGGGCGGTCGTGAGGATGAGACAGCAACCACGGGCAACTTCATCGAGCCTGCAAGTTCAAGAAGCCTGGTTGCAAGGAAAACGCGTGGACATACAATTACCTGGATGTCGTCGATAGGTAATTGGACTTGATATCAAGAAATGGTTGGTTGCTGATACATGAAGCCACTTCCTAGTCAGAGTACCGCACGTCCACGCTACTTTCCAAACATGGCGTGGGCAGTACTCAATGGGAAGTGGCTTCATATATCGACAACCAACAATTCCTTGATGTCAAGTCTAATTACTATCGGCGACATCCGTAATTGGATGTCCACGCTCTCTCTAGCACCATGTTTGTGCCTTTAAAATCTATATATACGTATATATATATATATATATATATATATATATACACACACATATATACGTATATATATATATACATATACATACATATATATGTATATATACATACATACATACATACATACATACATACATACATACATACATACATACATACATACATATATATATACACATATACATACATACATATATACACATATATATACATACATACATACATATATACATACATACATACATATATATATATATATACATATATATATATATACATATATATATGGTACTATACATACACATACTCCACCTCTCATATACCATAAATCGTATATACCTCTTTATCTATTTGTGCATACTCCAATAATGATTATAAGATACATAGTTCATGAAAAATTTCATTAAATTCCACATTTATAGCAAAATTTGTGTATATACTTCTTATATATGAAAAATATATAGCAAAAACAAAGGCTAATAAAATTTTTTCAATCAAATTGCATTGGTATCTTATAATATATTTAAGTATATAAAATGATAAAGTATATATATGTGCATTTAAGTGGTATATATAGATATATATATATATATATATATATATATATATATATATATATATATATATATATATATATATATATATATATATATATATATATATATATATATATATATATATATATATATATATATTGTCCATGTCCTGCCACTTTGGGCGGTGCGTGAGGATGAGGCGGCAACCACGGGCAACTTCATCGAGCACTGCAAGTTCAAGAAACACAGTTTGCAAGGAAAACGCGTGGACATACAATTACCCGGATGTCGTCGATAGGTAATTGGACTTGATATCAAGAAATGGTTGGTTGCTGATACATGAAGCCACTTCCTAGTCGAGTATCTGCACGTCCACACTACTTTCCGAACATGGCGTGGACGCGCAGGTACTCCAATTGGGAAGTGGCTTCATATATCAGCAACCAACAATTCCTTGATGTCAAGTCTAATTACTCATCGAAGACATCCGTAATTGGATGTCCACCTTCCTCGCGCATGCTTGCTTGAACTTGTAGGCTCGATGAGGTTGCACGTGACTGCTGTCTCATCCTCCTCATAATCCATCGAAAGTGGCTGGGGACTACGAACAACACACACACACACACACACACAAGCAGTCACTGCTTGGAAACTTTATAGAGAAGAGATCAGGAATAGAATGGTAGGACGTACCTGGGACGCAAGGGAGGAGAACTTGACTAGCATGAACACGGTTACACAGACAAAGGTGAAATGAATAGCGAGAGATAGGTGAAGAGGTATTGTAGTAGTTTTTGACTTGTTTGGTCTTGTTTTGGAATAGAATACATACCAATTAATAAATAATTGATGATCAGATGCACAAGCTAGGTAAAATTTTCAGAAATTTGTATGTTAATTCCAGCTTTACAAATTAGCCTAACCTTTACAAATCTGAAAAGTTAATTGCAGCTTTCAAAAGCAGAATATCATATAGGAACATACCATAAGATTAGTTACATGTATAAAAATTTGTATGTGTACAGACTGATGTTTTGCCCATTCGAACCACATCCCATGTAAGCTAACCAAGCACAAAGAACCGACATCAATTGTTGTAAATAGTGCGGTTTTAGCAAACAATCAAAGATAATTCAGCATAATTCCAGCTGCAAATAATTGACCAAAATGACATATAAAAGAAAACTACAAGGATCAATTATATAGACTTTCGACCACCAGAGAAATAAGATTGCTAATCAATATGATTAGATTAATCTCCACAGAAAGAATCTGAATCACTAGAAATAATATGACAGCAGTAAGCAACTCTATTAGAGCTCAAGACTGAACTAGATATCTTAATAAATTTCAGTTCAATACTTTAATCATCATTGAGCAGATAAACCGAGCCCACTATCACCAATTTGCAATATCTCTCAGTACCAATTCTAGATATGAACCAGTACAGCACATATATCCACAAAGTGATGAACAAAAGATTTTCAAGGATACTCACAGATTCAGTGGTACTCAAAACCACCAAGATGCAACCAGGCAAGACCCCTCTTTGTATTTTGGAACCCACCGAAGAACAAAGCCGAGTGACAGGAAGATTTGTCGCACATGATCTCCAAGATGTTGCTTCAGCCGGAGGCAACACACAGAGCATCAGAAATAAGATCAAGCCACACTTGTTCCACTGGTTTCCAGATCCAGAGAGTTTCCTCGGTAGAGTATCCTCCAAACTCACCCAATGAAACCTCCCCGAGCCCAATCAATGAAAGGGCGCAAGAAGAACCAACAGGAAGAGCAAGGATCAGATTCTAACTCAATACTCCAGGAAACTCCAAAACCCAAAACCAATCAGAAAGGAAGCAGTTTGAATCAAGATTGGAGAGAAATAGCCGGGTCAGAGCCGAGCGCAAGGAGGCACAGAGGTAGCCGAGGGAGGTCGGTGGAGAGGTAGCCGGGGTCGCACACGACGGGGGGAGAGGACGAAGAGGGGAAGGCAGATCTGGCGGAGGGGAACAGGCGAGAGTAATGGCGCTGGGGACTAGGGAGTGATGAGGTAAGGTGCAAACCCTAGCCGGCTCCTACTAATAAAGATATATCACAGGCGGTTCTATTATGGAACCGTCAGTGATATTTATCATAGACGGTTCCATAATGGAACCGTCCGTGATGTGGTATCATATCACAGATGGTTCCATAATGGAACCGTTTGTGATATGAGCCCATAGCACGGACAGCTCTATTATGGAGCTGTCTGTGATATGGTTGTTCTCAAGTTCTATGTTTCGAGCATATTATCATGTATACATTTACATGACACGAAGAAATTACATGTTTATATGCCAATTTTGTCATTTAAATACTGCTGAAAATATGCTTTAACTATGATACATATCACAGACGGATATTTGTTCCACTAAACTGTCTGTGATATATAGTTCAACATATAATATAGTAATTAACTTCACCTCCAAACTAGATTTTTTTTCATTTTAGAATTTACATATGGCCAAACAGGTGGCCAGTCGATCGCTTCTTACAAAGATTAAAAAAAAGTAGAAACCTAAATAAATAAAGTTTTTGTAGTGACGGAGGTAGGCTGTTATCTCCGTCTTCAAAACTTCGTAGGTGGCGGCATCAAACGGTTCGTGATTGAACGAAGCCCGAAATGAGTCCACCTACTGACACGCTCGTTCGAGTGTCTCCCGAAGCCCTCGAACTATTGAATCAAGAAGAATTGAGCCCATAGGTTCTCTTCCCTTGCTTGAGGGGTCTCGACCTAGTCGACTTGGTCGTCTGCCGTCTCGATTAAGAAGTCCAAGTGACGACAAGCCTCCTAGACACGTGCAACGTCGTTGTGGAGGACCACGTCGATGATGTGGTAAACTCACCGAAAGTGGGAGATCACCTGAAAGACACGGCGGAGGAGGATGTCAAGACGGCGGAAGGTGGTCGTCACCTACTCCGGCAAATCCTCGGACAGAGGAGTGAAGACTGTTGAAACAATGTCCTTCCGCAGCATCCGCCAACGTACGGCTGGAGAGATGCTCGTATAGTATGGCCAGGTAGCCATCAATGCCGTCGACAAGGAAATAGAAGAGGGATCTATTTCTGTTTTTTAGAAGTAGTGGAGTTATATGTGGGGATGATCATCTTCAATGACGGATGATCCTTTTTATAAAACAAGGAATAAATTCGGCGCATGAGACAAAGAGATGCATCGGGGAGCCGAAGCGGCATTGATGCGACGAAGAGACGCATCGGCGACGAAGAAACTCATCGGGCGACGAAGAAACTCAACGGGGAGGTGTAGCGATATTATCACAGACGGTTATAATTAAAAACCGTCTGTGAAGTCCGCAATTATCACAGACGGTTCGTGTTTAGAACTGTCTGTCATACTTCATAGACGGTTTTCAATGTGAACCGTCTGTGATATTACCTCTTCACAGACAGTTTTTAGCGCAGCCAGTAACACAGATGGTTTTAAATATGAACCGTTTATGATTGCATGTAATACAGACGGTTTTGGTCAACCGTTTCGATGAGACGTCTAGTATTAGCCTTTTTGTAGTAGTGTTAATAAAACTATATGCAACTTGATGAGACACAAAATCACTGTTGAAAACTTGTCCTAGACAAAAAAAAGATGAAAGTTGGGGTGAGACACGATGTCATTGTTGAAAACTATGCTCAAGTTTCGGATGTGAAACTCGTTGAAACACAAACATTCAGATTTGAAACTCGAAATTCGTGTTTTGAAACTTCATGAAACCATAATTTTTTCGAATGTGAAACTCATTGAAAAGATTTGAACATGATACTTGTTTTTCAACTTCATGTTCTGGATGCGAAAGTTATTGAAACTTAAGTTCTGGTTTTCAAACCTCCTGTATGGCTGTACTTGTACTGTTGGATGAGCCTCCTAGCTTCCCTTAGTGGAGTACTCGCTGCTGTTAGTTCCATTCGGCCATCCCTTGCCAGCACGCATGCCACATTTCCTACGGGTCCCGGTCAAAGTTGCGTGCAGCGTGCCGGGACATCCTGTGCATGGAATGGACTGTACTCTATATAAGTTGCTATAGGATTTTAAAGCTGCAACTAACTAGCTCCAGCATTGCCTGGGAAGCAAGGAGCAGCCATGGCGTCTGTTTCGCAGCTCCTGCTTCTCCTCTTGTGCGGCTACCATTCTCTCATTGCTCACGCAGGAGATGAGCAGAGCTACAAGGTCCTTGCAACCGACTCGCTGAAGCCTAAAGCCGTCTGCTCCGAGCCCAAAGGTACAGCACTGTCCATGCATGCATGCGCGTTGTATCTGCTGCAATTCCACTTGGTTATTCCGTGCGGTTGTGATCATTTCCATGAGCGTTCATTTTGCAGTGGCTCCATCGTCCTCCGGTCGCGCGACGGTGCCGTTGAACCACCGGCACGGCCCGTGCTCGCCGGTGCCCTCCGAGAAGAAGCTGGCGTTCGCGGAGCTGCTCCGCCGCGACCAGCTCCGAGCTGGTTACATCCAACGGAAGTTCTCCAAGAACGACGGCACCGGCGAGATCCAGCAGTCCAAGGTCACCGTGCCGACCACGCTGGGGTCCTCCCTGGACACGTTGGAGTACGTCATCACCGTCCAAATCGGCTCGCCGGCCGTGACCCAGACCATGACCATGGACACCGGCAGCGACGTGTCGTGGGTGCAGTGCAACCCGTGCCCCGTCCCGCCGTGCCACTCCCAGATGGGCTCGCTCTTCGATCCCAACTCGTCGAGCACGTACGCCCCGTTCTCCTGCGGCTCCGCGGCGTGCGCGCAGCTCGGCGAGGACGGCGAGAACGGCGGCTGCTCGGACTCCCAGTGCCAGTACATTGTCAGGTACTTCGACGGCTCGAACACCACCGGGACGTACGGCTCAGACACGCTGGCGCTGACCGGCTCCGACGTGGTCAAGAACTTCCAGTTCGGGTGCAGCCACGCTGAGTCGGGGTTCAACGACCAAACCGGCGGGCTCATGGGGCTCGGCGGCGACACGCAGTCGCTCGTGTCGCAGACGGCGGCGACGTACGGCAGTGCCTTCTCGTACTGCCTCCCGCCGACCCCGGGCACCTCCGGGTTCCTCACGCTCGGCGCGCCGAGCGGCGCGTCGGGCTTCGCGACGACGCGGATGCTCAGAAGCAGACAGAACCCGACGTTCTACAGGGTCCTCCTCCAGGGCATCACCGTGGCCGGGAAGCAGCTCAGCGTGACGCCCTCCGTCTTCTCCGCCGGGTCGGTGATGGATTCCGGCACGATCATCACGCGGCTGCCGCCGACGGCCTACTCTGCGCTGTCGTCGGCATTCAAGGACGGGATGAAGCAGTACCCGCCGGCGCAGCCCAGGGGCATCCTCGACACGTGCTTCGACTTCAGCGGCCAGGACAACGTCACGATACCGTCCGTCGCGCTGGTGTTCTCCGGCGGCGCTGTCGTCGACCTCGACTTTAACGGGATCTTGTCCGACAGCTGCCTCGCGTTTGCGGCCACGAAAGACGACGGCACCATCGGCTTCATCGGCAACGTGCAGCAGCGGACGTTCGAGGTGCTGTACGACGTCGGCCAGAGCGTCGTGGGGTTCCGGCCCCGTGCGTGCTGAGCCGTGCGCGCGGGGACACCACATGCACGGGCCACGGGGAGGGAGAGGTTGCTAGCTAGGCTGCTCTCATGTAGTCATGTGGCTGTCTACTTGTGTGCGGTACTGCGGTTGCGAGGTATGGGACACGATGCAACGCAACTGTAATCTACCAACTACGAATAATGACTTAACAATTGATTAAATTGCTTTTCAAACGACGGATAATGCCAATAATTAGTGATCTGTGTGTGAGCAATTGAGCATGAAGAGAAGTAAATATTTCAGGTTGCATTTTGAGTAATCTAGGCTCCCATATATTTTTGTGTAACCAACTAATCATGTCTATTTATCTGATTTTTCACAACCAGACCTATCTAATACTCAAATTTTTGAAGTTGATCCGCTTTACCTATACTATTTAATTGGATGAAGAGAAGGAGTTATCGGCTAAAATAGCGTTGTTGGCGTGCGAAATAACAAATCTACCCCCTCCCCACGCATATCAAAGGCAAAAATAGCACCTTATCCGTGCCCCAGAGGATCGAATTTACCGTGCGGGCGACACATGGCTGCATCCGACCCCTAGGGACATGGATTCCCCTCGTCTGGCCTCAGGGGCACAAAAACCTTATACCTTATTTTAGAAAAGGCCGAGATTCATAAATTTCTAAATATAGCAAATGAGCTCCAAAAATTATGATAGTTTTGCTAAGGCTCTTGATTCCTCCTAGCCTCAAAATTCCTTTAAGGGTACTGTTTGTATTATTTTTGAATTTTCAAAAACTAAAATCTTGATTTATCGTCTCACTCTTTATTATTTTTTAATTTTTAAAACTAAAATCTTGATTTCGCGTCTCTGCATTCTCGCTAAAATCTGAAAAATATTGTTTGATATGATTTTGTCACATGTGATAATACCCCTCCCCCGACAACGAAAGTTTGATATGATCAACAAGGGCGGGCCAGGTGGCCGACCACATGAAAAAAAATTGCGGAATGAATTTTTTGGTACATGTGATAATATTTACTTCTTCTTTTTTAATTCAGTAAAGAAGACAAAAAACTGTATCAGAATGTTGCCGTGAAGTTGGAGTACGATTTCCTCTTCGTCTCAGTCGACTTTGGGTACCAATACTATTTTGCTTTGTGCTCCGGGTAGTACTAATCGTACTATTACTTTTACTATATACGATTTTTGGTTTTGTTTAATCTGATCACTCCATTCGTGGACTTTTACAACCCACGTCCAAGTGCGAGGTAAAAAAAGAAGAGGGGAAGACCGGGCCGTGGGGACACAGAGAGAGTTTTTAGCTAAAATAGAACGGTTGGCGTGCGAAATAACAAATCTAGCACCCCCATGCATCAAAGGCAAAAATAGCACCGTGAAGCCCTATTCTGCGAGACGGGCTGAAAGATTGCTGTAGCACATGGGTGAGTCAGTTTTGAACAAATAGGGTAAGTTAGTAATTAATTACAACTAATTAGTTATGGTTTATTAATTACTACTATTTTAATTAACACAGCTAACTATGACTTCTTAATTAAGCATAGTTAATTATGACTAAATAATCAATAGTACTTAATGTAGCCTAATTAATTATAGTAAAAAATTACGACAATTAAATTGCGACTAATTTATTATGGCCAATTAACTACCACTACATAGTTAGGATTAACTAAAATAGTTGTATTTACTTAAACCTAATTAATTAGGGTCCTTATTAATTACGGTTGATTAATTATGACTATTTTAGTTAATACTAACTAACTACAACGGCTTTCTAATTAAGTCGACTAATTAATTAATGTTATTTAATGAAGCCTAATTAATTACGATTAAATTATTATGTTAATTAAATAAGTCTATTTTAGTTACAAATTTTAGTTACGACTAATAAACTATGAGCAATTAATTATGTCTAACTAACTATGAGTGAAAAATTATGAATAATTAGAACTGATTTAATAATAATAAGTTTAATTAACCCGTTTAATTAGTACTAATTAATTATGATTGATTAATTAATTAGGACTTATTAATTACTGACCGACTAATAAATTACTACTTCATTAAATACAACTAACTAATTACAAAAGTAAAATGCGACTAATTAATTACAACTATTTGGTATATATGATAATACGTTTTTGGAATGAAATTAGGCGATTTCATCTTAAAAATATTGTTTGATATGATTTCATGACATGTGATAATACCGCTCTCCGCCGACAATGAAAGTTTGATTTGATCAGGAGGGGTGGGCCAGGCGTCCGACCCCGTGAAAAAAAATGTGGAATGAATTTTTTGGTACATGTGATAATATTTATTTCTTCTTTTTTTACCCCCGTAAAGAAGATAAAAACCGTATCAGAATGTTACCGAAACGTTGGAGTACAATTTCCTCTACGTCCCGATCAACTTTGGGTACCAATACTTTTTTCCTTCGTGCTCCGAGTAGTACTAATCGTACTACCACTTTTACTATCTACGATTATTGGTTTTGTCAAATCTAATTACTAAATTTGTAAGATCCAAAAATTGTAAACTTGGGATAATTATACTGAGAATAAATGTAGAAAGTATTTTGAGCATGTTTTTGAAATTTTTCTCAAATCTATTATTTTATTTGCAGATAAACAGTAACCTTAAAAAGATTTTTTGAGAAAAATTCAGTAATATAAAAATCTAGAAAAATTACACAAGGGAGTACACTATGTTAGAATGCTTCATAAAAATGTGCATAATTTTTGGAGGCCATTTTCTATATGTAGAAATTCCAAATTCCTACAACTCTCGGCCTTTTTTGGAGGAGGGGGAATCTGCACCACTGGGAGCCGAACGAGGCCTGGTGACGTCCGCACGACAAATCTAGTCCTCTGGGGCATAGACAAAGTGCCATTTTGCCTTTGATGTGCTGGGGGGGGGGGGGGCTAGGCTTGTTGTTTCGCATGACAACAACATTATTTTAGCCAAAAACTCAAAGAGAAGTGCTCAATTTGTGAATAGAGTAAGGGCTTGACTTCACAATTATGAAGCAAAATTTTTTTGGGAAACATGATTATATTAAATCTGCGCCTGACCAAATAGTTAGTCGGCCACTACAAAAAAAAAGTTCGGAATGTTCTACGGCAAATTTGAGTTGCATGCATCAAACAGTTAACTCAAAAGATTAAGCTGATGAGAAAAGGGAGACAATATACTTCAACATTCTCCATCACGTTTAGACTACACGAGACCAAAGACGGGACTAGAAGCGGACTGCAATGATTTTTTAAAATATTGCATTAGCCTCTTGAGTTCAAGATCTCTTGGCTTTGATATCATATTGAGTTGTATGCACCAACCAGTTCACCCAAAAGTTTAAGTTGATGATGAAACGTGAACAATATACTTCAATAGGCAGAAACACTCATCCTCAACATCAAGACGGAAGAGCTTGATTGCATGGAGGTGATTAGTGGAGGAAATATATATTATATCATTAAAACAAAGGCAAAAGAACCCAATACTTCTGCTCTATAAATTACCACATTAATTGCAGAAAAAGAGAAATATTTGCACCCTCGATTAAGGTGGATCAAGACTATAACGCTGTGAATTAATCAGATATAGATATGAGATTTGACATAGTTGTATAAGGAATACAACAATACTTCCTTCATATGCATTAGAGTTGTATAACAAATACCACTCTATGTTTCAATATAAATATATGTATTGTAGTATCTAGCCGCACAATTATATGGAAAAATCAGCTAGTTTGATTAGATAAAACTGCAATCGTAACTGTTCATTTTTGTGCCCTCGTGCACGGAGAATTGCAGAGCACTATAGTCTTGTAACTCTCACTTTTAGAAGATATGTACACATACATGTATATCTAAATGGTCAGAGTGTGTACCCCAAAGTCTAACTCTTTTTATTACTTAATTCTTTTTTAAAAATTATTTTAAAGATAGCCTTTTTCTAACTTTATTTCAATTCTGACCTCTTTGGTCACGTCACAACGCGTGACGTGGCAAAAATATTTTGTCATGCCACATATCTCGGCGTGGTAAACGAGTGTTGTCATATGACTCCTCTTGACATGACAGGACTTAGCCCAAAAATGAACGTGTCCAAAGGGGTCGGTGACGTGACAGCACAGTTTGATCACACCACGGGTCATTGTGTGACCAAAGAAGTCAGAATTGAAAATAAAGGTAGGAAGTTGTTATCTTTAAAACAATTTTTAAAAAAAGGATTAAAAAATAAAAAAAGCTCCCCAAAGTCCCAAAGAAAGAAAGGTCATGATTTTAAAACCAAATCCCCTCCATTTCTTTATGCGTGCCAAGTGAGCAATCTTGTCGTGCATTCGTACCTGCTAATAAAACATAAACTATCACTAGCAATCAAATATTTTCTGAATAAAAGATGCACAAGACATACTTATCTTTGTGATAAAAATTTAAAGGTTCGTATATGTCATCCAAAGTCACACGGTAAGGCCTTGACTTTCTCAGGATGGTGTTTGGCTAACAACCGCTGAAGTACTGAATCAATATTGTCCGTTCTGTTGTGTATCGGCCAGTTTCTGAGGCCCGAAACTGGCCCGATTATGTGTGAAAATTTTATACAAACAAAAATTTATTAGGGGCTATTGGTCCACATGGCCTATTAGTTAGTTTAATCTCATATTACTTATTAATGTATGAAGAGAGCCATCCTTCTCCTATATAAAGGGGCATAAGTTTGAAATATGCCACTCTATCGTAATGAGGAGTCATTGTATACACAAGTCTATTTCAAAATCGCTTTAGTTTCAAAGACAAGTCTATCAATAAAGAGAGAAGATCACGACTACATCCTTTTGTTCTTGTCTATTGTTTATTATTTGTGAGTTGAGAGCTTTGTTCGTCAGCAACACGATCTTGATTATACAACACGTTATCAGCACGATAACACTCTAAGTTAAGTCTTTCTGGTACATTGCTTTGATATAAGTTTTCAATTCTAGCGGTAATGTTCTTTTTAGTAGATTAATTTTTATTTTGCTGTTCATTGTCGTTGATCCCGTCGATTGACCAGGCGCAAGCTTTCATGTGTGCGTCAACTGCGCCTTCCACCGGCCACATTGGTCGTACGCCTCTGCGTGCGCGCCGTCGCGATCGTCGATCGGGTGTCGCATCCGTGGCGTCTTCTTAAATAGCCAATCGAAGCCGGTCGGCGAGTGCCTCCAAGCGCCGTCGGACTCCACCAAGACTGGTTCATATACGCCTCCGTGTACCTTCGCCTATCATTGTCAACAGGCCGTCCGACGTGCACCTCTGTGCATGCGCCGCTAGCAACCACCGTCTAGGCAACAACAACATGTCTTCGTGCGCGCACCGCCGCCGTGAACCGAGCATCGGGCACCGCCTCCGCGCCGTGCTGTTGCTGGATTGATGTCACCATCCTGACCGAATAGGGCATTGCCTCTGCGCCGCGCCACCGACCAGGATCGAGCTGGTCGTCCCTCACCTTCGTGCGCACCGCTGGGCTCCATGGGGCAAGGACATCTCCATTGGGCGAGGTGTGACGTGTGCTGCCTCCGCGTCGCACATCGCCGCCAAATCAACGAGACTGCCGCTGTCGCCGTACTCCGCTGTGTCGTCGCTTTCATGCTGACCCGTCCGAGAAGAAGAGAGACGAGACGACCTCAATGACCCCGCACCATGGTCGTCGCCATCCGCCTACGCACCCGTACCACCATCTTCGCGGCATCACCGGGCCGAGGCAGCCTCCACGCCGCACCGCCTCCACATGTGCGTGCGAACGAGGCTAAGGTCTCTAGCTCCATCCCCGGTGAGGACAAAGCGGATGTCGCCGCCGCCACCATCGTCCATGGCAAGGACAAGGTGGGGCAATAGGTGTACACCTTCACCGCATCAGTTCAGGACTGATTGGGGGCGGACCATCGCCGGACACCACCGCTGCACTGCTCATGCATGCCGCTGGTTGCGTCGCCATTGTCGTGTGCACCGAGGCCGCTGCCACATGCATGCACTCAAGCCAAGCCGCGCTAGGGTTGGGGTAAACCCTAGCAGTCCAGCTAAGCGGACCACGCAAAGGGCCCATTTGTGCCGTTGGTCCTGGCCATAAGCCCTCGTCGGGATGAGATCCAACTAGCCTTGGAGCTTTTGCAGAAAATCCCTTCGACTTTTCCAAAATTAAGCGCAAATCCTTGATTAAATAAATTGGGCCCTTTTGGACCGAATTTTTGCAAAGTGGACCCTGAAACTTTCGAAATAAAGTTTGAGGGCTTCCATTAAGTGGAATTTTGCAAATTAAACATCGGAAGTTTTCTGGTTCTTTTATTTAAGTCTCTTGCAATTTATTTAAATACCAGAAATTGCTTTTCTATTAATTTATGAATACAATAATTGTTCGATGCCTAGAAAATTAGTAGAAAAATGATATAAAATTATTGGAAATCCATAAATTTGATATTTACTACTCATGCAAGTCATTTTATTGATGTAACACATGTTTTGACTCATGCGATACATGATGTACCTATTCATTTCCTCTATGGTAATTGTCCTTGGTTGCTTTACAATGTATATGATAAAAAAAATATGACTTTTGCTTAAGAAAATTTTAGTCACCTTACGAATAGACAATCCCTATTTTGAATTGTTTCTCTCTCCAAAACAATGAATAATATTATTATAATGGTCTCAGTGTCCTACGGCAAAGAGCCACATTTTAGTAGTGTGTTTTGATAAGACACAAAATTTGGGTGTCCAAGAGCCAACGCCACAAAATTATGATATCCTATTGCCAATTTTTATTGGTGCATTATTATCTGTAACGCAAACACTCCATTTGAAATAAAAGCCGGTGGTGTGTGCAGTCGGACGGCCATGGGGTAGTAGTGGGCTCGGCGATGAGGAGCTATGGCGGTGGGAGGCTCGGGAATGAACGTGGAAAGGTTTAGGAGTTGGGCCTTGTGTGGTGATCACGGTCAAGCGTGGCTCGGGAGGCTCGGAGCGGCGGGCACACGCGAGGTGGTGCAGTGAGACATAGCCTAACGCGGCTTTGACGACCATGAGCTCCCGGTTACGAGGACGAGGATGGAGAGGAAAAGGAAGGGAGACTGTTGCCACTACCTTTGAAGCTGCTGGAAGGTGGTGGCGCTAGTGCAGGTGCGTAGAACGACGAGGCTTCCGGCAGCGGGGCCTAGGGCTTTGGAGGCGATGGGTCGCGGGCTACGTTGGGGTACCTCGCTCGGTGAACGGCGGCCGAGCCTACACCGTCGGCGGCGGAACCGCCTTCCCTCGCCACTGGAGTTCACCGCCGCCATGCTTGCCACCTCCGTGCTCAGTAGCACCGTCGGTGTCTCGTTCCAGTCGTCCTCTTCATGAAGGAAATGACATGGAGAAGGAATAGGAAGGAAGAAGAAGAGGATAATGGCATGAAGGTTATTTTGAACGGATTTGCTATTTCTAAGTAGACTGAAATTTCCTTAAGTCTAAGTTAATTGTTGTGGCCGTTGGATTGGTGCAGAGATTGATGTGCTATATGATTGAATTTTGATCCAATAGATAAAAAATGTGACTTTTGCTTAAGAAAATTTTAATCACCTTACGAATAGACAATTCCTATTTTGAAATGTTTCTCTCTCCAAAACGATGAATAATATTATTATAATGGTCTCTGTGTCCTACTGCAAAAAGCCACATTTTAGTAGTGTGTTGTGGTAAAGACACGAAATTTGGGTGTCCAGGAGCCTACGCCACAAAATTGTGATATCCTGTTGCCAATTTTTATTGGTGCATTATTATCTGTAACCCAAACACTCCATTTGAAATAAGGGTGCGTCTATACAACATTCGACTGATTTTTTCTTGAAAATTAGTCACTTTTTGAGCCATCGGATGGAGATCCAATGCCCCAGATATCACCCCCCCTCTATATCCCCAATCCAATCTCACTTCCCACCCTCTCCCTCTCTCTCACCAATCACAGAGCGCATCGGACGGCCTCTCCTCTCTCTCACCAATCACAAAGCGCATCCAACGGCCTAGAAATTGACTGATTTCCAAGAAAATTTCAGTCGACAGATTTCTAGCAATTCCCTTGAAATAAAAGCCAGCTAGGTGGATAAAAGTTGACATTTTGTGGTGGCATCTTGCATGACTGATTCTATATACAGCTCCCTTTATTGCTTTGCTAGGTTCATGTCATCCATGAATGGGCATGGGCAGGTACCCCCAATGAAGGTGCAGCTTGGCTCCGCCTACAGAGGCTAACTGATACTTGGCACAGGATACTGCTGATCCCTGTGACAGGAGGGGTGGTCGTAGGAATGATGCATGGGTTGCTCGAGATGTTTGAGCAGCTGAAACATGTGAAACCTCCTCAGAAGCAAGGAATCAACTTCCTTGCAGCCATCTTTCTGACCGTAAAGGCTGTCCATGCTGCCGTGACTCTAGGTACTGGTTGCTCATTGGGGCCTGAATGTCCTAGTGTGGATATTGGCAAATCATGTGCAAATGGGTGCTCAGAAATGATGGAAAATAACAGGGAAAGGCAGATTGCTCTTGTAGCTGCTGGTGCTGCTGCTGGAATTGCTTCAGGTATATCATTGATGATAAGATGCTTGTTTTCTTAGTATGAAAGATCATGATGCTGATAGCATTTGATAATTCATTCAGTAACATATCACCAAATGGCAATGCCATGTTTGTTGGATATGGGAAAAGAGTCAGATGGTGTTGACATGTCTACACCTCAACTTTTTATCGCTAGATATAGTGTTTCGATGTCATAGTTAATAACTATCACAATGCTGCCCCTACGACCCTAAGTTTTAATTTGTAGGTTGTGCTGTTACCCTTTTTGATTTAATGGCTTTTGCAGTTTTGCTAATATACTATTTCTTGTGTTGTGGGTTTTCAGGTTTCAATGCAGCAGTTGCTGGGAGCTTCTTTGCCATTGAAACTGTACTGAGGCCACTTAAAGCAGAAAATTCACCTCCTTTTACGACTGCTGTGATAATATTGGCATCTGTCATATCATCTACTGTATCAGATGTTTTGCCTGGAGAAATACCAGCTTTTATAGTGCCGGCATATGAGCTAAAATCTGCTGCTGGTACCTGCCCTGCTTCTTTTTTCTTTAACTGTTAGAATGGATGTTCATCTATTAATTGCAATTAGGATATATTACAATAACCATTTTTTATCATGGTGTGGGGCACCACTTGCATATTGGGGTTTGCCATTTGTGGCAATTCATCAAGCTCCAATATGTGATTCCCATTTTTCTTGAGGCTTATGGTTTATAAGGTCCAGAGCTGATTTTCTCATGAATTTAGGCACTTGGCATATTCTATGAAAACTTCTAGCTCCTCACAGAAGCCTCATTTTTTTATTTGATCTTGACATGGTTTCTCGACCAAATAATATTTTCTTCCTTTTGTATCGCTGTAGAAGTGTATATGAACAGTCGTGTTTCTGAAGGATATCCTTGTCACTTATTTCTGTTTTGCAGAGCTACCCCTATACCTCATCTTAGGAATGCTCTGTGGAGCAGTCAGTGTGGTATTTGGCCGGTTGGTAGTATGGTTTTCAAGATTTTTTGGATACATAAAAGAGAGATTTGATTTTCCTATTGTAGTGTACCCTGCTTTGGGTGGGCTGGGAGCTGGCCTCATAGCTCTCAAATATCCAGGGATTTTATACTGGGGTTTCACAAATGTTGAAGAAATATTGCATACTGGGAAAAGTGCTTCTGCTCCTGGTATCTGGTTGTTAACTCAACTTGCATCTGCTAAGGTAGTTGCAACTGCCCTTTGCAAGGGCTCTGGTCTTGTGGGTGGGCTATATGCTCCAAGCCTGATGATCGGGGCTTCTGTTGGAGCTGTTTTTGGAGGGTCAGTTGCATATTTAATTAACTTAGCTATACCTGGTAATGCTGCTGTTGTGCAGCCACAAGCTTTTGCTCTAGTAAGTTGCTTTGCAATCCACTTTCCTTATTTCTTGAAGCAATGATGCCCTATTTGAACTAATTGTCTGAGCTGTAGGTTGGAATGGCTGCTACATTAGCTTCAGTCTGTTCAGTCCCATTGACTTCAGTATTCCTTCTCTTTGAGCTGACAAAGGATTACAGGATTTTGCTTCCTCTCATGGTAAGTGAGTGTTAAATGTGGTCCTCTCATGTTTTTGTTTGGATCTAGTGTTTTTTTGGTTCTCATTACCATATTAATGCAGAGGACATACATGCTATGTTCCTGTTTTGCCATTGCATTTTCAAAACTAATGCTCATTTTGTTTTTTTGATTTTTTCGTTCTCTTCGAACAGGGAGCAGTTGGGTTGGCAATATGGGTTCCTTCTGTAGTAAACCAACCAAATGACAGTGAACCTTCTGGGTTTAGAACACCTAGGCTGGGTTATTCTTCAATTTCATCAGAAGACAAAAATAGTAGTAGCTGGAGGCGAGGTGACGGCATAGATGATCTTGAGCTCGCTATCTTACAAACTGATATTCATGTGAGAGATATATATCTAAGTGTGTTATTCCCTATTGTTATGAGGGGTTATGTGCATATTCACCACCTGTATTGTGTGTATATATACTGGCTCATTGGCCTCATATTGAATACAAGCGCTATTCATAACATGGCATCAGAGCATACCTAGGGTTTCTTCGCTTGTCGCCCCGCCGCCGCCACTCGGATCCGACAACGTCGGCTCTTGTCGTCATCTTCGACGACTCCCGGTCTCCAGACGCACCGTCGCCATCATCTGGGGCCTCGTCGGGCGCCGCCGCTGCCGTCGCTGCGTCATCGGGACCCTCATTGGTCGTCCGCGCCCGCCGCGTCGTCCGCTTCGTCTCCGGGTCTTCGCCGGGCGAGTCTTTGCTCCCGACTTCGGCGCCTCTTGACTTTTGGTCGAACACGCCGCCGCCGCCTCTTGCTGCTTCCGCTTGTGCTCACCAGAGCCACCCGTCGCCGGTCCTGACGCCGCCTCGCCGATCGGTGAGACGTCTGCACCGCCGCTACCGAGGGAGACGCCCTCACCGCCGCTCGGGTCCCGTGTGGCTCGTCATCTCTTTAGTCGGGTCACCGCCGACATCACGCCACCACCGCCGCCGCCGCCGCCGCCACTCGCACCGCCACGGGGAACCCTAGTCCCCGTGCGTGTGTCTGTGTCTGGCTCACGGGCCGTTTCGTTTGGCTTATGGGCCGAACGGTTTTCTTTTGAGTGAGTAAAGAGAGAGAGAGAGAGAGAGAGAGAGAGAGAGAGAATGCCGCTTGTTAACCGACCATGCCGTTGCCTTAGACTTCGCCCGCGCCGCGGCCCGCCTACCAATGGGTCTGCTTCTCCTCCTCCGCTCGGTGATCTTCGATGGTGTTAATTACACCGACTTCGTGTCTCATATGCGCATCCACATGCGTGGTCTTCGTCTCTGGGGCGTCCTCTCTGGCGATGTCACTTGCCCGCTTGCCCTATTCCTCCAACGGAGTTTACGCTGTTCTTGCAGCCAAGCACAAAAACAAGGTTCGCTGCTGAAGCCGCCGCCTTTGCCGATGATGAGGCGTCTCGCCTACCAGAGGCTCGATTCCTACAAGGATCAATCGACCACCTACACTCGCGGTACGATGATGACGCTGAAACCGCCGCCGTCTTCATCGCCCGATGTCGGCCTCGCTTCTTTTACGAGGTTGTGGGACTCCTTCACTTTCGGATGTGGACTCACCTTCGCTCGCTACGAGCCTTCGGTGATGCCTCATGACTGTCCGTGGTCCGCCAGGAGCATTCTCTTCAGCAGGGTGATGCTACTGTTGATGCTTTTTACGCCCAGAGCTCTACTGTTTGGCGTCAGCTGGACTCTCTCCGCTTCCGCTATCGCTCCCGTCGTGTTGCTCGTATGCGTGTTGACTGGAGTTTCAGCGAGTCTCACGAGTTCCTTACTCGCCGCCCCGAAGTTCGGCAGAGGCGTGACCAGCTCCTTGCACGCCACGCTCGTGTCACTCTCTTGGAGGCTCTTACCGAGATACGCGCGGAGGAGACTCGCTTGAGTGGTGCTGGTCTGCTGCCACTCCCCTCCGTGCTCGCCGCTCGTCCACCTGCTACACCGCCTGCTCCACGCTTCAGCGCACTGCCTCCTCCAGCGGTTGCCACAGGTGGTGGTGGACGTCCTCCATCTAGCGGTGGCCGTCCTCACTGCTCCTACTGCGACAAGGTCGGCCACATAGAGTCCCAGTGCTATAAGAAGAAGCGACATCTTTCACGTTGTTCTTCTACTAGCACTGGCACTGGTGCTTCTACATCGACGTTTACATCGACTCCTTCAGCAGCTTTCTCACCGAAAGGAGATAGTCGAGACTTGATGCTCGCTTGCCGCTTGTGTTCTCCTCGGTGTTCTGCAGGTTCGCTCATCGACTCTTGCACCGAGAAACCACCCCTACACACAGTACCTCTCCGTGGATTCTTGACTCTGGAACATCTTTTCACATGACTCCTGATCCTTCCACTTTGTCTTTCATTACACCTCTTGATTCTCCTATCAATATTCTTACTGCTGATGGTACATCTCTTTCTGTCTCTGGTCGAGGATCTCTTAGCAACTCATCCTTTCATGTTCCTTCTGTTGCTCATGTTCCTCGCCTTACCATGCAGCTTCTTTCTGCTGGGCAGATTACTGACCTTGGTTATCGGGTCATTCTCGACTCTAACTCTTGTTGTGTTCAGGACCGCCACACGGGAGCTCTGGTTGGTTCTGGCCCTCGGCGCCTTGACTCACAGCGTCTCTGGGAGCTTGACTGGCTTCACCTTCCTTCTGCTGCCCCCATCGCCGCCAGTCTCTCCGCTTCTGCCACTCCGTCTACCTGCTCTTTCCAGCAGTGGCATCACCGTCTTGGCCATCTGTGTGGATCTCGTGCCTGCGTCCTTAGTTCGTCGTGGTCTTCGGGTCTGCCTCAGAGACATGTCTTTAGATTGTCGTGGTCATAAGTTAGGCAAACAACTTTCACTTCCTTATCCTCATAGTGAGTCAGTATCTCAGCGTCCATTTGATCTTGTTCATTCAGATGTTTGGGGTCCGGCTCCCTTCGTTTCGAAAGGGGGTCATTGATATTATATCATATTTATAGATGATTTCTCTCGCCACACTTGGATATATTTCATGTCTTCTCATAGTGAGGCCTTGTCTATCTATAAACAATTTGCCACTATGGTTCGTACACAGTTCTCCACTCCTATTCGTGTCTTTCGTGCTGACTCTGCTGGCGAGTACCTCTCTCGTCACCTGCGCAGCTTCCTTGCTGAACAGGGCACTCTCGCTTAGTTCTCTTGTCCTGGTGCACATGCTCAGAATGGTGTTGCTGAGCGCAAGCATCGTCACCTCCTTGAGACGGCTCGTGCTCTAATGATTGCCGCCTCTATTCCACCTCACTTTTGGACCGATGATGTTTCCACTGCCACCTATCTCATCAACATCCAAATTCTCTTCGCTTCTTGAGGTGCGATCCCTTTTGAGCGTCTCTGCGGTCTCCTTCCTGACTACTCGGCCCTTCGTTTGTTTGGCTGCGTTTGCTGCGTTCTCCTCGCCCTCGAGAACGCACTAAACCGACCGCCGATCTATTGAGTGTGTTTTTACGGGATACAAAGATGCGAGCACAAGGGCTATCGGTGTTGGGATCTGTTGGTCGACGGATGCGGATTTCTCGGGATGTGACTTTCGACGAGTCTCGCCCCTTCTACCCACGCCCCATCTCTCCTTCGGCTTCCTCTGTGGAGTCTCTATCTTTTTTGACCTTTCCAGATACACCTATATCTGTCTTGCCCTCGTCCACCCGTCCCATTGAGTCTCCACATATTCCTCCTGTGGCCTCTCCTCCGTTGTCGCCGCCGCTTGCCTCTCCTCGGCTCCTCGTGCTCCCCCACTACACTCGTCTATACTCGTCGACCTCGTATTGAGGATCTTCCAGATGAGCCATCTTCTTCTAATGTTCCATCTTCTTCTGATGCTCCATCTTCCCCTGATGGGTCATCTTCTCCTCGCTACGCTCTCCGCGATCGCCAGTCGATTCGGCCCCCTGCCCGTTTTGCCTTTGCTGGCGCAGCTACTTGTGAGCTGTCTCCCACGGATGTCACACTCACCCCGAGTGGCAGATGCCATGCCGAGGAGATTGCTGCCCTCGAGCGTACTGGTACTTGGGATCTTGTTCCTTTTCCATCTCACTCTCGTCCTATCACGTGTAAGTGGGTCTATAAGATTAAGACTCGCTCTGATGGCTCTCTTGAGCGCTATAAGGCGCGTCTTGTTGCTCGTGGCTTCCAGCAGGAGCATGGTCGTGACTACGACGAGACTTTTGCTCCTGTGGCCCACATGACCACTGTCCGCACTCTTCTTTCGGTGGCGTCTGTTCGCCACTGGTCTGTTTCTCAGCTTGATGTCAAGAATGCCTTTCTTAATGGCGAGTTGCGTGAGGAGGTCTATATGCATCCGCTACCTGGGTATTCTGTTCCTGAGGGCATGGTCTGTCGCCTTCGTCGCTCTCTCTATGACCTTAAGCAAGCCCCTCGTGCTTGGTTTGAGCGCTTCTCCTTTGTGGTCATCGCTGTTGGCTTTTCAAATGAGTGATCATGATCCTCGCGCTCTTTGTCCACACTTCGCCTCGTGGTCGGACTCTTCTTCTTTGTATGTTGATGACATGATCATTACCGGAGATGATTACGAGTACATTGCCTTTGTCAAGGCTCGTCTTAGTGAGCGATTCCTTATGTCGATCTTGGTCCTCTTCGTTACTTCCTTGGGATTGAGGTTACTTCCACCCGTGATGGTTTCTTTATGTCCCAAGAGAAGTATATTCAGATCTTCTTGATCGCGCCTCTCTCATCGATCAACAGATCGTTGAGACTCCCATGGAGCTCAATGTTCACCTCCGACCCTCCGATGGCGAGCCTCTTTACGATCCGACTCGCTATCGCCATCTTGTTGGGAGTCTTGTCTACCTTGTCACACTCGTCCTGGATATCACTTATCCAGTTCACATTCGAGTCGGTTTGTTTATGCTCCCACTCAGTCCACTATGCCCACCTTCTTCGAAGTTCTCATGACACCTTCGTGGGACTATCTCTCGCCGTCTTTTTCTTTCCACGCCCAAATTCATTCTGACTTGAGCTTATTCGGATGCTATTTGGGCGGCGATCCCTTTGATCGCCGGTCTATCTCTGCTTACTGTGTTTTTCTTGGTGGTTCTCTCATTGCCTAGAAGATAAAGAAACAGACTGCAGTGTCCCGTTCTAGTGCAGAGGCTGAGTTGCGAGCTATGGCTCTCTTGGACAAGCAGAGATTACTTGGCTACGGTGGTTACTTGAGGATTTTGGTGTTTCACACTACACCGACTCCTCTCTTGTCGACAAGACAGTGCTATCAAGATGTTCGTGATCCCGCGTGAAGCATGAGCTCACCAAGCATATTGGTGTTGATGCTTCCTTCATGCGGTTTTGTGTGCATGATCGGTGATTGCTCTTCAAGATGTGTCTTCCGAGCTTGGATAGCGGATTTCTTCACGAAGGCCCAGACTCGAACACAGCATGGCTTCTACCTCTCCAAACTCAATGTTGTTGATCCACCATGAGTTTGAGGGGGGGGGGTGTTAGAGATATATGTCTAAGTGTGTTATTCCCCATTGTTATGAGGGGTTATGTGCATATTCACCACCTGTATTGTGTGTATATATACTGGCCCATTGGCCTCATATTGAATACAAGCGCTATTCATAACAATTCATAACTATGGTACCCACAACGAGGAAATGCTTCTAGATGATTTGAAGGTTTGGCAACCTCTGTAATTTTATTTTAGCTGGTATATGGAATGCTTAATTGTCTTAGTCATTAATTCTAGAGAAGTACACATTGTAAATTTGTAGTTGTGATGTTGTTTATCTTAATTTTTCATTTGAACTTTTTTACCAGGTCTCCCAGAGTCCCAGGCCATGTCAAGGAGCTATGTTAAAGTTCCATCATCTGTCACAGTGACAGAATCTCTCAAGCTATTGCATGATAAGCAGCAAAATTGTGCCCTTGTTGTGGATCATGAAGATTTTCTTGAAGGAATTATTACATTAGGGGATATTCGCCGTATGGGAATTGAATTGCATGGGGAAAGTTTCATAAATGGAGACCAGCTGAAGTCTGATGTATGTTCACATGGTGAAAAAAATATCTTTCCATAACATACATCTATGTTAATAAGTAACGAATTGGTGTATGGAATTTTCACATGGTGTAGGCTGGATACTGACTTTCAAACCATTGCTATTCAGGGCAATAGCCTAAAAGCAACTCAAAATTTTATATCTAATAAACCAATTTTAATGTGCATTCATTCTAGCTCTGAAAGGTAAAGATAAAGATACAGTTTTTGGAAACATGTACTAAATCAAATAAGATTTGCAGGAAACATCTTCTACCATTTCATCATGTCTTACTCGAGGATTCCAGTACCAGGGGAGTGAACGTGGATTGCTAACGTGCTTTCCGGATACTGATTTGACCACTGCAAAAAACCTTATGGAGGCCAGAGGAATAAAGCAGCTGCCTGTTGTTAAGCGTGGTGTTGGCCATAGAACTGAAGGAAAGCGCAAGCTTATAGCCCTTCTCCATTATGATTCTATTGGTCGCTGCTTACGGTTAGTCATAGGCTTATGTTTTGTCACAGCCCTTTTATTTTTCTTGGTTTATTGAACTTTGTCTAATAATTGAATTCGTCTCTTGGTTTATTGGATTGGTTTGAATCTATGCTAACATGTCTATTCATTTGCTTGTCAAGGGAGGAAATTGAGAGTTGGAAAGCGATATATCAAAGAAAAGAAGATTTTCTTCTTATAACAAATAGGCACTGAAAAATTACAGTTGCCTACGATACACCGTAACAGTGAGCGTCTGTGTGATATCCGTGAGGCATTTCTGTCAAATGGGGATACAGGAAGCATACATGCAGTTCAACCGGTATAGTTTGGAGGGTATCCTCTACATAGAACCTGAGCTGTCATCTGAGGAGAACTACGCACGCAAGTCTGACCAATTTCGCAGTGGCAGTTTATCAACAAACCTGCATTCCCTGGTTGTATGTATTCTTCGAACCAGTCATTTAATTCTTGTTGCGAGGCAACCTTTTACTTTACAGGGGAGAGGGGATGGAGTATGGATGTAGAGTAGGAAGGCGGTATTGTAATGTACAGCTGTACACGTGTTCCTTTGTACAATTTTGTAACAGCCTTCTTCAGCAGGGAAGCAACCTATGCTCCAGTGTGGAAAGTGTGATCACACGAGAAACTCTTGCAAAATGTGCAGTAGAGATTTTGCCAAGTCGTTGTTGTAAGTTGAAACATCAGTGTATGTAAAATTTATCAAGACTTCAATTTTTCTCCTTTCGTGGAGTACATAAATTTTGCGTGGTGGTTTTCTTTTCCATATTTTGATTTGAAGGGTGTTAAGTACCATCCAATTTACATCGACATCGTCGCGTTGCCCTCTGCTGCTGGCAGCAAGCTATCCGTCGCGTGCGGCGGCCTGCCTGCACGGACGCACGGGACTGAAGCCGACGCACGTACAGCGACGCACTCGGACGCACGGGACTGAAGCCGACCCCACTCTTTTTCCAACTCTAAACTAACCTGAATAAATTGGATAATGATTCAGTGAGGACGTCCGATATTAAAGACTCCCGTTGTAGGTATCTATCTGTGTCCACGTGTAGTTAATCCATCCAACGAAGTTTGACAAAACAAAACAGAGCTCTACTCCATCCAGTTGTCCCGCACTATTCTGCTAGGCTATCTCGTGAGTTCACCATAACCACTCGTTTGCAGCTGTTTGCTTTATCCTATTAACCGAGTTCATCTCCCCCCTCTCCCCAAGGTGCTGCCATTCCAGCTCGCACGAGGCTAACATGGCTTCAACTCATAGGTTTCCCTTTCTGCGGAGCTACCACTATTCACCGGATTTGTCTCCATCGCGGCCGAAGCTCGCTGGATTTGGTAGGACCAAGGCTAGAGAAGCTGAAGCTCGTGCGCCATGCCACCAGCAGCAGCATGAGGCGGAGACGGGGAGATGCGATGCCACCACTGGGGGCCGTGTTGGCGGCGACCGTGTTCACGGTGTCCCTGGGTTCAGCCTTTGGGTATGATTTTTGTTGCAGATGTTTGCTAAATTTGTTGTAACGGTTGGCTCGAAATGTTGTATGGAGTGTTTTTTATTGTTATGTTGTTACATTAAATATTGCGTTAAGGGGTATTTTTTGTTGCAACGATGTTTTTGATTTGATGCACAAGAGTAAACATTTTGATTTTGTTGTAACTATTGTCGCCGATTGTTGCACACATGAAATCAAAATATTTTATAAGGATGTTTTAAATGTTGCAATTTTTTTGATGTTGCAACAATTATTTTCAGATGTTCTCACTGTTATTTTTAAAATGTTGTAATGTTATAACATTGAAATTTGTTTGTTTCGGGATATTTGAACTAGTTTTTAAACATGTTCTATACCGATGGTTTTATGTATTTTCGGTGAGAACATAATATTTTTCTTAATTTTTTTTCATCTTGACGTTGTATTTATTATTTGTGTATTTTGTTCCACACATATATTATTTTTGTTATAAATATTGTACCCGAATATTATGTCCGAGCGTACGATAAGAATGTGTTCGAACACGTACATGTCACTGACGTGCATTGGCGCCAGAAGTCCGTCCCGTTTCCGCTGCGCCCATAACCGCATGCAAGAAGCAAAAGAGAGGAGAGCGTCAGATAATTATGCCGGGCCTCCGGTTGCCTCCGTTGGCTGCCACTGCACCGATGGCGTCGTCAAGCGCACAACAGACGGGGATAGTGGCAGAAACTGGCCGAGAAAGTTGAAGCTACTACTCTCCTGGTTCCGGCACTAACTGAGGTATTGAACGTCCGTTTGGTTCCGGTTCAAAATTTTGTTTTAGTATGAAGCACCAGTACCAAATACTCGCTCTCCTCTTGGTACCGGTAAAAATAGCATAGGAGGTGCTCTTAGGGTGCGTTTGGTTGGATGTATCAAGTTGAATGGAACCATTCTGTTCGGGAAATGAGTGTGTTCGGGCGTTTGGTTGGTTGGATGGTACCAAACCATCCAGGATCGGATGGTTCCAAAAACGATAATATTCCCTTAATATGTTGTATCATCTCATTCGCCAAAAAAGGTCGAACCACACGGTTCACTTTGCCTCTCTCTCTCCCACACCACACAGAGGCTTCAAACAAAGAATTTTTTACTGTTGTAACACTGTAGCGCCAAGTAATTTCATAATTGACCCCCGGAGTTATGTATTTGCAATTATAGACCCCATCCGAGCGCGGAAAGGACGTGAGCTCGACGCGTGTATTCTTCTGCGCTTGTTGAGCGCGGAAAGCATCGTGCCCCCGCGGGAAATCAGCCGAGAGCGGAATCAAAACGCGGGCGCAGGAGGGGAGGGCTCGGCGACATACCGCGGTCGCCGAGCGCGAACCGGCGGCTTTCGCGGGGTGAAGCGCAGCGATGCTCGCCACCGCCCACGCCTCCCGCTTTCGCGGTGGCTGGCGCTGGAGTGGCGAAGCCCCTGCGCCAGCGGCGAAGGCCCGCCACGCGCGCGGGCGCTCTCGCCTCGCTTCACATGCGCTTCGCCACGCATATGCTGCAGCCGCACCTCCTAGGCCCGTCTTTGCACAAGGCTTGTGTTTTGCCACACGCTTAAGCTCTGTGAATGCTTCGATTGTTTTTAAAAGCAGGCGAAGCGAGTGAAGTTTTTCACTCGTTCGCATTTGCAGTTCTTCAGCCAAAGAAGAGAGCGAGAGAACCAGAGAAGAGAGTGAGAGGAAGGCAAAGAAAGTAAGAAGGATTGGTGGTTATTGGTTGGATTTTCGCTGGTTTTCAGTTGCATTTTGGGTGGTTTTCAAGTGCATAAGTTGTTTGTTGGCTTGCGAGCATCAAGAAAAGGTAATTTTTATATACATGCGACTATAGTTTTAGCTAGGTGATTAGCATGTAATTAGCTTAGTGGTCTCGTAATAATTACGTAAATACAGATGCAATGAGCGTAGTGAATATGTTACTACCGTACTAGTTTGTTGAGAGTGTTAGGTTGCCATGCCCAGTTAACGTAAATGTTTAGTTAATGTGGATATCCTTGTTTAATTAGTCATGTTAATGTCGTCTTAGTCACGAAAATAATGTGCTTGATGTTATTTGATCGTTACTTTAGCACGGTTAAGTAGTACATTTGTTGAGGTAATTAACTGTGGTACTCGGGTATCATGTTGTACTTTCATTGTATGCATGCATCTCTGCTTTCTATATTATGATTTGATGAATTTAGCACGTAGGGATTAATATGGTAGTTGTTCATGCAGTAAAAATGTATAATTTGAAACTATGTAAATATACGAATTATTTGACGTAGTGGGATATTATTTAGTATTAAAATAGAAGTATGAAATACATTTAGGAAATATTAATCAAGAGCGTATAGTTAGATAGCCAAACTGCAGAATCTATTAATAATTTTTGTTAATCGATTACCCATTTAAGTCCTGTGTTTTTATTTTCAACTCCATATATAGAATTGAATCTCAGAATATTGAACTAAATGTGAATTAGTAGGAGCAAAATTAATCAAATCTGTATTTGATAGTCACGTTGTCGAGTGTATTTATTTATTTATGTTTGTCGTTTTATGCGTAGAACCGAACGTCGTCTTCCCCTGAACATGTCGATTCAAGACTTGTTCGTGTTCTATGGCGATGGTCTCAGACGCGACGGACCGTCTGAGCGGACCCGTCAAATTGTGACCGACCCAGATCCGCACCGAGCTGAAGGACATGAGTCTATGCGAGCTAAGGAGGTGTGTGCGTTCGCGCTCGATCGGGACACCGGCGGAAAAAGTTACGCATCGAGACATTGTATGCCTCGGTGGGTGGTGAAGGTCAGACCTTTTGGCAACTTATCAAGGTGAGCAGTGACACTTCATGGACCAACTACATGGAGGTTGTGTGCAACCCCGCTGCTGCAATATACGCCAGGCCGATGGTGTATGTCTAGTTTGTGGAGAGGACAGAATCATCCGTCGTGGGTGGTTCTGGTGGAGTTGATGCCGAAGCTGTTGTTGCTGGAGATGTGGGCGAGGTAGTGGGTGATGGAGACTTCAGGAGGCGTGCAGAGGCTTTCGAGCCCAACGAAGGCGTGGAAAGGTGGTGGGCAGCCGTATTGATCGCCACGAATACCTTGCCGAAAGCAAAGTTGAAAGCGAGGAGGAGGTGTGGATACAACTAGTTCGAGAGGAGCATGATGAAGAAGTTGCTACGGGAGGTGTATTTGGTGGTGTTGTGACTACCGACGTTGTTTATGTCTCGCCTAGATTGGGCGACATCGCAGGTGACATCCTGGTTCTACCGCAGCCTAGAGGAGGCGGAGCGGGGTTCAATGAAGATACTCGCTCTTAGGGCGCGCTTCCAAACAAGAGCGCGCCAAAGAAAGTTATTGCCGACACGCCGTCAACATTAGCCGGACGTGTCGGTGCACAAGTCCAACCCCGACACCTCGCCGTGAAGTGTGTGGATGGATCTTGCGCCGCAAGGTTCGTGCGCAACGGTTCAGAGTACCGCCACGGACTTCCGCATAACGGTGCTGAAGGATCGCACATGCGAGCTTGCAGAGCCACTTCGTAGGCACCGCAACCTGACGTCCTCATATAATACGGAGTTGATAAGCCACCTCGTCATAGCTGATGTATCTGTCTCGCCGAAGCTACATCTGGTAGATGTTGTCAATACGGTGGGCTTCCCAGTCAGCTACCACAAAGAAGGTATGGTGGGCGAAACAGAAGGTCCTAGAGCGTATGTTCGGCACATACGAAGAGGCCTATGACTTTGTCCCAAGAATGCTCCATCAGATTGCAGAGTCCAGTCCCGGGACATATATTGACAAGCTGGACCGGGTGCATCCTAGGAAGGGCCGAATTGTTTTATCCTTGACAGTATTTCGGCCTTCCTCAGCGTAGCGCAGGTTCAAGCATCGCTGTCTTGTCTTTGTCGATGGACGGCACCTTCCTCACTGGCAAGTACAAGGGCACCATACTCACCGCGGTAGCAGCCGACGCGAACGACCAGTTACTCCCCGTGGCCTTCGCGATTGTTGAGAGCGAGAACATGGATAGTTGGTTGTGGTTCCTTGCAAACGTGAAGCGGGCGGTGGTTCAAGACCGGCCAGGTGTGTGCGTCATCTCCGACCGCAATGCTGGGTTGTTGTCTGCGTTTACCACAATGCAAAACGGGACACAACCTCCCTTCCAGTGGAACGACCTGACGAATCGATGGTGCATGAGGCATCTCGCGGCGAACTTCCACACAAGGTTCCGAAACAAAGACCTGATGAAGACCTTCAAGAAGCTATGCATGCAGAACCAAAGGCGGAAGTTCGATGCAGTGTGGAGACAGTTGGATGAGGATACTAGCAAGCATGTAAGGAATTCCCAAGACGCAGAGGGAGGGGCAGCGGCAGGAGGCTCCCTCAGAGTTGGGGAGTTCACACAGTGGGTAAACTCGCACGCACCTGACTTAGAGAAATGGTCTCTGCTGCATGACACATGTGGTGCACGGTACGGAATCATGACGACTAACATGTCGGAGGTGTACAACGGTGTGTTGAAGGGTGTCCGATCCTCCCGACATCGCAATTGTTGAGGAGAGCCGAACCGCACCGTGGGGTACTTCACAACAATGAGCCATGATGGCGAAGAAGCATATGGACGAAGGCAAGCGATTCGGAGGTGGCGAGGCCTACATGGACAAGAAGATCGAAAAGGCTTGTTCGCTGCTTGCTATGACCATGGATGGCATCAGAAGAAGTTTGAGATCCGTCTGGCGCGAAGTATCTCATGGGTCATGCTAGGGTGATCGCAAACAAGTCTGCTCGATTGATGGGGAAGCGTCCTGCACCTGCAATAAGCCGCAGCTTCTTCACAAGCCCTGCTCCCATGTATACGCGGTGTGTGCGGCGTGGCGCCAGTCCTTGACGCAATATGTATCTGAGTTCTACGACATTCACCACCTGTACGGCACTTGGAGTGCTGAGTTCCATTCGTATGGGCTGGACATGCATTACAGGGACCTCTGGCCTGGGCACGTGAAGTGGGTGCCGAACGACGCACTCAAGAATGTCGGTCGTGGAAGACAGCAGATCCCGCCGCATCCGTAATCGACATGGATGATAGCCAGCGTGCAACGGGCTAGGCCCCGAGATGCGAACTAGCAAGACGATTGGCCACTCGTTAGCCACCGCCCAAACAGTTCGGGTCAAGCAACGCACCGTAGTTTCATCGCCTATACATGTATGCTATATGTTTGTTGTAATCGCTAGGCGCATCGTGTTGTGCGTGTTGGAATGTGCCTGACAATGGTCGTTGTTGTCATATGTTTGTTGCCTATGTATGTCAGTATGTTTGTTGTAATGCGTTTTTACGCACTCTCGCCAAGTGTAATCGTGTTCTATATGTTGTAATGTGTTGGTGAATGGTTCTTGTCATTTGTGCATTGTGTATGTATGCTATATGTTTCGCTTTCTTTTGCTTATTTGTACGCACTCTTTTATTTACACACTAACTTGTTCTTGCACGATCTCAGAGATGACGCACTGCAGACGACATCACGCTCGAGCCGCTTGACCCACAAGGGATCGGAGACACCGATGCCACGCGTGGTCGTCCGATGGGGCCCTCCGAGCTTTGTCCTCGAGTCCCGAGAGCACGCGCCTTTGGACCACGCAGATGCGTCCCCATCGCGGGACACCGGCTTTTGCCCATTGCCCGCTGTTGGACCTTGACCACGCGTTTGATTCGCCGACGCCCATCGTTGTCCGCTTCGTGGACCGTTGGAGACCGGAGACGCACACCTTCCACTTCCGCTGGGGGGAGATGACCATTACTCTGCAGGACGTCGCTATGCTTACAGGACTACCACTGCGGGGTCATGCAATAGTGCCACCTCTCAGGCGACCAGACTGGAAGGTGCGCATGGCTGACAGGTTCGGTCACCCGATCCCGCAGAACATATCAGGTGTGCCACATTCGTGGCTACGACGGTACAGGGTGTGCCTCGTAGACGCGACCCAGCAGGTCGTACGGACACACTTCCTTGCGTACCTGCTCTTCCTCTTTGGGTGGGTCCTGTTTCCTTCGACTCAAGGAGATTGGGTGCACCCTAGCTACATCCATCTTGCTTGGGAATTGGCGGACGCCTGGCCCGACGAGGTGCCGCAGTACAGTTGGGGCTCCGCCGTACTTTGCGCCACGTACCGAGGCTTGTGTGATGCCTCACAACAAAAGACGATGCGGGAGCCGATTCTCGCAGTATGCTACATCCTCTTGCAGCTGTGGTCATGGGAGCACTTCCCGGTTGGCCGCCCCTACTTCCGCACGGCCGTGCACCCGTACGGAAACACCCCCGAGTTTTACGGTGCGGTAGATGCCGCTGACCCTGTTGAGGGGCCCACAATGGGCACTCACGGACACGTGCTCGGCTAGGGTGGGCTAGGAGAGGCCGAGGCGTGTCTACCCCGAGTTCCACAACCGCCGAGACTCTACATGAGGTGGAGGTCATATGGTTCCCATGGTCTCTGAGAGATCATTGTGAAGACGGCCCCGTACGACTTGTCCTCTCAGTGCAGTCAGGACTACGCGTACTGGATGATGACCTGCCATCTAGTATTCTCTCATATGGTCGAGCCGTACTCACCACAGCGGGTCATGAGACAGTTCGGGCTTTACCAACAGGTGCCACCGCTGGGGCGACCTCTTGCAAAACAAGGCTCACAGTATGTTGTTACTTGGTTTTCTGTTAGTCGCATTCTCTTTTTCTATTCCCTAATGTCCAAATTCACCAGCGAGCAAACGAGGCAAGGCGGAAGAGCGACGATCGGAGAGACACACTACTCGTGGACAACGCCAGGCCGAGAGGGCGGCGATCGACGTCGTGCAGCAGAAACGCACTGCGACATCGAGACACACATTGCGTACTTGACATGGTGCGCTCCGCGCACCAGAGCAGCCTTCTTGGTGCGCCGCCACAACGCCCCACAGAGGTCACGCCGACGCCAGCAGACGAAAGGTGTCGACACTCATCGGGTGGCACGCCAAGACGAGACGGTAAAATATTCTTCGTAGTTTTTTTTGCACAGGAAACACGTCTAACTTATTCTCGGTTTCCTTGCAGTTAGACCGCCTTCAGAGTATCAACAGCGAGGCTGCGCAGGGTCTACGGCGTGGGAGGACTAGCAGCTCCTCTCAGCCACTTTCAGGCGGTCGTGAGGATGAGACAGCAACCACGGGCAACTTCATCGACCCTGCAAGTTCAAGAAGCCTGGTTGCAAGGAAGACGCGTGGACATACAATTACCTGGATGTCGTCGATAGGTAATTGGACTTGACATCAAGGAATGGTTGGCTGCTGATACACGAAGCCTCTTCCCAGTCGGAATACCCGCGCGTCCACGCCACTTTCCGAACATGGCGTGGACGTGCAGGTACTCCGATTGGGAAGTGGCTTCGTGTATCAGCAACAAACAATTCATTGATATCAAGTCTAATTACCTATCGACGACATCCAGGTAATTGGATGTCCACACGCTCTCCTGGCAGCCATGCTTCTTGAACTTGCAGGCTCGATGAGGTTGCTCGTGACTGCTGTCCTATCCTCCTCACAATCCCTCGAAAGTGGCTAGGGCTACGAACTCTCTCTCTCTCTCTCTCTATATATATATATATATATATATATATATATATATAGAGAGAGAGAGAGAGAGAGCTGTTTTAAAGGCACAAGCGACCAACGCTGGAGATTTTATAGAGAAGAGATCAGAATAGAATGGTAGGACGACTTGGGACGCAAGGAGGAGAACTTGACCAAAGATGAACACGTTATACGCATAAAGGTGAAATGAATGGCGAGAGACAGGTGAAGAGGTGTTGTAGTAGTTTTTGACTCATTTGGTCTTGTTTTGGAATAGAATACACACCAATTAATAAATAATTAATGATCAGATGAACAAGCTAGGTAAAAATTACAGAAATTTGTATGTTAATTGCAGCTTTACAAATTAGCCTAACCTTTACAAATCTGAAAAGTTAATTGTAGCTTTCAAAAGCAGAATAACATATAGGAACATACCATAAGATTAGTTACATGTATAAAAATTTGTATGTGTACAGATTGATGTTTTGCCCCATCCGAACCACATCCCATGTAAGCTACCAAGCACAAATAACCGGCATCAATTGTTGTAAATAGTGCGGTTTTAGCAAACAATCAAAGATAATTCCAGCATAATAAACAACAAATAAAGCATAATCCCAGCTGCAAATAATTGACCAAAATGACATATAAAAGAAAACTACAAGGATCAATTATATAGCCTTTCAACCACCAGAGGAACAAGATTGCTAATCAATATGATTAGATTAATCTCCACAGAAAGAATCTGAATCACTAGAGATAATATGACAGCACTAAGCAACTCTATTAGAGCTCAAGACTGAACTAGATATCTTAATAAATTTCAGTTCAAGACTTTTATCATCATTGAGCAGATAAACCGAGCCCACTATCACCAATTTGTAATATCTCTCAGTACCAATTCCAGATATGAACCAGTACAACACATATATCTACAAAGTGATGCACAAAAGATTTTAAGGATACTCACAGATTTAGTGGTACTCAAAACCACCAAGATGCAACCAGGCAAGACCCCTCTTTGTATTTCGGAACCCACCGAAGAACAAAGCCGAGGGATAGGAAGATTTGCCGCACATGATCTTCAAGATGTTGCTTCGGCCGGAGGCAACACACAGAGCATCAGAATTAAGATCAAGCCACACTTCTTCCACTGGTTTCCAGATCCAGAGAGTTTCCTAGGTAGAGTATCCTCCAAACTCACCCAACGAAACCTCCTCGAGCCCAATCAAATGAAAGGGCGCAAGAAGAACCAACGGGAAGAGCAAGGATCATATTCTAACTCAATACTCCAGGAAACTCCAAAACCCAAAACCAATCAGAAAGGAAGCAGCTTGAATCAAGATTGGAGAGAAATAGCCAGGTCAGAGCCGAGCGCAAGGAGGCACAGAGGTAGCCGAGGGAGGTCGGTGGAGAGGTAGCCGGGGTCGCGCACGGCGGGGGGAGAGGACGAAGAGGGGAAGGCAGATCTGGCGGAGGGGAACGGGCGAGAGTAATGGCGCTGGGGACTAGGAAGTAACGAGTTAGGGCGCAAACCCTAGCCGGCTCCTACTAATAAAGATATACCACAGACGGTTCTATTATGGAACCGTCAGTGATATTGATCTTAGACTGTTCTATAATGGAACCGTCTGTGACATGGTTGTTCTCAAGTTCTATGTTTTGAGCATATTATCATGTATACATTTACATGACATGAAGAAATTACATGTTTATATGCCAATTTTGTCATTTAAACACTGCTGAAAATATGCTTTAACTACGATACATATCACAGACGGATATTTGTTCCACTAAACCGTCTGTGATATATAGTTCAATATATAATATAGTAATTAACTTCACCTCCAAACTAGATTTTTTTTTTCGTTTTGGAATTTACATATGGCCAAACAGGTGGCCAGTCGATCGCTTCTTACAAAGATGAAAAGAAAGTAGAAACCTAAATAAACAAAAATTTTCTAGTGGCGGAGGTAGGCTGCTATCTCTGTCTTCAAAACTTTGTAGGCGACAACATCGGACGGTTTGTGATCGAACGAAGCCCGAAATGCGTCCACCTGCTGACGCGCTCGTTCGAGTGTCCCCCCGAAGACCCTCGGACTGTTGAATCAAGAAGAATTGAGCCTATAGGCTCTCTTCCCTTGCTTGAGGGGTCTCAACCTGGTCGACTCGGTCGCCCGCTGTCTTGATTAAGTAGTCCAAGTGACGGCAAGCCTCATGGAGATGTGCAACATCGTTGTGGAGGACCACGCCGATGATGTGGTAAACTCGCCGGAAGTGGGAGATCACTTGGAAGACACGGCGGAGGAGGATGTCAAGATGGCGGAAGGTGGCCGTCATCTGCTTCGGCAAATCCTCGAATAGAGGAGTGAAGACATTGTTGAAACAGTGTCCTTCCGCAGCATCCGCCAACGTACGACCGGAGAGGTGCTCGTACAGTACGGCCAGGTAGCCATCAATGCCGTCGACAAGGAAGTAGAAGAGGGTTCTATTTATGCTTTTTTAGAAGTAGTAGAGTTATATGTGGGGATGATCATCTTCGATTACGGATGATCCTTTTTTATAAAACAAGGAATAAATTCGGCGCGTGAAACGAAGAGGCGCATCGGGGAGCCGAAGCGGCATTGATGCGACGAAGAGACGCATCAGCGACGAGGAGACGCATCAGCGACGAAGAAACTCAACGGGGAGCTGTAGCGATATTACCACAGATGGTTATAATTAAATACTGTCTGTGAAGTCTGCAATTATCACAGACGGTTCGTGTTTAGAACCGTCTGTGATACTTTACAGACGGTTTTCAATGTGAACCGTCTGTGATATTATCTCTTCATAGACGGTTTTTAGCGCAGCCAGTAACATAGACGTCTATGATGAGACGTCTAGTATTAGCCTTTTTGTAGTAGTGTTAATGAAACTATATGCAACTTGATGAGACACAATATCACTGTTGCAAACTTGTCCTAGACAAAAAAAGAAGATGAAACTTGATAAGACACGATGTCATTGTTGAAAACTATGCTCAGGTTTCGGATGTGAAACTCGTTGAAACACAAACATTCATATTTGAAACTTGAAACTCGTGTTTTGAAACTTCATGAAACCATAATTTTTTCGAATGTGAAACTCATTGAAAAGATTTGAACATTATACTTATTTTTTCAACTTCATGTTCCGGATGCGAAAGTTATTGAAACTTAAGTTTCAGTTTTCAAACCTCCTGTATGGCTGCAACTGTACTGTTGGATGAGCCTCCCAACAGTATAGCGTTGTGTAGCAGCTTCCCTTAGTATAGCGTTGCCAGCACGCATGCCACATTTCCTACGGGTCCCGGTCAAAGTTGCGTGCAGCGTGCCGGGACATCCTGTGCATGGAATGGACTGTACTCTATATAAGTTGCTATAGGATTTTAAAGCTGCAACTAACTAGCTCCAGCATTGCCTGGGAAGCAAGGAGCAGCCATGGCGTCTGTTTCGCAGCTGCTGCTTCTCCTCTTGTGCGGGTACCATTCTCTCATTGCTCACGCAGGAGATGAGCAGAGCTACAAGGTCCTTGCAACCGACTCGCTGAAGCCTAAAGCCGTCTGCTCCGAGCCCAAAGGTACAGCACTGTCCATGCATGCATGCGCGTTGTATCTGCATGCAATTCCACTTGGTTATTCCGTGCGGTTGTGATCATTTCCATGGGCGTTCATTTTGCAGTTGCTCCATCGTCCTCCGGTCGCGCGACGGTGCCGTTGAACCACCGGCACGGCCCGTGCTCACCGGTGCCCTCCGAGAAGAAGCTGGCCTTCGCGGAGCTTCTCCGCCGCGACCAGCTCCGAGCTGGTTACATCCAACGCAAGTTCTCCAAGAACGACGGCACCGGCGAGATCCACCAGTCGAAGGTCACCGTGCCGACCACGCTGGGGTCCTCCCTGGACAAGTTCGAGCAGTACGTCATCACCGTCCAAATTGGCTCGCCGGCCGTGACCCAGACCATGATCATGGACACCGGCAGCGACGTGTCGTGGGTGCAGTGTAACCCATGCCCCATCCCGCCGTGCCACTCCCCGACGGGCTCGCTCTTCGATCCCAACTCGTCGAGCACGTACGCCCCGTTCTCCTGCGGCTCCGCGGCGTGCGCGCAGCTCGGCGAGAACGGCGGCTGCTCGGACTCCCAGTGCCAGTACATTGTCAGGTACTTCGACGGCTCGAACACCACCGGGACGTACGGCTCAGACACGCTGGCGCTGACCGGCTCCGACGTGGTCAAGAACTTCCAGTTCGGGTGCAGCCACGCTGAGTCGGGGTTGATCAACGACCAATTAACCGACGGGCTCATGGGGCTCGGCGGCGACACGCAGTCGCTCGTGTCGCAGACGGCGGCGACGTACGGCAGTGCCTTCTCGTACTGCCTCCCGCCGACCAATGACTCCTCCGGGTTCCTCACGCTCGGCGCGCCGAGCGGCGCGTCGGGCTTCGCGACGACGCCGATGCTCAGAAGCAGACAGGCCCCGACGTTCTACAGGGTCCTCCTCCAGGGCATCACCGTGGCCGGGAAGCAGCTCAGCGTGACGCCCTCCGTCTTCTCCGCCGGGTCGGTGATGGATTCCGGCACGATCTTCACGCAGCTGCCGCCGACGGCCTACTCTGCGCTGTCGTCGGCATTCAAGGACGGGATGAAGCAGTACCCGCCGGCGCAGCCCAGGAGCCCCTTCGACACGTGCTTCGACTTCAGCGGCCAGGACAACGTCACGATAACGTCCGTCGCGCTGGTGTTCTCCGGCGGCGCTGTCGTCGACCTCGACGCTAACGGGATCATGTTCGACCTCGACCCTAACGTCCGCTGTCTCGCGTTTGTGGCCACCGACGACGACGGCACCACCGGCATCATCGGCAACGTGCAGCAGCGGACGTTCGAGGTGCTGTACGACGTCGGCCAGAGCGTCGTGGGGTTCCGGCCCCGTGCGTGCTGAGCCGTGCGCGCGGGGACACCACATGCACGGGCCACGGGGAGGGAGAGGTTTGCTAGCTAGGCTGCTCTCATGTAGTCATGTGGTTGTCTACTAGTGTGCGGTACTGCGGTTGCGAGGTAAGGGACACGATGCAACGCAACTGTAATCTACCAACTACGAATAAAGACTTAACAATTGATTAAATTGCTTTTCAAACGACGGATAATGCCAATAATTAGTGATCTGTGTGTGAGCAATTGAGCATGAAGAGAAGTAAATATTTCAGCTTGCATTTTGAGTAAACTAGGCTCCCATATATTTTTGTGTAACCAACTAATCATGTCCATTTATCTGATTTTTCACAACCAGACCTATCTAATACTCAAATTTGTGAAGTTGATCCGCTTTACCTATACTATTTAATTGGATGAAGAGAAGGAGTTTTTGGCTAAAATAGCTCCGTTGGCGTGTGCGAAGTAACAAATCTAGCCCCTCACGCGTATCAAAGGCAAAAACAACACCTTGTCCGTGTCCCAGAGGATCGGATTTGGCGTGCGGACGACACATGGCCTCGTCCAACCCCTAGGGACATGGATTCCGCTTGTCTGGCCTCAGGGGCACGAAAATACCTTATTCGGCCCCCCAAGGGCGTAGATTCCTCCTCCTTCAGAAAAGGCTGAGAGTTTCAGAAATTTCTAAATATAGCAAATGAGCTCCAAAAATTATGATAGTTTTTGTTAAGGCTCTTGATACAGTGTACTTGCTTGTGTAAATTTACAGAATTTTATCTATTCTGATTTTTTTCTCAAAAATTCCTTTAAGGGTACTGTTTGTATGCAAATAAAATAATTGATTTGAGGAAACTTTCAAAAACATACTCAAAATACTTTCCACATTTATTCTCAGTATAATTATCCCAAGTTTAAATTTTTTTTGAAATTTTCTAACGCACGGGGACCGAATTTGGCTCATCCTAACCCCTAGGGCTCCTAGGGGTGCGGTAGCCCACACTCTTTATTATTTTTTAATTTTTAAAACTAAAATCTTGATTTCGCGTCCCTGCATTCTCGCTAAAATCTAAAAAATATTGTTTGATATGATTTCGTCACATGTGATAATACCTCTCCCCCGACAACGAAAGTTTAATCTGATCAGCAGGGGAGGGCCAGGTGGCCGACCACGTGAAAAAAATTTGCGGAATGAATTTTTTGGTACATGTGATAATATTTACTTCTTCTTTTTTACCTCAGTAAAGAAGACAAAAACTGTATCAGAATGTTGCCGTGAAGTTGGAGTATGATTTCCTCTACGTCCCAGTCGACTTCGGGTACCAATACTATTTTGCTTCGTGCTCCGGGTAGTACTAATCGTATTACTACTTTTACTATATACGATTTTTGGTTTTGTTTAATCTGATCACTCCATTCGTGGACTTTTACAACCCATGTCCAAGTGCGAGGTAAAAAAGAAGAGGGGAAGACTGGGCCATGGGGACACAGAGAGATCTTTTAGCTAAAATAGTACAGTTGGCACCCCCCTACATCAAAGGCAAAAATAGCACCGCGAAGCCCTATTCTGCGAGACGGGCTGAAAGATTGCTGTAGCTAATGGGTGAGTCAGTTTGGAACAAATAAGGTAAGTTAGTAATTAATTGCAACTAATTAGTTATGGTTTATTAATTACTACTATTTTAATTAAGACAACTAACTATTACTTCTTAATTAAGCATAGTTAATTATGACTAAATAATCAATAGCACTTAATGTAGCCTAATTAATTACAAGTAAAAATTAGGACAAATAAATTGTGACTAATTTATTATGGCCAATTAACTACCACTACATAGTTAGGATTAACTAAAATAGTTGTATTTACTTAACCTAATTAATTAGGGTCCTTATTAATTACGGTTGATTAATTATTACTATTTTAGTTAATACTAACTAACTACAACGGCTTTCTAATTAAGTCGACTAATTAATTAATGCTATTTAATGAAGCCTAATTAATTACGATTAAATTATTATGTTAATTAAATAAGTCTATCTTAGTTACAAATTTTAGTTACGACTAATAAACTACGAGTAATTAATTATGTCTAACTAACTATGAGTGAAAAATTACGAATAATTAGAACTAATTTAATAATAATAAGTTTAATTAACCCAGTTTAATTAGGACTAATTAATTATGATTGATTAATTAATTAGGACTTATTAATTATGACCCACTAATAAATTACTACTTCATTAAATACAACTAACTAATTTGCAAAGTAAAATACGACTAATTAATTACAACTATTTGGTATATCGATAATACATTTTTGGAATGAAATTAGGCGATTTCATCTTAAAAATATTGTTTGATATGATTTCGTCACATGTGATAATACCGCTCTCCGCCGACAACGAAAGTTTGATTTGATCAGGAGGGGTGGGCTAGTCGTCCGACCACGTGAAAAAAAAATGCGGAATGACTTTTTTGGTACATGTGATAATATTTATTTCTTCTTTTTTTACCCCTGTAAAGAAGATAAAAACCGTATCAGAATGTTACCATGACGTTGGAGTACAATTTCCTCTACGTCTCGATCAACTTTGGGTACCAATACTTTTTTCCTTCGTGCTCCGAGTAGTACTAATCGTACTACCACTTTTACTATCTACGATTATTGGTTTTGTCAAATCTAATTACTCGATTAGTAAGATCCAAAAATTGTAAACTTGGGATAATTATACTGAGAATAAATGTAGAAAGTATTTTGAGCATGTTTTTGAAAATTTTCTCAAATCTATTATTTTATTTGCAGATAAATAGTAACCTTAAAAGATTTTTTGAGAAAAATTCAGTAATATAAAAATCTAGAAAAATTACACAGGGGAGTACACTATGTTAGGATGCTTCATAAAAATGTGCATAATTTTTGGAGGCCATTTGCTATATGTAGAAATTCCAAATTCGTACAACTCTCGGCCTTTTCTGGAGGAGGGGGAATCTGCACCACCGGGAGCCGAACGAGGCCTGGTGACGTCCGCACGACAAATCTGGTCCTTTGGGGCACGGACAATGTGCCATTTTGCCTTTGATGTGCTGGGGAGGGGGGGGGGGCTAGGCTTGTTGTTTCGCATGACAACAACGTTATTTTAGCCAAAAACTCGAAGAGAAGTGCTCAATTTGTGAATAGAGTAAGGGCTTGACTTCAAAATTATGAAGCAAAATTTTTTTGGGAAACATGATTATATTAAATCTGGCATGACCAAATAGTCAGTCGGCCACTACAAAAAAAAAGTTCGGAATGTTCTGCGGCAAATTTGAGTTGCATGCATCAATCAATTTACTCAAAAAATTAAGCTAATGAGAAAAGAGAGACAATATACTTCAACATTCTCCATCACGTTTAGACTACACGAGACCAAAGACGGGACTAGAAGCGGACTGCAATGGTTTTTTAAAATATTGCATTAGCCTCTTGAGCTCAAGATCTCTTGTCTCTGATATCATATTGAGTTGTATGTACCAATCAGTTCACCCAAAAGTTTAAGTTGATGATGAAACGTGGACAATATACTTCAATAGGGAAAAACACTCATCCTCAACATCAAGACGGAAGAGCTTGATTGCATGGAGGTGATTAATGGAGGAAATATATATTATATCATTAAAACAAAGGCAAAAGAACCCAATACTTCCGCTCTATAAATTACCACATTAATTGAAGAAAAAGAGAAATATTTGCACCCTCGATTAAGGTGGATCAAGACTATAACGCTGTGAATTATTCAGATATTGATATGAGATTTGACATAGTTGTATAAGGAATACAACAATACTTCATTCATATGCATTAGAGTTGTATAACAAATACCACTCTATGTTTTAATATAAATATATGTATTGTAGTATCTAGCCGCACAATTATACGGAAAATTCAGCTAGTTTGATTAGATGAAACTGCAATCGTAACTTTTTATTTTTGTGCCCTCGTGCACGGAGAATTGCAGAGCACTATAGTCTTGTAACTCTCACTTTTAGAAGATATGTACGCATACATGTATATCTAAATGGTCAGAGTGTGTACCCCCAAAGTCTAACTCTTTTTATTATTTAATCTTTTTTTAAAAATTATTTTAAAGATAGTCTCTTTCTAACTTTATTTTCAATTCTGACTTTTTTGGTCACGCCACAACGTGTGACATGACAAAAATATTTTGTCATGCCACATATCTCGGCGTAGCAAACGAGTGTTGTCACGTGACTCCTCTTGGCATAACAGGACTTGGCCCAAAAATGAATGTGTCCAAAGGGGTCGGTAACGTGACAGCACAGTTTGATCACACCATGGGTCATCGCGTGACCAAAGGAGTCAGAATTGGAAATAAAGTTATGAAGTTGCTATCTTTAAAATAATTTTTTAAAAAAGGATTAAAAAAAAAAGCTCCCCAAAGTCCCAAAGAAAGAAAGGTCATGATTTTGAAACCAAATCCCCTCCATTTCTTTATGCGTGCCAAGTGAGCAATCTTGTCGTGCATTCGTACCTGCTAATAAAACATAAACTATCACTAGCAATCAAATATTTTCTGAATAAAAGATGCACAAGACATACTTATCTTTGTGATAAAAATTTAAAGGTTCGTATATGTCATCCAAAGTCACACGGTAAGGCCTTGACTTTCTCAGGATGGTGTTTGGCTAACAACCGCTGAAGTACTGAATCAATATTGTCCGTTCTGTTGTGTATCGGCCAGTTTCTGAGGCCCGATTATATGTGAAAATTTTATGCAAACAAAAATTTATTAGGGGGCTATTGGTCCACATGATCTATTAGTTAGTTTAGTTTTATATTGTTTATTAATGTATGAAGAGAGTCATCCTTCTCCTATATAAAGGGGCATGAGTTTCTCATTGTATACACAAGTCTATAGGCAAAGAGATCAATAAAGAGAGAAGACTGTGACTGCATCCTTTTGTTCTTGTCTATTGTTTATTATTTGTGAGTTGAGAGCTTCGTTCGTCAGCAACACGATCTTGATTATACAACACGTTATCAGCACGATAACACTCTAAGTTAAGTCTTTCTGGTACGTTGCTTTGATCTAAGTTTTCAATTCTAGCAGTAATGTTCTTTTTAGTAGATTAATTTTTATTTTGCTGTTCATTGTCGTCGATCCCGTCGGTCGACCAGGCGCAAGCTTTCATGTGTGCGTCCACTGCGCCTTCCACCGGCCACATGGGTCGTACGCCTTTGCGTGCGCGCCGTCATGATCGACGATCGGGCGCCGCCTCCGTGGCGTGTTGCCGGCCAACTGAGCTGGCCGGTCGAGCGCCTCCGCGCACGCGCCGCCGGACTCCACCAAGATTGGTTCATATACGCCTCCGTGTACCTTCGCCTATCATTGTCAACAGGCTGTCCAACCGTGCACCTCTGTGCACGCGCCGCTAGCAACCACCGTCTAGGCAACAACAACATGTCTTCGTGCGCACACCGCCGCCATGAACCGAGCATCGGGCACCGCCTCCGCGGCGTGCTGTTGCTGGATTGATGTCACCATCCTGACCGAATAGGGCATTGCCTCTGCGCCGCGCCACTGACCAGGATCGAGCTGGCCGTCCCTCACCTCCGTGCGTACCGTTGGGCTACATGGGGCAAGGACATCTCCATTGGGCGAGGTGTGACGTGCGCTGCCTCCGCGTCGCACATCGCCGCCAAATCAACGAGACTGTCGCTGTCGCCGTACTCCGTCGTGTCGTCGCCTTCATGCTGACCCGTCAGAGAAGAAGAGAGACGAGATGACCTCAATGCCTCCGCACCATGGTCGTTGCCATCCGCCTACGCACTCGTACCGCCATCTTCGCGGCATCACCGGGCCGAGGCAGCCTCCGCGCCGCACCGCCTCCACATGTGTGTGCGAACGAGGCTAGGGTCTCTGGCTCCATCCCCGGTGAGGACAGAGCGGATGTCGCCGCCGCCACCATCGTCCATGGCAAGGACAAGGTGGGGCAACAGGTGTACACCTTCACCGCATCGGTTCAGGACTGATTAGGGGCGGACCATCACCGGACACCACCACTGCACTGCTCACACGTGCCGCTGGTTGCGTCGCCATTGTCGTGTGCACCGAGGCCGCTGCCACACGCATGCACTCAAGCCAAGCCGCGCTAGGGTTGGGGTAAACCCTAGCAGTCCAGCTAAGCGGACCACGCAAAGGGCCCATTTGTGCCGTTGGTCCTGGCCATAAGCCCCCGTCGGGATGAGATCCAACCAGCCTTGGAGCTTTTGCAGAAAATCCCTTCGACTTTTCAAAAATTAAGCGCAAATCCTTGATTAATTAAATTGGGCCCTTCTGGACCGAATTTTTGCAAAGAGGACCCTGAAACTTTCGAAATAAAGTTTGAGGGCTTCCATTCAGTGGAATTTTGCAAATTAAACCTCAAAAGTTTTCTGGTTCTTTTATTTAAGTCTCTTGCAATTTATTTAAATACCAGAAATTTCTTTTCTATTAATTTATGAGTACAATAATTGTTTGATGCCTAGAAAATTAGTAGAAAAATGATATAAAATTACTGGATATCCATAAATTTGATATTTACTACTCGTGCAAGTCATTTTATTGATGTAACACATGTTTTGACTCGTGCGATACATGATGTACCTATTCATTTCCTTTATGGTAATTGTCCTTGGTTGCTTTACAATGTATATGATAAAAAATGTGACTTTTGCTTAAGAAAATTTTAGTCACCTTACAAATAGACAATCCCTATTTTGAATTATTTCTCTCTTCAAAACAATGAATAATATTATTATAATGGTCTTAGTGTCCTACAGCAAAGAGCCACATTTTAGTAGTGTGTTCTTGTAAAGACACGAAATTTGGGTGTCCAGGAGCCAACGCCACAAAATTGTGATATTCTGTTGCCAATTTTTATTGGTGCATTATTATCTGTAACGCAAACAATCCATTTGAAATAAAAGCCAGGTGGCATGTGCAGGTCCGGCGACAGCCATGGGGTAGCAGTGGAGCTCGGCGATGAGGAGCTATGGCGGGGAGGCTCGGGAATGAACATGGAAAGGTTTAGGAGTTGGAGCCTTGGTGTGGTGATGCAATCAATGAGGCTCGGGAGGCTTAGAGCGGCGGGCACACGCGCGAGGTGGCGCGGCGAGGACATGGCCACAACGTAGCTTTGACGACCATGAGCTCCCGGTGACGAGGACGAGGATGGAGAGGAAAAGGAAGGGAGACTGCTGCCACTACCTTTGAAGCTGCTGGAAGGCGGTGGCGCTAGTGCAGGTGCGTGGAACGACGAGGCTTCCGGCAGCGGGACCTAGGGCTTTGGAGGCAATGGGTCGCGGGCTACGTTGGGGTACCTCACTCGGTGAACGGCGGCCGATCCTACACCGTCGGCGGCGGAACCGCCTTCCCTCGCCACTGGAGTTCACCGCCGCCATGCTCGCCACCTCCGTGCTTTCGATGCACCGCTTGCTCTCGTTCTAGTCGTCCTCTTCATGAAGGAAATGACATGGAGAAGGAATAGGGAGGAAGAAGAAGAGGATAATGGCATGGAGGTTATTTTGAACGGATTTGCTATTTCTAAGTAGACTGAAATTTTCTTAAATCTAAGTCAATTGTTGTGGCCGTTGGATTGGTGCAGAGATTGATGTGCTATATGATTGGATTTTGATCCAATAAATAAAAAATGTGACTTTTGCTTAAGAAAATTTTAATCGCCTTACGAATAGACAATCTCTATTTTGAATTGTTTCTCTCTCCAAAACAATGAATAATATTATTATAATGGTTTCAGTGTCCTACGGCAAAAAGCCACATTTTAGTAGTGTGTTGTGGTAAAGACACGAAATTTGGGTGTTCAGGAGCCAACGCCACAAAATTGTGATATCCAGTTGCCAATTTTTATTGGTGCATTATTATCTATAACCCAAACACTCCATTTGAAAAAACGAATCTACTATACATCATTGAATGAAATTTTTTAGGAAATCAGTTAGATTTCTGACCTTTAGATATGCGCCATGATTAGGTACTCGCTTCGGTGGCATGGTTGTCTTCTCCAAATGCGGCGGCAAGCGAAGTTAGGCGAGGTCACGGATTAGGTTTTGGGTTCACAGGTCCGGCCACTGAGGAGGAGATGCGGCGGAGGCACTGGCGAAGGGGCGGTGGCGGCGGCGGCGAGATGGCCTTGGCCAGCCTGCCATGGTCTGAGGAGGCGGTGGGTGGTGGAGGTGGCGAGCACGGAATCAACTAGAAGTTAGGAGGCGGGTGTGGCGATGGCGGATCCCAGGCGGTCACGGAGACGGGAAGAAGGCGGCATGGGGAGGAGGCGAGGAGAGGTCAAGGAAGAAATTTGGAGGCGGAGGTGGTGATGGCGGATCCGACGGTGGTAGCCACGGAGACGGGAGAGAAGGCAGCAGGAGGCAGAGAGAGGAGGCCGGCGGCGTGTGAGGCGTTGGGGTGGGAGGCGGGCGTTGGGGTGGGGTGGGAGGCGGCGCGTGGGGAGGGTGGGAGGCAGCGGCTGGAGGGAGGACGTGGGGTTAAGGTTGGGGTGTTGGTTTATATTAGATATAGGGAAGAGATTTGGGGCGTTGGATCTCAATTGAATGGTCAACAAATTCGACTAATTTTGGGCCAAAAAACAGTCAGTTGATGTATAGACACATCCTTGAAATAAAAAGCCAGGTAGGTGGATAAAAGTTGACATTTTGTGGTGGCATCTTGCATGACTGATTCTATATACAGCCCCCTTTATGGCTTTGCTAGGTTCATGTCATCCATGAATGGGCATGGGCAGGTACCCCCAATGAAGGTGCAGCTTGGCTCCGCCTACAGAGGCTAACTAATACTTGGCACAGGATACTGCTGATCCCTGTGACAGGAGGTGTGGTCGTAGGAATGATGCATGGGTTGCTCGAGATGTTTGAGCAGCTGAAACATGTGAAACCTCCTCAGAAGCAAGGAATCAACTTCCTTGCAGCCATCTTTCCGACCGTAAAGGCTGTCCAGGCTGCCGTGACTCTAGGTACTGGTTGCTCATTGGGGCCTGAAGGTCCTAATGTGGATATTGGCAAATCATGTGCAAATGGGTGCTCAGAAATGATGGAAAATAACAGGGAAAGGCAGATTGCTCTTGTAGCTGCTGGTGCTGCTGCTGGAATTGCTTCAGGTATATCATTGATGATAAGATGCTTGTTTTCTTAGTATGAAAGATCATGATGCTGATAGCATTTGATAATTCATTCAGTAACATATCACCAACTGGCAATGCCATGTTTGGTGGATATGGGAAAAGAGTCAGATGGTGTTGACATGTCTACACCTCAACTTTCTATCGCTAGATATAGTGTTTCGATGTCATAATTAATAACTATCACAATGCTGCCCCTACGACCCTAAGTTTTAATTTGTAGGTTGTGCTGTTACCCTTTTTGATTTAATGGCTTTTGCAGTTTTGCTAATATACTATTTCTTGTGTTGTGGGTTTTCAGGCTTCAATGCAGCAGTTGCTGGGAGCTTCTTTGCCATTGAAACTGTACTGAGGCCACTTAAAGCAGAAAATTCACCTCCTTTTACGACTGCTATGATAATATTGGCATCTGTCATATCATCTACTGTATCAAATGTTTTGCCTGGAGAAAGACCAGCTTTTATAGTGCCGGCATATGAACTAAAATCTGCTGCTGGTACCTGCCCTGCTTCTTTTTTGTTTAACTGTTAGAATGGATGTTCATCTATTAATTGCAGTTAGGATATATTACAATAACCATTTTTTTTATCATGTTGTGGGGCACCACTTGCATATTGGGGTTTGCCATTTGTGGCAATTCATCAAGCTCCAATACGTGATTCCCATTTTTCTTGAGGCTTATGGGTTATAAGGTCCAGAGCTGATTTTCTCATGAAGTTAGGCACTCGGCATATTCTATGAAAACTTCTAGCTCCTCACAGAAGCCTCATTTTTTTATTTGATCTTGACATGGTTTCTCGACCAAATAATATTTTCTTCCTTTTGTATCGCTGTAGAAGTGTATATGAACAGTTGTGTTTCTGAAGGATATCCTTGTCACTTATTTCTGTTTTGCAGAGCTACCCCTATACCTCATCTTAGGAATGCTCTGTGGAGCAGTCAGTGTGGTATTTGGCCGGTTGGTAGTATGGTTTTCAAGATTTTTTGGATACATAAAAGAGAGATTTGATTTTCCTATTGTAGTGTACCCTGCTTTGGGTGGGCTGGGAGCTGGCCTCATAGCTCTCAAATATCCAGGGATTTTATACTGGGGTTTCACAAATGTTGAAGAAATATTGCATACTGGGAAAAGTGCTTCTGCTCCTGGTATCTGGTTGTTAACTCAACTTGCAGCTGCTAAGGTAGTTGCAACTGCCCTTTGCAAGGGCTCTGGTCTTGTGGGTGGGCTATATGCTCCAAGCCTGATGATCGGGGCTTCTGTGGGAGCTGTTTTTGGAGGGTCAGTTGCATATTTAATTAACTTAGCTATACCTGGTAATGCTGCTGTTGTGCAGCCACAAGCTTATGCTCTAGTAAGTTGCTTTGCAATCCACTTTCCTTATTTCTTGAAGCAATGATGCCCTATTTGAACTAATTGTCTGAGCTGTAGGTTGGAATGGCTGCTACATTAGCTTCAGTCTGTTCAGTCCATTGACTTCAGTATTGCTTCTCTTTGAGCTGACAAAGGATTACAGGATTTTGCTTCCTCTCATGGTAAGTGCGTGTTAAATGTGGTCCTCTCATGTTTTTGTTTGGATCTAGTCTTTTTTTGGTTCTCATTACCATATTAATGCAGAGGACATACATGCTATGTTCCTGTTTTGCCATTGCATTTTCAAAACTAATGCTCATTTTCTTTTTTGATTTTTTCGTTCTCTTCGAACAGGGAGCAGTTGGGCTGGCAATATGGGTTCCTTCTGTAGTAAACCAACCAAATGACGGTGAACCTTCTGGGTTTAGAACACCTAGGCGGGGTTATTCTTCAATTTCATCGGTAGACAGAAATAGTAGTAGCTGGAGGCGAGGTGACGGCGTAGATGATCTTGAGCTCACTATCTTACAAACTGATATTCATAACTATGGTACCCACAACGAGGAAATTCTTCTAGATGATTTGAAGGTTTGGCAACCTCTGTAATTTTATTTTAGCTGGTATATGGAATGCTTAATTGTCTTAGTCGTTAATTCTAGAGAAGTACACATTGTAAATTTGTAATTGTGATGTTGTTTGTCTTAATTTTTCATTTGAACTTTTTTACCAGGTCTCCCAGACCATGTCAAGGAGCTATGTTAAAGTAAGTTCCATCATCTGTCACAGTGACAGAATCTCTCAAGCTATTGCATGATAAGCAGCAAAATTGTGCCCTTGTTGTGGATCATGAAGATTTTCTTGAAGGAATTATTACATTAGGGGATATTCGCCGTATGGGATTTGAATTGCATGGGGAAAGTTTCATAAATGGAGACCAGCTGAAGTCTGATGTATGTTCACATGGTGAAAAAATCTCTTTCCATAACATACATCTATGTTAATAAGTAACGAATTGGTGTATGGTATTTTCACATGGTGTACTGTAGGCTGGATACTGATTTTCAAACCATTGCTATTCAGGGTAATAGCCTAAAAGCAACTCAAAATTTTATATCTAATAAACCAATTTTAATGTGCATTCATTCTAGCTCTGAAAGATACAGTTTTTGGAAACATGTACTAAATCAAACAAGATTTGCAGGAAACGTCTTCTACCATTTCATCGTGTCTTACTCGAGGATTCCGGTACCAGGGGAGTGAACGTGGATTGCTAACGTGCTTTCCGGATACTGATTTGACCACTGCAAAAAAACTTATGGAGGCCAGAGGAATAAAGCAGCTGCCTGTTGTTAAGCGTGGTGTTGGCCATAGAACTGAAGGAAAAAGCAAGCTTATAGCCCTTCTCCATTATGATTCTATTGGTCGCTGCTTACGGTTAGTCATAGGCTTATGTTTTGTCACAGCCCTTTTATTTTTCTTGGTTTATTGAACTTTGTCTAATAATTGAATTCGTCTCTTGGTTTATTGGATTGGTTTGAATCTATGCTAACATGTCTATTCATTTGCTTGTCAAGGGAGGAAATTTAGAGCTGGAAAACGATATATCAAAGAAAAGAAGAAATTCATCTTATAGCAAATAGGCACTGAAAAATTACAGTTGCCTATGATACACCGTAACAGTGAGCGTCTGAGTGATATCCTTGAGGCATTTCTGTCAAATGGGGATACAGGAAGCATACATGCAGTTCAACCTGTATAGTTTGGAGGGTATCCTCTACATAGAACCTGAGCTGTCATCTGAGGAGAACTACGCACGCAAGTCTGACCAATTTCGCAGTGGCAGTTTATCAACAAACCTGCATTCCCTGGTTGTATGTTGTCATGCCTGTGCAAAAGACAAACAATGACAAGTGGGGTCATGGTGTGTGTTTGGGTTTAAAAGGGGAGCCCCTGTACTCAATTGGGGATTATGAAATGAAGCTTGCTTTCTTCCCAGACTACTTTCCCCTTCTGTTATAACCCCTTTCTTCTACCTGGTCAGCTGGTCCCCCTCCATGACTCCTTCATTGCTCCACTCTGATCGTTCTTCTTCTACCCTAAACCCCTGATTCTCTTGGCGATCGCATCCAGCACTTGGGACATGACAGATGGTATTTTGTTCCTTGCATCCTCTCGGTCTTGATCGGTGAAATTCCAAGGGAAGGTTAGTGATTGCCTTGCGCGATTGCTGTAATCCCCAACCCTAGGTTCGGTTGACTTAAAGTGGAACACCACGGCTCCGGCAAGAGCAGGAATCTAGGTCCGTCAAGTGGTGGCGGAAATGGAAGGGATGGAAGCGAGATTAGCCGATTTGTGGAGAACGGAGATGAAGATGATGCGAGAGGAGTTGAGCTTGGGCATGATGGCGGTAGACTAGCAATTTGATCAGCAAGGGGCGTTGTGCAAGGAGAGAGCCTCTTGAGCTGGCGCCCACCGGGTGTTCGATGGATTGCCAAGCCACCAGGAGACAACACTACTACAGGAAGCCACATCACAGACGGTTCGGAACCGTCATCACAGACGGTTTCCGAACCGTCTATATTTGTTGGTATGTGATAACAGGATATTATCACAGACGGTAAAAAACCGCCTGTGATACGAAATATCACATACGGTTTTACTAAAAAACCGCCTTTGAAGGCTAGTATCACGCATGCGGTTTGGACTAAAAACCGCTCAGGATCAGAGAATATCACGAGCGGTTCTAAATAAAACCGCTCAGTGATTTGTGAATATCGCAGACGGCTTTTATTTAGAACCATCTCGTGATATCGTGGATCCTGACGGTTTGTTTTGATAACCGTCGTGATATTCTCATATCACAAACGGTTTTCGAGAAACCGCTCGTGATATTTGCCTTCCTGAGCGGTTTTAACAAAAACCGTCGTGATAGCTCATTCCCCTGACCACAATTTTGCTATTTTCCTGGCTAGCCTCAGGAATTGCTAGCCATGCCCTCTGAAAACAAGCATGCAAAAAAACATATTCAAGCATGCACAAAAATAGATTCATTAGAGATAATCAATTGTTGACAACTCAAAGTGATCATTACTCAAAATAAATTACAAAAGATCGCATTTGTTCAAGTATTGTCGCTATAATTACAACTGGATTACAATTGTTTACGTTGAGAGGTGTCGGCGGGGTGATGCTCTCGGTTGGCGACGGAGTGAAACTCTCCATTGTCGTTAATGATTTCTGTGTTGATAAATGTGCAGAGCTTCCCTCGAATGTCCTTGATCTCTTCCGCAACGAGTGAATCACATTGTAAATCCAAGACCTGTCGCTACCAATTAAGAGTAAAGTGGTAAGCTATATATATTTAAATTTATAATTAGGAAATAATTATTTCGAGATTGACAAACCTCAGGATCCTTCTTCCTAGCTCTAAGGATTAGCTGCATATGATAGCAGACGTAGATTGCACATAACTCATCATCTTTTTGCTGGCGGCACTGCAAAAATAGAATTACATATATAGGTATAGTCAGTTCGAGACGCGTTATTATGAAGTATGATATAGGATTATCGTGTTGTAGCGCCGAGTCGAAAATCCATCCTGTGTGTTAGTTGGGCGCTCTTTCCATCATATATTCCTTTGTTGGCAACATAATTGATGAACGACCTACATGATTCGAAAAAGTTATCCTCGGCCATTTCAAACGAATGAAGACTACAATAGAGTTATGTAAGGAGGAAATGAGCATACCTCTCGAGTATTCCTCTTAGAATGCTGAAGTCGTGCTTGTTGCGGTTTAGGGAATCAAGGTATATCACATGGTTCCTCTTGGGTATAATAACTAAAAGGATCCAGTGGTACCTACTCATGTATGTCGCTATAGTCATTAAACCTAAGTTCGTGGTTTGCAGATAAAGTACAAATGAAATTTGTATAGCAAGTAGTGACACTTACCCACAGTTGTAGGACACCACTATGTACTTCATGTTCATCCGCGAAGCAATGACCTCGTTATGTATTTCTCGGCGAAGGATCTAGTCTTGTTGGATGGTTTGCAACGATACCACATGTGGGTCGAGAAACCCACCGGTTCTTTCCATTCCGGACATTTTTCAAAGATGTATCTATACATAAGCAATGAGTTGTGATATTTATCGGTATTACATGAATGTAGAACTTGATTGTACGCGACTTACGATGTCCAACATCGTAGAAGCGAGACGTCGAGGCCAACGAGGTTGAATAGTTCATATAAGTCGTTGAAGCCCACGAAGTACCTCGTCCGCTGAAGAAATGCTTGTCCTTGTATCGACGGTGATTCCATGATCGCAACCCTTCTTTTGGGTCTTGTCCAAGTACCGCATGCCAAGCGACAAGCAAATCCAATATGGCATTAATAGTGCGTCGAGCACAACGGTTTTCCGATGATGCGCTTCCCGGTATCGCGGACTTCCGAACTTCCGGACTTGGGAGGCGCCTTAACGTTCGTTGATTTCGATTTAGCCTTAGCGATTGGCAGCGTCTTTTTGTGAGACGACTCAGGAACCGACACGTCGGCACGCTTTTGCTGTTCCTTGGCGTCTTCTCCACGGAATCGAAGAGGTGGCCTTCGAGGCTAAACATGAGGTGGAGTCATCGAGGTCCGTTGGAGAGAATGGTCGTGTCGGATCGCGGCCTTCGCTGGGTCGAGCGATGTCCTTCTTGGGCCATTTGGATAAAAGAGAGGACGGCATCCCCTAGTGTTGTAATCTCTTCGTTCGGGCAAATCTTCAGTGGGACGGCTCGGAAATTAACATGTACCATATCCACCTAGACTCTGGCGTAACCATGCGCGCTACTGGCACCGCGTCTTTGCCGCCTCTTCCTCGTATGGATACGCCATCCCCTGCGCAGCCTCAATACAAAGGGACCCATCCATCCTCACTTGGATCTTACAGGGCGTCGGCTCCTACAAAATGATACGCAATTAGCTAAGGCGTCCTATAGGTCTATCTTTGGTGTATTCCATAGATGTACGTTACCTTGATGTCGTCTATCGGTAATCGGACGTCGTCATGTTCACAATTATGTGCGGACGCGACGCTACTCCGACGTCGAGGAGGATCGCCTCCCAATTAGCGGGCGGCTTACATCACGGCTCATGAGTATATCCATTTGACTCGCAATCTTCGCCATCTGTACTTGAAATTGGTTAGTAATCATCTGTACTAACCGTTGTCGTGTTCGGCCTTGGATCTCTTCCTAGTCCTATCGTGCAATGAGTCGTCCGCGAATCCATGACTCCAAGGCACGTTAACCCCAAGGTCTCGCGTGCGACCGGTGCTCCTTGTTTCCCAAGGCCGTAGATAGTATATCCTTCTCCTCGCTCGCATGGAAGGAGCCTTGGGAAACTTGGGCGATCAAGTCACGCGCAAGAGGTCATCACGTTATTATAGGCACTATGAAGTTATGGACTTATTAACAACTTAGTAGTTCGACATATTTACCACACGTTGGGACACTTCTGATGCATCGGGTTTGTGAAGGAGATGCTGCCCAAGACGAGACTTGTGCCCTCGCTTAACCAATTTTAGGAACGCAGGTGCGTGACATCGAAGCGGGTTCTCCTTCTCCGCCGCCCATTCTCGTATTTACCTCCACGTACCAAATGCGGTGAAGTCTGTCTGGGTGAGTGTTTCGTGTCTGGAGAGCTTTGTGCGCCGCACTATGCTCCTTAAATTCGCCGTCGTTTATAGCCACAAAGGTGTCCCATGCTTCCGCGTCAAGAATCTATCTTTGCTGGCGAAGGCGTCGACCCGTGTTCACGTGCTTCATGACAAGAATGCTCTTGAAGGTCCTCCACGATTTACCCATCGTGAGCATCGCCGTCCGTCGCGCCGCGTGCCACATGTGCTACGAATAGTGAACTTCTCGAAAGTTCTGTCCACAGCGCGCCTTTCGATTCTTTCGTCAGGTCCTTCCACCTTGGTGTGGTGATGAGGACCTGTTCCCTTGCAAGTATCCCGCAGATGGTCCGGAATCTCGCCGCTGATCTCTTGGGACTCAGATGGACCCCAAAGTCACTGACCTCCGTGATGACCAGTCGGCCCTTAGGCATTTTCGATTGTCCTCTGCCATCTCGCTTCAGTGTCATTATAAATCGACGGTGTGGCGGCCTCGTCGGCGCCTCTTCCATCTGCGGAGGGTTTGGCGGCCTCGTCGGCGCCTCTTCCATCTCATGGCGTCGGTGGCGGCGGCGAAGACGGTGCCTCTGCCATCTCGCTTACTTGCTCTCGGGAAGAAATACAGAGGTTGACTATAGAGATCAAGATGGCAAATGAAAAGTTGAATGAGCTCATACAGAGCTACTAACATTCCAAAGATAAATATGAAACAATTAATCTCGGAAGAAGTCAGAGGTTGACTATAGAGATCAAGATGGCAAATAAAAAGTTGAATGAGCTCATACAGGACTACTAACATTCCCTAATCCACAAGCTTCTATTCTAACACTCCTAACACTCCTTAATCCACCACTTCTCTTGTGATCTTTGTATAGATAGAAACTAGTGATATAAATCTTTTGCCCGAGCCTATCTTTGCCCGAGCCTACTTCATCGAGCCCGACACACTGGAGTGTACCATCTGCTTCATGCCGTGGAGGATTGGCATGAAGCAAAGGTACACTTAAGTGTGTCAGATCGATCGAAGAAAATGCTAAGCAAAGGTTTAATGCTTCATGTACAGAAGACTGGCCTTTAATGAAGACATAGAACTAGAATCAAGTAAAATGATCGACGAAGGAAATGCTAAGCAAAGGTTTAATCCCAACATAGAAACAAAATAGAATCAAGTAAAACTTTCTTTTTGGATTGTTGTAAAAAATGCAGTTTTAGCAAAATTTCAGAATTAATCCCAACAAAATTAATTAGCATTAAAGCATAATTCCTAAAGAATTTAACACTCCTTAATCCACCAACTTCTCTAAGGAAATGCGAAGGAATCACAGACGGTTCTTAATAAGAACCGTCTGGATTAAACTCTCAGCCAATAAAAGGTCTAGAGATTAACGATTACGCAGACACTATTCCAACATATTGATTGATGATATTATGTGCTCTCGTAAGGAGAGTAGCTAAAGAACAAGTCTTTGCCATCTCAATCCTATTGTCTATACTCTTCATTAAATGAATATGATAATATAAATTCAAACTATGAGCTCTAAACAATACTTTGCTTAATCAAATGATCTCAACTGTTAACTAAAACAGATTAAACTTCCATCAAGCAGAGGTTGACTACAGAGATCAAGATGGCAAATGAAAAGTTGAATGAGCTCATACTGAGACTACTAGAAGAATCACAAACTAGTCAATACAATGATCAATTTGCAATAGAACTATGAGCTCAACCGAAAGTAACCAATTAACGATTACATCATATTGACAAAGAGTAAGTAATACAATAGAGCTCAAGTATGAACTAACTATCACATTCAATCTCGATTATAAGACAGAGTTCATCACGAGCATGTCAACAAAGCCCATCGATCAATTTGCAATATCTTGATATTAGACTCGAAATCGAGAACTAATACGGATCAAGGTATCAACTAGCAAATGCAAATATATATATATATATATATATATATATATATATATATATATATATATATATATATATATATATATATATATATATATATATATATATATATATATATATATATATGCAAAGATCAACCTAAGCGCCACAGAGAGGAGCAATACTCACAGAGAGGATGCCGCACAAGAACTCACGGTGCCATGAGACACTATTCCAACATATTAATTGATGATATTATGTGCTCTCGTAAGGAGAGTAGCTAAAGAACAAGTCTTTGCCATCTCAATCCTATTGTCTATACTCTTCATTAAATGAATATGATAATATAAATTCAAACTATGAGCTCTAAACAATACTTTGCTTAAGCGTCAAATGATCTCAGCTGCTAGCAAAAACAGATTAAACTTCGAGTCAAACAGAGGTTGACTACAAAGATCAAGATGGCAAATGAAAAGTTGAATGAGCTCATCTGACTACTAGAAGAATCACAAACTAGTCAATACAATGATCAATTTGCAATAGAACTATGAGCTCAACCGAAAGTAACCAATTAACGGTACATCATATTGACGGTAGTAAGTAATACAATAGAGCTCAAGTATGAACTAACTATCACATTCAATCTCAAGATAAGATGAGTTCATCACGAGCATGTCAACAAAGCCCACCGATCAATTTGCAATATCTTGATATTAGACTAAAATCGAGAACTAATACAGATCAAGGTATCAACTAGCATATATATATATATATATATATATATATATATATATATATATATATATATATATATATATATATATATATATATATATATATATATATATATATATATATATATAAATATATCAAAGATCAACCGAATGCCACAGAGGGAGCAATACTCACAGAGAGGATGCACGCACAAGAACTCACGGTGCATGAGACACTATTCCAACATATTAATTGATGATATTATGTGCTCTCGAAGGAGAGTAGCTAAAGAACAAGTCTTTGCCATCTCAATCCTATTGTCTATACTCTTCATTAAATGAATATGATAATATAAATTCAAACTATGAGCTCTAAACAATACTTTGCTTAATCGTCAAATGATCTCAACTGTTATCTAAAACAGATTAAACTTCGATCAAGCAGAGGTTGACTACAAAGATCAAGATGGCAAATGAAAAGTTGAATGAGCTCATCTGAGACTACTAGAAGAATCACAAACTAGTCAATACAACCGATCAATTTGCAATAGAACTATGAGCTCAACCGAAGTAACCAATTAACAAGACATCATATTGACAAGCAAGTAATACAATAGAGCTCAAGTATGAACTAACTATCACATTCAATCTCGGTATAAGAGCAGAGTTCATCACAGAGCATGTCAACAAAGCCCATGATCAATTTGCAACTAGCATCAATATATATATATATATATATATATATATATATATATATATATATATATATATATATATATATATATATATATATATATATATATATATATATATATATATAAAGATCAAACTAATCGCAGGAGGAGCAATACTCACAGAGAGGATGCCGCTGAAGAACTCACGGTGCAAGGAGGAGGCCTGGGAGGAGGCCGATCACGAGGAGGAGGAGGTGGGAGGAGGTCGACACGGGGAGGAGGATGACGCGGGGAGAAGGCTCTGAGAGGAGGAGGCTGACACGGGAGGAGGACGGCGGCGTCGAGGTCGGGCGCCAATGTCGGGGCGGCGACAGGGGAGGAGGGCAAGTCGTCGAGGTCGGCAACGGCGTCGCTTGGCTTCTGTGGGAGGTGAACAGGGCGCCGAGGTCGGGCGGCTGCACCGAGGTCAGCGCCGAGGTCGGGGCGCCGAGGTTGGGGCGGCGCAGAGGTCGAGGCGGCGGCGCCGAGGTCGGGCGGCGGCGCCGAGGTCGAGGTCGGCGGTGAAGGCGACCCTAAACCCTAGAGGAGGCGAACGAGCGCGAGAGGCGTAAGGGCGCGGAGAGAAGTGAGAAGTGAGAGGAAAACCCTAGCGTTTCCCGCTTATAAAAAGTATATCACGAGACGGTTTGTAATAAGAACTGCAGTGATATATTATCACTGCACGGTTCTAGAACAGAACTGTCAGGATATATCCTGAGCAGTTCTTATTACAAACCGTCAGGATATATTATCACACGGTTGTATTATAAAACCGTGCATGATAGCCCAAAACTTGATGACAATTTATGATATCCCGACAAAACATAATGAACTCAGTGAGACATAAATATCGACAAAACATAGTGAACTTTGGTGAGACAAGTATGATGACAATTATGACAAGTCCATATATATGAATTCTAACTTTGGTGACAAGTATGATGACAAGTCCATAACAAGTTCATAACACATTTGACTTCATAATTTCATATCTAAGTCAACTCAACTCCAAATCAAGTGAAACCAATTTTGATACTCCACATTACAATGTACGTCCACACATTGACATCAATATCAAATATAACAAGTCCATAACAAGTTCATAACACATTTGACTTCAAAATTTCATATCTAATTCAACTCAACTCCAAATCAAGTGAAACCAATTTTGATACTCCACATTACAATGTCGTCCACATTGACATCAATATCAAATATGACAAGTCCATAACACATCAACACATGACAATTTCACGTTGACATCAAAATATATGAGAGATTACAAGTCCATAACACATGATGTTATGGAATAAATTAATTACATTGGAGTAAATTCTTAATTAAGATATAGGCCTTCGTGATGATCGACGTGCATATAGCTAGCTTCCTCACTGGGTTCTTCCTCGAGCATAATGCCGTTTCCGAAAGGAGGCAACTCGTCAAATTGATTGTATTCTTCCTCGTCCACTACATTCTCAACTCCGACAATCCTCCTTTTTCCATGAAGAACAACGTGGCGCTTCTTATTTGCCGGGTCGGTTACATAGAAGACTTGAACAACTTGGTTAGCCAGTACGAATGGTTCGTCTTTGTATCCGACATGTTCGAGGTCCATGGTAGTGACACCGTACTTGTCGACCTTCACCTGTGGGAGATGGACCCAACGGCACCGAAATAGGGGGATCTTGAAAAGCACGTAGTCCAGCTCCCATATCTCCTCTATTTGCCCATAGTAGGAGCTCCTCATCCCATCGGTACTAAATGCATCTATGCGGACACATTTATCGATCTATGCTCTTCCTATCCCGAAATGCCGTATAAAATGTGTACCCATTTATGTCGATCCTTGCCATGCGACAATTGTAAATTGTGGCCCTCGTGCCAACCATAGCAACAGATCATCACTTGATGACCTCCCGATGATTCGCTTTAACCATTCGTTGAACCGCGGTTGTGCTCTCTCGTGATCCAAACCTCCGACCGGTGCGGATTCTCATTGGCGCACCATGTCTTTGTGCTCGTCGATGTACGGGGACACTTGGGTCATGTGTTGCAAGACCATGAAATGGGCTTGGCGTGCGTATCCAGATCGGGAGTTATTGATTTCCTTCCGATGGTCCCGATACCATCGGTCTCCCCTCATGGCAAGATAGAGGCACACCTATCGGTTCCACGAGCCATGTAGTCGACGTAGAACTCAATGACCTCTTCGGTTGCATAACCTTCGATGATCTTGCCCTCGGTTAGAGATCGATTCCGTCGTAGGACTTGAGAATTCCATGTACCTCTCGAGCGGGTACATATGGCGTAAGAACACAGGTCGCATATCTTTATCTCTCTCACAAGGTGAACAATGAGATGGACCATGATATCGAAAAATGACGGAGGGAAATACATCTCAAGATGACATAGAGTGGTCACCACCTCGGCTGCGAGCATCTAGTCCTTGGGGATCAATGATCTTGAGCAATTGAGTTGAAAAAATAACACGACCTCAAGATTGCCACTCGGACCTTGTTCGGCAAGATACTTCTAATTACAACAGAAGCATTTGTGTCATCGACACATGACAATCATGAGACTTCATACCAATTAATTTCAAATCTTGCATAGAAACAAGGTTCTTAATGTTAGCGGAGTAACGGATGGGACTTTCACTCCATGCAAGCTCTAGCATAGTTCATTTCTCTCGGCCTTGGATAGAGTGTAGCAAAATTTGGGGAGAAGGCACGTTAAATCAGTATCGGTCTCTTCGGTGCTAACTCGGTCCTTATGTTCATATCAACCAAGTCACGCCGCATGCGTTAACACCATCCTTTGTTTTGCCACTAATGTTCAAAGAAGAGACCAATCAAGCTATCACATACATTCTTCTCTCGTGCATGACGTCGATGCGATGGCGAACTTCTAAGTGCTCCCAATAAGACAAGTCCCAAAAATTGACCGCTTCTTCGAGATGTTCTTCTCACGGGTTCTTAATTTACGTCCCTTCCCAAGCACAACATCGATATCCTTAACCATATCATAGACCTCTTTCCTCTAAAAGCCCTTGGAGTGAATCGTTCTCCTTATTTCCGTCGAATTGTTTTTCATCTTGCGGTATGGGTGACTCCTAGGAAGGAACCTACGGTGGCGCATATATACGATTTTACTTGAGTTGTTCACCATACACTCTCTATAGCATCTAAGCGGTCGATGGGCTTTGGCTCCTTTTGTCTTTGGCTTGAAGTCTTACAGTTACCAAGGGCGGAAAAAATCATTGATGGTGCGAGAACAACATGGCGCGTAAAGTGAAGTTCTCTCGTTTGTACACATCCCATACCTGTACCCCTTCGTTCCACAATGTCACAAGATCTTCCAGCAATGGTGCTAGGTACACATCAATATCATTCCCAGGTTGCTTCGGCCCTTGGATAAGTAGTGACATCAAAATGTACTTCCGCTTCATACACGACCAAGGAGGAAGGTTGTACATACATAGATTCACGGGCGAGTGCTATGTCGGCCGCTCATGTTACCGAAAGGATTCATTCCATCTGTACTCAACCCTAACCTTATGTTCCTCGGTTCGCACCGAACTCTTGGAAGCTCCGATCGAAGTTTCTCCATCGGGCGAATCGGCAGGTGTCTTAGCTTTCCATCTCTCTTACGCTCCTCTGAGTGCCAGCGCGACAATCTTGCCTCCTTTGGGTTCGCAAATAAACGCTTCAAACGTGGGATCACAGCGAGATACCACAACATCTTAGCAGGAGGTCCTTGCTTCACCTTAGCGATTCTCGACGCTTGTATCGGGATGCTTTGCACATGGGACATACATGCATGTCGCATACTCTTTACTGATAGAGGATACAATCGTTCGGACATGCATGTATTCTTTCTACTTCCATTCCCAATGGACAAATAACCTTCTTTGCTTGATAGGTGGTCTTTGGGCAACACGTTTCCCTCTCGAAGGATGTCCGCTAGGAGACCTAACAACGCCGTGAAACTCTTATCGGACCAACCATTGCTTGCCTTCAATTTCAGCAGTTCAAGCACGGTTGACAACCTTGTATATTCGGCTTGCAACCAGGAACAAAGGTCTCACCGAGTCCTCCCTAAGCCCTCGAATTTACAAAACTCTCTCTCATCAGTAGTTCTCTTACGCATCGCGTAGTATCTCGATCCAAATTGTCATCGTGTGACCTATCCTCATCAAAAGCGATATAGTCCACATCCGGCATATCGTTGACTTCTTGGCGATGCCGTCATTACTAACTTCATGTGTAATAATCGCTCTTCACCGTGGATCGGTCCAACATGTATACCCTTTTTGAAACCCTTGAATCAAGTGCGCTTCTATTTGCGCGCGTTGTTAAACATCTTGATTACATAATCAATGCATGGACGAGACATAAAATTTATCCTTCTTCAACATATCCCTTTCGTGGCTCTTCTAAAAGCAACCACGCCATTAATGTACTCTTGACTCACACGGTTCACAATGTACATCCGGTTTGATCCATCTACACTACGCATGTAACAAATTAGTGTCAAAATTGATTAGCGATTAATTTATAGCAAACATAAAGGGTTATAGATCGTTACCCTCGGAGCTCACGAAGAAAATCGATTCCTCTCCTTTCCTTCTCCT